>JAMXBB010000008.1:36935320-37280259 GCA_024138015.1 Lumnitzera littorea
CAAAATATGTATATTAAATAAATAATACTAATTACATGTATTTCAAAAAAATACATAACACATATTCTTATGTATAATATACCTATGCATATACATGTATACATATCTAATCTTATACATACATACTCTACTCAATTTATGTATTAGTGTACATATAAATGTATTAACAATATTGTATTTATAAGAAGATATTATACAAATACATATATATATACTATATAATATATATCTACATAAAAACAAATTCTTACCTATTTCTTTTAATTTCTTTCTTTTCTTTTCTTCTTCTTTCCTTCCTTCTTCCTCTTCTTCATTTCTTTTTTTTTTTTTCTTCTAGTCTTTACGTTTTGTTGCTTCCAGTTTTTTTTTTCTTCTCTTTTCCTCTCGGTTTTATTTGTGCCGAATGTTTCCAAATTTTTTTTTGTTTCCTTTTTCCTTTTATTTCACATATCCATTAGCTTAGATTATAAGCTAAATCTTAGATAATTATTGCAATATTGTTGTGTGTTTAATTAGTTAACACTTGGCACTTTAATCCATCACGTAGGCTACTGGTTAGTGTTTTTATTATGCTGATTTTTATCATGTTTTGTGCAGGACGTGAGTATTGAAGTGGAAATGGAAAGAAGGAAAGAGATAAATTGGAAATAGAAGAGAAGGAAAACAAAAATTATTAACAAATATATGTAATTTTTCAAATCATATAAATTATAACGATTCTCCTCGTAAATTAATTTTCAAATTTTTATCAAATTTTATCAATTAATTGGTACATGTTACAATTATAATTTTTACAAGTTATTATGGCGATTTCGTTAAAATTTCGTGTGAATAGGCTATTTAGTCGAAAATTGCAATCGACTATAATTTTATCACTATTGAATAATATTTAATTATTTTATAGGTTTATATTTATAATTTTAAGGTTTCGATCAAATTCGAGTTCAATTTTGATTAATGGTGTATAAGTCAGTTTTAGGGTTTTAGTATGCAATGTAAGGTTTTGATCAATTTCTAAGGTTTTTACTACTTATAATATATTTAGATTTATGATTTATTAAATTTTTATCTTACTCAGTTTTAATAACTTGTCAAGTCATTTATAGTATTAAGGTTTATTTCTACTCTTAAATAGTTAAATTTGCGAGGTTTACATTGGGAGTAGACATAAGTCTACTTAAGCATACATAAATATCTACTTACCTAGCTAATGATACATTCCCAATCTTAATCATCAATATAAGCTTCCTCTTTTCTCTAATTCACATGGACATGTGACACTCGACGGTCCTAATGATTGATCTTGTCTACTTTAATTGTTTCCTGAATAATCAATATAATCATTTTAGTTTACTAAATATAGAGTTGAATAATTTCGTTTTAATAATTTAAGTATAGTTATAACTTATCTCTAACAAAGGGTGTAAACTTTGTATTGAGTTCAAACTTATTGCTAAAGTCTTTAAATAAGGTTCTAAAAGGTCACCTAATACTAAGTTTTTAATCAATGAAACTTTTAAACAAGTATCTAATCAATAGTATTAACAGAATTTTTATTTTAGAACTTTTTGTAAAAGTATCCAGAAACAATTACATTAATTAGGAACTCTCTGAAGAAGTATCTAAAAACAATCTTACTAACTTAAGAACTTTCTAGTTAACCTACGGATATTATATCAGCTAAGTATCTCATATCACATAATTTTTTGATTAAGTTTCTAAACTAGAAATTAACTCACTTTTCTAATATAACAACCTTCTAAAGAACTATCTTAACAGGGTCATTTTATAAGTTTACTCGAAATAACCAATCCAACATCATATTCCAGATTACAAACATGTTATATCATGTTCATAAACCAAATTTATTATACCAAGTAACACCATATTACCAAATTCTTCAAATTCACATACTTACTTATTAACATATTAATCCCATAACCACTAATTTGTCCAAATTTTATCTTAAACTTAAAGCACCCAACTCCAGATTAATCTCTACAGTTAGATATGATCTAAGAATACCTCAAAACCTGATACTAAGAGTTCAATTAAATTCCATACACCAAATCCTCAAGAAAATGGCATTTTTTTTATCTAATTTATAGGCTCAAAAATCTCTAAAAATTATGGAAATTATTTTTGTCCAAACCTTCTTCATACAATGTTCATATGCAATATAAGCATTCTCTAGAAAAAGTTCATCTTAGAAACTACATCAACAAGATTATTCAAATCGGTTTTACAAATTGATCGGTTTTACTCAATTTTTTAAGGAAATACTATATTCACTTAAAATTTTTCAATTTGATATTTTTTCCCATAAAGGTATATATAAAAATATGTACAAATGAATTTTTCTATAATTTTCTAAATTAATTTGATATTTTTATTAATTTAACTAAAATCAACAACAAAACTAGACTCACCGAAAAATTGATCTCCGACCTCCACCTTATTAGCACCACCAGGCATTACCTCCATTGTTAGGGGGTAGTGGTAGTTCACTCCCAAGTTGCATTAAGTTCCGTCAAATTGCTCAATTTATGTAATATTACTTTCTATTTTTCCAAAATTTTTCTACTTACGTCTACTCCTTCATATTTCTCCAAAATCCCTCATATCCTTAAGAACACTCGAAGAAGTTTTGGTGGATTTCCTAAGCTTGCATGGAGTTAAATGGTCATTTTCTTTCTCTAAAGAGCTTAAGTATCCTAAAATCATGCATGCTAGGTGTCATTTGAAGTTTATTAATTCATCAACAGCTGTCCTATATTTGTCCACGCTTATATCCATCTTGATTTTGGTGGTTAACAATTTTTCCTAATTTTTTTATCACTTTTCTTGCTAGTTTTTAGTTAATTATATAGATTTTTCGGTTTTTAAAATATTTTTGAGTATATAATTATATATAATAATCCCACCCAAGGTATACGTACCATTTTTATATGTTATTTTTATGTCACTTTATAATTTTAGTACTCCAATGATTTATCTCTAAAGTTTGGTAATCATTTGAAACTCTAATTTCAAGTTTCCAATAATTATCAATCGTACTCAATAAAAATATGTTTTATTGAGATTAAATATTATAATTGCTTTACTTTAAGAAATTGATATTACTAAAGCTATTTATCTAACTTTTATGAACTTATATTAAAATTTGGTTCAATTCAGATAAAATTGCCTGAAGGCCCTAAATCTTTCTAAACGCCTTAATTCACATCAATATCAAATAAATCGAGTATGATCATTTGATTTAACTTATTTTGTAAACTTTTCTTAATAGCTTTTCTTTATTACTTGTCAAATGATCTGCTGCTCAAAGTCTTATATAGTAGGTCAAAGACTAGGTCTCATAATTTTCCTCAATTATATATTCATAGCATTATCATGACCACTTGAATTAACGTAAGTAAATAAGACATTGAATCTTGTAAATACAATTCTTTTAAGAAACAATTTGTGGATAATTAATAATATTACAACATTTATAGGTAAATATCAGTGGCAAACATCTTACTAGAAAAATTATCAATAAATACATAAACCATATGATAACATCTCTCTATCTTTTCATATACTTACCACAATTGTCTTAAATATTCTAATATTTAGATCATTTCCGTGTGCTTTCTTTGCCGATATGCACGAAATCTATTCTAATTATCATGTATCTGAACTAAAAATTTAAAACTATACAATTATTTATTTGACCTGAAAGAAGAAGATAAACAGCAATTAAGCTTTTGTTATATAAAGATGAAATACAACCCCATAGATTCCATCCAATTATTCCAATCAATTCATAGAAGGTCAATTATTTTTTTGTACTAAATCAGATTACTTATTCAAAACCTATTTAGTCAACCTCCACTCTCACTCTCATCTTTATTACTTTGGAAGCAGAATTTTCTATTGGGCCCAAGAAAAGGAATAACCTCAACTTAGAGAGTCGTTACTAAGTGGAAGCTGCTAAAATGACACAAATAGCTGTATGCCTTAGGAAAAGACAGAATTTTCAACTGTTAAGATCAATTATGTAAGGATATTTTAGACAATTATTACAAAATTTATCTTCTTTTTTTTTCTTCCTCTAACTTTTCGTCAATATGAACACAAAAATTTCTCACTGTTTTCCTTTGTCTCATAGTCATTCAATTCTTTTTCTTTTCTTTATTTTGCATATTGTCCAATCCAAAAGCAATAGAAAAAATGAAATTTGTCCAATCCATTTAATATATTACTAAAAAAAAACTATTATTGAAGGTATTATAATTTAATAGTATAAATAATTATTTTTCAATAAAATGAATATGTTGAACTCCACACCCCGTAGCAGTTGTGATATGTATAAGTGGGAAAAAAAAAATAGAAAACATTAAACATAAAAGCAATCACATAACAAGACAAATCGTCCAAATTAGGACCAGTTACAATTTATGCAATATGAGACTGAGGGCCCAATTAATAGTAAGAACGATGAGCAGTGCAGAGGGCCAGATATAGTGGGCCATGCCATGGGAAATTGTACCTTGTTGCATGAAGCCAAAATTGGCAGACAGAGTTTACAACTTTCGGTTTAATTGCTAGCGTCTGATTACAATTATTCGATACGAAATAGGGTTCTATGATAACGCACCACAAAGCAAAATCATTATGAAATTTGACTTGTCAATTCTCTTTCCTCAATTTGATACCATGATTCTACCCTTATCCATGATTATGTCTGGACTGTGTTGGTTAATTATTCTTATTCATTAAGAAGACCGTCCCATCAATAACACTAGGATAAAGAAAATGCCAAATTAGCTAGATTGTGCTTGTGGTCATTCTAGTGAATATGAATAATTAAGATAAAGAAATGCCAAATTAACTACATTGATTAATAGGATTTTTCTACTCCTCCATGAAACTTTGGACTGAATATTTCTCCGTAATTACAGTGCGGAAAATTTTAACGAATACTACATCTATACAATTAAGCTTGCATAAAGATTTAACTAGAGCTGGAGATTGAAACCAACCGGAGGACAATAGAATCTGGTATATTTTTTTTTTTACCAATTATTATACTTTGTATAACTTCTGAAAGCGGTAAATCGAATAAATATTTTTACCAATTGAATACAATCACCTTAACAAGTATATTATTAAGATAAAATATACAATACACCTTTATACCTAACTTGGATTTGAAAGGTACGTTAGAACCTTCTTTGACTAAATATTAGTTTCCAATATGATTGCATGATATAAATTACTTAGACAAATCTATAAAGAAAAAGAAGAAGCCCCTTTAACATGCACATGCGATGCGACTAAAGCTTGATGGTCCTTTCATTCAACACTTAAGGACTCTAAAACTTATCTGGGTATTAATTCCGTTTAAACACAAATATTTTAGAAAGAAAAAATAAAGGGAAAAACTTTAAAAAGAGTATATATATCTTTAGATTACAAATGAGGATTGCCTTCCATATATAGAAATGGCCTTCTCAATTAAATGGTCAAGATCAATCTAATCTAACAACTAAAATTAGTTCCTATTTAATACCATAATTAATAGATCCACCTAACCCTACTTACTACACCTACTTATATACATTGAATTTAGACTACTTGAGTTACAAGATTTCTAAGTAGACCTCCATTTTAAACTTCAATTGATCAGGCTAATGATTTTGAGCCCATACTTGGCTACGATTTGGTTTTCTTATGAATTTGGTCTATAAACTTCTCCCCTACTCAATCCAATGACGTCATTGCCGCACTTTCATCCCCAATTCTTCATCAGTTATGTACCTCCCCACATATAGCTCAAATCTTATATGCATATCTTCCTTCTTCTAACTAAGATGACATTCCCAAAAAGATAACCATCTCTTGGTGGTAGAATTACTATCTTAAATTTTCCCTATCTTTTTCCCTCTTATAGGATACCTACCTACCTCAATACTTTACTTAATCCTAATCTTTGTTAACCCCAACTATAGACTTCCCTAAAGTCTTCCTTATTAAAGATGGATCTTCTTCTTCCTTAGATAGCTCCATATTGTTATCCTCTTCTATGATTGGCATTACCATGATAAACTTTGCAATTTGATTAGTTTTCCTAATTATTGAAACAATACCCTATATCTTCTTATTGAGTAAGCCAATGTAGTTAGACCAAGGAATAATGAAGGAACCTATCCCATTAAAGATTTCTATACAATGATTAACTCAAAATCATCCATAAGGAATTACCTATATATTCTCTTTCTCACACTAGCCATCAATGCTAAAGTCCATAAAACCCTTAACATTTAGACCTCTTTGGAATTTACTGTTTTGAGTGAAGCTTTACCCCTCTCCACCCTTATCCCATGTCTCCTAAAATGAAAAAATGCAAGGTTCCCCTGTCTACCATATTACTCATGCTGATCCTAGCCATCTTGACTTAAACATACATTAAGCCTTTATACTTCTTGGTGTCTTCAGACTTCATAAGATAAGGAGATAAAGCATGTGAAATTAATCTTTTTCATCTTCATCAAACTTATCCTTTATAATTAGAGCACATAGATAATCTTTCTTTAGATAGTCCCTAGCATAATGTAGTCCATCCTTCTTCAAATAGTCCCTAGCATAATGTAGTCCATCATAAAAATAACACTTCATCTCTTAGGTTTCCTTTTCTCTACCACTTTTTCCTTCATCTTATTTTTCCACTTTAGTGGACTTGGAGATCTATAACTCTTGATCTCTTTCTCCTTTTTCTCTTAACTACTTTGGGAACACTATATTTATTTCTTTCAGAATTTTATGAGCCCCTCTATACTAGCAATTACTTTGAAGATGTTCTCTACTCTTCATCATTTTAACTCTAATTTAGCTTAAGCCTCATTACAAAGAGCACTACAAGGATCGAGATTTGGAATCTTTAACATGAGTTTTGAAAGCTCTTGTATGTATTGTTTCCCCTTTTAGCTAAGGTATTGGAGTTTAGTTTTGGCTTCTCTTCTTGCATTTTAGGGAGAAAACTAGTCCTTAAATTCTTGTACAAAATCTATCTAGGTAGTTATTTCACCAGTCCTTCTCCTCCGCCAAACCATAGCTACATCTTAAGTGTAAAGCGGCTACACATACCTTACTAACATCATCGATTAGCCCAACTTCATTAAAGTACCATTCATCTCCCCGTAGAAAATTGTCTACCTTCCTCATATATTGTATTCCCTTAAAGTACTTTAGCTTTGGTACATTTAACCTAAGAGCTAGCTAAACAACCATTCCATTCTCTAGCACTACCTTATAGGTCAACAATTGATTCCTAAGATCCTTTGTCTCCTTCCTTAGGACTATTGTAGATGCATCCATTTTTTTTTTTTTTCATTCCCATTGTCTTAGCTTCCAAATTACTAATCCTAGCTTCTAATTGTTCCATCTACACTTGAAATGTGTTGCCTTTAACATATAAGCTTCCTACAATGCGGTTGAAAAGCCCAACTTCCTATAGAGATTATCTTCATTCTCTTCTATGTATGCTTGTCGCTTTACCATCCTTCACCTCAACATACCTACAACTCTGCCTTATTGAGCCTATCATGATTGTTCATCAATATATCACTTAACCAAGCCCTTTACCTATTGCAAGGGTATCTTTTCAACACAATCCCCCATTAACAACCCATACAATATTCTCCACTCCAAAATGCATCCTTACTTTCTCTCCTTCCATTAAAACTCTTATAACACTTGTCACAAGAATAAAGCTCAGAGGAACTCCTATACAACACTAAGCGCTTTAGAACCTATTTTTAGTGTTAAGTTAGCCTAAACACTAAACACATAAGTATTTTAAAGAGAGAAGGTAGAGAGAGAAGCTTCAAGAGGATACAACTTTTGCAAAGGTAAATTAATTACAAATAAGAAGGGTAACCCATATACATATAAATGGCCTTCTTAATTAAATAGCTGCAATCAATCTAATCTACAATTAAGATTAATTCCCACCTATTGTTATAATTAATCCATCTACTGAACCTTACTTTTTACATCTACTAGTATATATTTAATCTAGACAAATCAAGCTCCAAAACTTGTAGATGGACCTCTATCTTAAACTGTGACTAAGAGGGCCAGTGACATTGGGCCCCCATTGGCTACAATATAATGCCTTTTAAAATTAGTCCATGATACATACACATCTAAATATCCAAATTAAAAATTTAAGAGGTGGCAAATTTTAACTTTAATATTGATAGGGAGCACTAATGACTTTCCATTTGTTTCTTGAGAATAGTTTGTGCTTAATTTCTATTTTCATTTTCCATTATAAGTTGATATGCAAATTGGATATTTACTTTTTTTCTTTTATTTTTTACTCCAATTCTATGGAACATTAAGTTGTTACTATGATTTTTTTTTTTTATGAGAAAGTCAAACCCATAGGGCTAATCTAATTGAACTTAATATAACAGTTCAAATTTTTTTTTTTTTTTGAAATCATACCTAATTATTCTATTCAGTTCGTAAATTTTTGAAATTTAATTAAAACCAATTTGGTTTGGTTTGGTTTGGTTTGATCTACCATTTGAACCATTTATATCAAATTTTCACTAAATATTTTTATCTATTATAACATATTTTTATTTTAATTAAGTTTTCGTATATTTCCAATTAATTTCTCATATATTTATCATGTGTAACAATGCTTAACAAAAAGTTGCACAAGATATAAAGCCTTAGACTTAAGATGCCATAAATCGCTACGTATCTCTAGTGCTCTAATGATACGTCAGGCTATAATTAAGAAACTAAAATCTTTAATTCATTGTTAAATAATGACCACTAACTTCATTAAATATTAACTCCATAGTCAAGTACACAATGTCTCCATAATTATTCCTCATAAAAGCAAATGGAAACTAAACATTTGAGAATCCTCTCATTATAACATGAAAATAAAATGAAGATTATCTCAAGAACAACTAATGCGTTGAAATCAAATCACCAAACTCTTAAGACTGATAGTAATCATCACAACAACAATAGCTACCAGTAAAGGGATCTTCTTGATAGTTGTCAAGCTTGTTTTTTCCTTCTAGTTTTTATAAATTATTTTTTTTTTTAAATCGATCAATATTAAACCTTACCCGTTTAATACTGACCATCAATTAGGGTTTAAAAAAAACCGGTTTTTTTTAATTACTGAAAATGCATTTTTAAAGTCACTACCCGACTGAAGTTAGAAAAAAAAATTAAGTTATAATCAGCTGGGTAGATTGATTATAAAATAGCTAACAATTTTTCAATAAAACTAATTATTGTAAATAGCTTTAGAATTAGAGAAAAGGGTTTAGGGGTTAGAATTTTTAAACCCTTAAAGGTACCATTTAACTTTTCAATTTTATTCTTAATCTTAAAAATCAACTTTCAATAGACTATTCTATAAAGTGAAACTCAGTTATTGGTTAAGTGAATCGAATAGCTTAAGTAATCTAAACTATAAATGGAAAAAATAGGTTTTTCATTTTTTACTATTGCCTCATAAATGCCTACGTACTTGCTATTTGAGATCAAATGTACATAGTTTTTTTTTTCTTTTTTGAAAACTTTAGTGGGTCGATTGATTTTAAATTTAGAAACAAATCGAGTTTACATTTTTACCTGTTTCAATTTATTTAACGAAATTATTTCTAAAAGGTCCTAATCAGGATTTTATTTAGAAAATTCTAAATAAAGTCTTAATTTTGAAAAAAATGATAAATTACTTTTATTTATTTGAAAAATAATTTTTTAAGTGCTAAAATAACTTTATTATTTTTATTTATTATTTATTACCAAAAACATTAAAAAAAAAACTTATCCTTTTCTTTTCTTTTTTTCCTATTTTCTCTTTCTTTTACTTTTTCTTTCTCTCTTTTTTTTTCAGTTTTTTCTTTTCTTTTTTTTTAGAGGTTTTTTATTTTGGTTACATTACAAACATACAAAACATTAAACAATAATAATTTAAAGAAATAACAAAAACAATAAATAAAATAAACAAAAAGAGAGCCATACCAAATCCTGATTAAAGAGGCGCAGATTGAATCAAGGATTGTACACAAGTTGCACTAGCCAGATTTGGGTTAGACTTTGGAGGTCCAACTGGGTCTAATTCAAGTCACGAAGAAGGGGGCCAGCAACGTAGCAAGGGTGGTTTCAACTAGCTCTGGACACCTAAATGAGCGAATGGCTTCAATTTTGTCTGTTTTTTATTAAGGGGGGTAAGCAAAGTGCTAAGACTAGTGGAGCTCAGCTTGGTGGTTTTTCAAAGTTGTGGCAACGATGGAGCTTGTTAAGCCCTATGTTGGTTACTAGAAGGGTGAGAGAGGAATGGTTCTGGGTTTTAAGGTATGGGGAGTTCAATTATAGTGGTGATTTTGAGTAGGTTAGGGTAATGATGAGTGGTTTGAGATGGTGGTCGTGGTTAGAGTTAGGGCTTTACAGCGATGGCTCAAGGATACTACTAAGGGGTATAGCTACACATAAGGAGGGTACAGTTTAAACACTAGTGGCTTAAAGAACTCGATTGTAGTGTTAGTTTGGTCTGAGATAGTTTATGGTGAAGGTAGAGCTAGAGAAAGAGAGAGACTCGTGAGTTAGGGTTCTTGTAAAGAGAGAAAGTTTAAGTTCAAACTTATAGGAAGGATTTTGAGTGATTCTTGATGTTGGGAAATGCTGTAAGAAGCCCTATTTATACTTATTATAGCTTCATTATGCATGGAAAGCTTAGAATCACAATGAATGTAGAGATTTTGAATTAACAGGTATTTTGATGAATTGATCCGAAATTGATATAATTTGTTGCGGTTCAGATGAAATAAACATTCATTGATCTTCATTCTTACATGAAATACTTCATAGAAACTTTGAAAATCCATCAAGAGCTCAAATCAAGCAAATTCAATTCAAACAAAACATCTAGGTTTTCAAACTTTCCTTGGTTTTCATTCCACATTTTGACTACCCATTCAAGTGAATCCAGACAAGTTCTTGGTATAGATTAAAAGAAGGCCATGTTGACTTCATGATTGCCTTATTGATTTGGTGAAATTGTAAAGGAAAAGTCTTAAAATCAGCATGAAAGTAGGCTACCTAATAAGGAAATGGAGAGAAAATCTAAGGAAAGAAAAGGAAAAAGAAGGAAAGGGAGAAAAGGGGATAGCTAACATGGCACTACATCAACTGTAAGGTCCAATGGGGAATGCCACGTATCTAGAGTAACTTGTAGTTAACTAATGCATCAGCTACATGGCTGACATGTGTCATGCCATGCAACTGACCCGTGTGCATGACGTGGTGCACCCGTGAAGTGCCACGTATCACAATTGGGTACATGGCCTAATAATATTGTGACACATAGCAAGTGTGTTTTTAAGTAAAAAAAAAAAAAAAAGGCATTTTTCCACCTTTGGTGAGACTTAAACCCCAAACCTCCAAGTTATATGTAATGTCAAGTTTATGTACTTATTCGTTAAGCTGTTTACTTATATCTTATCAATATGTGCAATTAAATTGCACATATGTACAAGGTCAACCTAGGTTAGATTAAAATCCAAGCCTAGGCCCAAATGACCCCTTCTCTACTTTTTATTTAAATTAAAAAATTCTATGATATTAAACTAAAAATTTATTATCTTCTAAATTCCTTAAAACCTTTATTTTTTGTGACTTTTCAATTTTCTATATATTTTTCTAAATTTTTGCATTTTTCATATTTTTTCTAAATTTCTCATTTTTTGTGCTATTTCCTATTTTTCTATTTTTTGTATTTTTCCTAAATTTCTTATTTTTATGGGTTTTCTTTAATTTTCTTTTTTTTTTTTGGTATTTTTTCCTAATTTAAGACCCTTCATCTTATTCTAAAAAAAAAAAAAATTTAAGGGGGGGGGGGGGGGGGGGGGNAAGAAAGTGACTATAGGGACAATGGTTGAGGATCACGATTGTAATCCTTTATACAATCCAAAACATATGACCACACCCCTAAACCACTGCCGTAGACTTAGCCATGTTTTACCATAGAAACTTTATAGTCCAAATTATAGCTATGAACTTTGGTCACGATCCTCTCATCTTCAATTTTCTCTCAAAATTTCTTCATGCCTAATTCTCCAAGAGGACTACAATTTGGACCATACCCAAATTGTGATTTTTTTAGGTTAATGTTGAGATAAGAGGTTGGATCTAGGATGTGGAGTGGTCTTCAACTATGTTCTTGCTCTTTGAAAATTCTTTCCCCTTTTCTCCAAAAACACCACTCCACATCCTAGATCCAACCTCTTATCTCAACCTTAACCTAAAAAAATCACAATCTCCTTTCATGATTCAACAATTCTTGCCTTCATAACTCCAGAATACAATCAATTTCAAAATTACTACAAAAGGAACAAGATTGCGAGGGAAAGATATTACCTTTTGTTTGTAAAAACCCTATATGGAGATCCATTGAATTCTTCTAATTTAACTAGATGTTCACTACCTTAAAAATCAAAAACATACTTTTAAATTCAATCCTATGCTTAACCACGAACATCATAACACTAACCAACAATTGTTCTATGGTTTACTATAAGTCTTATGCGTTCAACTTGCCACCAATGCCTTTCTCTTGCACTACCAAAAGAATCATAATTAGGTTTTTGATTCAATGAAACCAACAAAGTCTTAGGTATTTCGTGTCTTACCTTTGGAATTTGCTAAGTTCTTGATAGGGTAGTCCAATTCTATGACACAAAGGAAGCCTTTATTATTCCCAACTTGCCTTTAGTACTCTTTATTATTTCCTTATCACCCATCAATAACAATAAGTCCTTTTTTACACTATATCTTTATTTTATTTTATTTTTTTGCTAGGTGTTACATCTTACCCCCTTAAAGAAACTTTTGTTGTCAAAAGTTACTTGATTCTTGGAATGACTTTAGATATTTCCTTCTTATTTCTTCCTCCAACTCCTATGCAACTTCTCATTCTAGGTGGTTTGCCCACTTTACCTTGATATATGGTATCTTCCTTCTCCTTAGCTCCTAAATCTTGGTATCTACTATCTTTACCAGTCACTCTACTAGCAATAGGTTCGGTTGTAACTCTAACTCTTCAAGTGCCATAATCGAAACTTTACCTTAGGTTGCATCTTAAGCATCATTTTGTTCTTTATTGTATACATACTTCTTTAACATAGACACACGAAATACGTTGTGCACCCCTACTAAGTCGAGTGGCAAAGCCTATCTATAAGCCACTAAATTTGCTTTACCTAGGTGATACAAAATGTCAACATTATAGTCTTTAATTAACTCAAACCACTACCTCCGGCTTTGGTTTAGCCCTTTTGTGTGAATATGTATTTCAAACTCTTGTGATTTGTAAGCACTTGACACCTTTCCCTATATAAATAGTATCTGTAAAGTTTTAAAGCTATAACAATCTTTGCTGACTCCAAGTTGTAAGTAAGGTAGTTCTTTTCATGTGGCTCTAACTACCATGAAGCATAGGTAATCACCTTCCTTTCTTGCCTCAAGACACACCTTAGTTCTTGTATAAAGGCATTACTATAAATAACATATTCCTTTCCTTTCTGCTTTTAGGTAACTCCAACACTAGGGCTAAAATAAGTTTCTCTTTTAACTTCACAAAACTTACCTCACACTCTTTATCCCAAATAAATGGTACTCTCTTTTGAGTTAATCTGATAAGTGGTGCTATTACTTTAGAAAAGCCTTCCACAAATTGCCTGTAATAACTTGCTAACTTAAGGAAGCTTCTAATTTTTGTCACTATCTGAGGTTTAGGCTAATCAACCACTACTCTAACTTTTCTAAGTATACAAACATACCTTCCTTATTAACTACATGCTTGACAAAAGACACTTGCTCAAGCCAAAACTTGCACTTTTGGAACTTAGAATATAGTCTCCCTACCTATAGCCAACTTAGTACCATCCTCAAATGCTTCTCATGCTCTTCCTTGCTTTTAGAGTATATAAAAATGCTATCTATAAAAACAACCACAAGCTTGTCTAAGAAATCTCTGAAGACTATTCATAAGGTCCATAAATTGCCATTATTGCATTAGTCAGGCCAAATGGCATCACTAGAAACTCATATAAGCCATAGCAAGTTCTGAAAGCAATCTTTTGAATATCCTCTTCCTTAATCCTCAATTGGTGGTATCTTAATCTCCAATGAATTTTAGAAAATACCTAAGCTCCCTACAATTGATTGAACATGTCGTTAATTTTAAGGAAGGGACACTTGTTCTTGATAGTGACTTTGTTTAACTCCCTATATCAGTGTATAGCCTCATGCTATCATCTTTCTTTTTAATAAAAAGCATGTATGTGCCCAATGGTGATACGCTTGGTTTAATAAAACCTTTCTTCTATAGCTCTTCTAACTGAGTCTTCAAATCTACCAACTCTATAAGAGTCATTCTATGTAGGGCTTTGAAACTAGCTTAATACCCGACACTAAGTCGATATTGAACTCAATTTCTCTAAAAGGTGGTAAACTAAGCGAGTCTTTTAGGAACACATCCAAGAACTTATTCATTATTGGAACTTCTTTAATGTTCTTGTCTTTACCCACCTGTACAATCATGGTAGCCAACCTACCTTTATCCCACAATTCATATATGGAAACATTTGCTAATCTTTACCCTTCTAACTTTAAAGAGAACTGCTCTT
Source organism: Lumnitzera littorea (assembly GCA_024138015.1). Classification (NCBI taxonomy): domain Eukaryota; kingdom Viridiplantae; phylum Streptophyta; class Magnoliopsida; order Myrtales; family Combretaceae; genus Lumnitzera; species Lumnitzera littorea. The sequence continues at coordinate 36,950,032 of JAMXBB010000008.1, forward strand.
CTCTTAAGGGATCAAAATACACCACCATGTTGTGGTACTTTATAGTAGCATGGTACTTAAATAGTCAATTCACTCCAAGTATCACATCAAAGTCCATCATGTCTAAAACTTATAAATCTGCAAATGACACTTACCCCTGAACTTCTATATGCATTTCTCTACAAAGTTGATCTAGCATTGCTCATACTCTTAAAGAAGCATCAATAAGGATCACACAGCAACTTAGGTTTCAAATCATATGCATACATAAACATATAGATATACACAAGTGCGTAGTACCAGCATTAAATAGCGCATAAGTACTAGCAAAATGTACAAGGATCATACCTACAATGGTATCTTACTCAAGATATTCTTAATGTTGTTGCTGCTACAAAGCAAAGACTCATACAGGAGCTCCCTGTCTCAATCCCTATGTTGTCTTGATCCCTATGCTCTAGGAACTAAAGCTCTTATTAGTGTCTTTAATGGGTGCTACATTGGTATCTATTATTGGACCATAACTGTCTACCTTTCTATTGCCCCATAATCAACTACCTTGTGACCTCTCTATTTACATATAATGCAAAAGATCTACAAGATTGACTTCTCATTATAGGTCATGCTGGTGTACCTAACCTTCATAAGAAAAATAAGCTCCCTTTGGCTAACTACATTGAACTCAACTCATGTAGGCCCATACATCTCAAACAACTTCGTATTAGGGCTACTACGAGGTAAAGGTGATGGCATGAACTAGTAAGCTAGCCTAGGGTGGTAAGGCCTAGTTAGAATAGCTACAAATCTAACTACCAGCATCTGGTAAATAGGCCTCTCTTACTATTGTCTTAAGGAGTAACACTTGGGCCTACCCATTTCCGTAACACCATTCCTGACCTCCAAAGTTACTCTTCTCTTCTCTTTTTATTTTGCTTTATGCTCTTTACCTTCTCTACAATATCAGCATAAGTAATTAACTAAAAGTACTCAACCTCATAGTGCAAGTCTGGCTCTAAACCTCTATGGAAGTTATGAGATTAAGACCTGTCCTTAGCTTTGATAAGCTTAAAAAAAAATTGGCTTAGGCAATTTAGCTTCGCCTCATATTTGGTAATAAACCTATTGCACTATTGGCAATTGTAATAGGCAACTTCCATTGCATCCCTCATATTTTTTGAAAAATACTTATTATAAAACAGCGTTCGAAACCTTTACTAATCAATCATTCCTCTGGCTAACTTATGCTCTCCTTCTAACCAATCAACCGTCCTTCCCTTTAGCATGTAAGTGATGTTGATCCTCTAGCACCCCAAAAGCCACAAAGATCTTTTCAATGTCCTTAAGCCAATGATGTACTTCATTTGGATCTTCTTTCTTAAGATTAAAAGGATTCAACTATCTAGTGAACTTATCTAAGGAGAATTGTCTCTGCTGTCTCCTAGATAAAACCCCCCAACATCAAATTTATGGCCTGAAGCAACTACATACTATCAATCTATACCTTCCTTGGTTGTAGTACTAGGCCATTCTATACTAGATAACCTCCTTAGAGTGGCTGTCTACCCTGTCTAATAAACTCCACCAGTAAGAATTGCCACCCTAAAATTGTCCCCCTTCATTTCTCTCTATAAGGGCATTCTAACTTCTACTAGAGTTGCTGTGAAACACTAGATTTCTCTTTGGTGGCATTCTACAAAAGATACAAGAAACTAGGAAAAGATGAATAACTAAGATATAAAAAAAAATAGAAACAAACACAAAGCAAAATAGGTAATTTCATAAGATAACAAATTCTAAGAAAAGCTAGGAAAAACTTAAGCTATCTAACTAACACTTGATTCACATTCTCTTCGTATTCCTAACTAATTCCTTCCTTTAGTGATCTTTCTCCTAGGCGTTCTATAGATCCATTAACCTAAGCTCTTATACCACTTAATTTGTAACACCCTAAACTTAGGACACCATAGAGTGTTGAATGTCCCTAATCCTATAGTGACACATTAGGCTATAATTCATAAACTAAAATCTCTAATTTGCTATCAAATAATAACTACTAACTTCATTAAATGTTAACTTCATAAACAAGTACATAGTGTCTCCATTATTATTCCTCATAAAAGTAAATGGAAACTAAACAACATATGAGAATACTTTCATTATATAAACATTATCTCACGAACAACTAATGCACTAAAATCAAATCTTTAAACTCTTAAGACTAATAATAATCATCATAATAGTAATAGCTATCAACATAGGGTTTTCTTGATAGTAACTATATCCCAAGTTTCCATAATCAGGATAACTCTTATATTTAGCTTGGTAACCATAACCAGTAAGGTTTCCATAACTAAAATCCCGATCTACAACTATAGGAAAAAGAAAAGTAAATTGAAACTCAACATGTAACATACAACTACATATACATGAATAATCATATGTAAACATAACCACATGCGTTTAAATGTAGATAAGTAAATCAGACGCAATAATTTAATTATCTTTAAATTAAACAATCACCTCATAACCCTTATCACAACACAAACTAACTCATCATCCTAGTGGTTAGGCATACCTCTTTGAACTCTTTTACAACCAACTTCGACCCCGCTAGTTTAGGCCTCTTTACAAATCGTATGTTAGGTGTACCATTTTACTCCCCATCCATTTCACCTAGATCTATCTCAAATTATTTCCAAGTAATACTTCACTAGGGATAATGCGTCACAAGGATCATTAAGGTTACCCTTTAGGGATTTATCGCTTTAGGCCCCAAGTCAAGCCATACGCAAGTAATAAGTAAAAATAATTAAGCCAATTATTTAGTTAGTCAATTTAAGCATTTATATACAAGTATGATTTATAGCCCAACAATCACATACAACACCTAAGTGTCATATAGCTAAAGTTCGTTGTAAGAACTTGATCTATTCTAACTTAGAAAGATAAATATATAAAGAAAAGATGAATAAAGATCACTTTAGTAGCAATCTACAACTTCTAATAAGTAATCCAAAAGTTTTAGATAAGAATCTTAAGCTACTAAACTTAGATTATAAAGGCAGAAGAAAGTGACTATAGGGACCATGGTTAGTGATTATAACCATGATCCTTTGTACAATCCAAAACATATGACCATGCCCTTAGACCATAGCTATGGACTTAGTAGTGTTTCACCATAGAAACTCTACAGTATCGATCATAGTCATGATCCCCTCATCCTTAATTTTCTCTTAAAATTTCTTTAGGTCTAATTCTTTGAGAGGATTACGATGTAAAACACACCCGTGGTTTTTGATCGTGTTCTTGCCTCTTTGAAAGTTGTTTTCCTTTTTCTCTAAAAACACTACTCTACATCCTAAATCTAACCACAGATCACAACCTCAACCTAAAAATACCACAATCCCCTTTCATGATTAAGCAATTCTTACCTTAACAACTTTACGATACCACCAATTTCAAAACTACTATGAAAGAAACAAGATCGTAAGGTGAAAGAATACCTTTTGTTTGTAGAAACCTTAGGGAGCGATCCGTTGAATTCTTCTAATCTAACCAAAAGTTCACTATCTTGACAATAAAAAAACATTTTTTTAGATTCAATCATATGCTTAACCACAAACATCATAACACTTACCAACAATTTCTAAGGTTCATTACAAGCCTTGTGTGTTTAACCTACCACCAATGCCTTCTTCTTGCACTACCAAAAGAATCACAATTAGGTTTGTAATTCAATGAAACTAACAAAGTCTTAGGTATTCCATGTCTTATCTTCGAAATTCGTTGAGTTCGCTATAAGGGAGTCCAATTAAGTACCACAAAGGAAGCCTTTATGAGTCTTCTAAAAGGAGAAGAGTTCTTTGTGTAAAGCTAAGTTTAGAATTTTTATTTTTCCTAACTTATCTCTAGCGCTCTTTATTATTGCCTTGTCACCCTTCAATAATAAAAACTCCCTTTTTTCACTATGTCTTTATTTTATTTTTCTGTATTTTATTTATTTATTTTATTGTTAGGTGATACACAAGATCTTCATAAATCCAACTTGATGAGATGAGGATAAGAGACTCTATTCTAGTGAACAACAATGAGGAGGGAGAAGTAGAGTTGTTCGACCAAAAGCGATACAAAGAAGATAAAAGAGATACACCAAAGACTAGAAAAGAAACGAGAGATATGTAAATAGTACTAAAGTTAGACCCTTGATTTAAAAACATATAAGAAAAATAAAACTTAGAAAAAGAAAAATTCTAAATGTAAAATTTTAGTTGGAACTCATTCAACTTAATCTTAATAATTGATTTAGAAATAAGATAAAGAAAAACAAGATATGAAAAATTTGATGAATTCCATTAAAATTGATGGAAAAAAATAAAAATAAAAAAGCATAAAAAAAATTGTGTATTTTTCTTTTAACTAACCAATTTGATTTGATTCTATTTACAAATAATTTGGTTCGATTCGATTTCCTGAATGGAATCGTGAACCATTTATATATAATCGACCTTGTAAATACTCCATTTTTGTTACCCTTTATTTTTAACTTTAATTTTTAATTTGGGCCAAGTTTACATAAAAATACAAAAAAGAATGAAAAATCAATAAAATACAAAAAATTGAAAATACAAAGTTTCAAAAGTGTCTAAGTCCAATCAGTTGGTCTTTTAGAGTCAAATAAGGTAAAGTTAAAAAATATGCATGCAATTAATAAATTTTAAGTCTTTAAGATATTGGGCTTCATTAGAAAAAATATTTTAAGAAAAGTCCAATAAAATATTTGAGTTCATGAAATGACTTTTATTTAATTTGAAATTTGAATTTTAAAATAATTTTAACTAGGCTAATTAAAATAGGAATTGGCATTTATTAAATTAAGTTTGTATTGAAAATTCCTTTTGATATGTGTATTTTTTATGATTTAATTGTTTTAGGGATGTTGGGTCATTTTCAAGATAAGTTAAATCAAATTGGGTTTCAGCTTGAAAGCCCAATTTAAAGTTAGCTAAAGTTTAGTAGCTCAAATAAATTTCAAGTGCATAAGTTGATGAGAGAAAAAGCTAGCTTAGTTAGCAAGCACATATGCTTATTATACAATTGGTAATGAGTTTGAATCTTAATAAGCACGTGTGGGCTGATTTTATGTGTTGTCACATGCCATGCACATCAAAATCTTTAGCTTCTAGAACCTTATTTTAGCCTACGGATTTTGACAAATCTCAAGTAGTTTTTAGCATATTTGAATCATCACTAAATCATTATTAAAAATATCAAATCTAACAAAAACTCTAGCAAAAGACGATCAAAAAGAGATTTGCTAAAATCCACATAAAACTAAGCTTAATCATTGCATGATTCAATGTAATTCAAGGCTTGTTGAAAAGATTTGAGTTAAAAAATTATAGAAACAAACTTAGCCAAGATTTGAAAAGAAAGTTAGCACTCTAAATAACCTTATACGCACAACCAACCATTGCACGACACACACACACAACCCATCTACGCTTTCGGTCTTTACAAACTTGATGCCACCTTCTCTCTAAAACACACTCACATACACTCCATAATGACCAAAACCAACCATTGCACGACACACACACACAACCCATTTACGCTTTCGGTCTTTACAAACTTGATGCCACCTTCTCTCTAAAACACACTCACATATACTCCATGATAACCAAAATCAACCATTGCATGACACTCTCCATCACCTAAGCTTCAAAACATAACCACCTTCAAGCCTTGTTACGGCCCTTTACTCAAATTACAATACAAATTCCAATTACTATGTCAGCCGCCTTCTAAACCACCAATAAAACACCATCCCTGCCAAAACATGACACCACCAAGAAACTCTTTATGTCCTAAAACCTCAAGAACCAACCCTACACTAACAAGAAGCAACCATAACCGAGCTACTTTAAGCACATTGTCATTGACCACCATGTGACTCCTCTAAAACCACCATTATAAGCTAAGGTAGTGTATCTAAACCTTCTTTTACTAATAAAAAGATCATGAAAGTGTGAGTTTCTGTTTGAAGGAGTGCTTGGAATTGCCCCTACAATATAATCTCCATCATTGCCTTCTTCCCTTGCATGACCCAACCTGAGCTCGCTTAGAACTTATGAGCTTACTAGCTTTGACCTACTCAAAAACCCTCATTGGACCTAAACCTAATCCATATATTGTTGGAAGGTCTTATTTTTCATATTTTCTTTTTTTTTTTATTTTGTTTCAGTTGTTTAAAAAACAAATACTAAAAACCTACACTAACTTTGTTTATTTTTTTATGCAAGTCCTTAGCTTTAGCTTTTATTATGATTGTAGGGTTTTTGCTATTATTTTTGTTTTGTGGAATTTTAGTGTGTGCATGCTATTAATGTATGGTGTTAGTTTAAATTGCATGCTTAGGATTTTTGCATAATTATACTAACATCAGTCTTTGCAAGTCTTTCATGTCAATTTTTATTGGTTAGTTATTTACTACTTATTTTGGCATATTTTTGTAAAAATTACATTTTTTTACACATTTTACTAAAAGTTGCATCTCTTATTAAAATTCATATATTTGTTAAAAGTTGCATCTTCAGATAAGGGTTTGCATAGTTTGCATAAAATTGCATATCTTCATAAAATTGTATATTTTTTGTTGGAATTTTTTTTTAAAATGAGGGTTTTTAGAAAATAAAGCTTTTGTCACGTAGTTGGTTTTTTGAAAAATAAAAATCCTTAATTTGGTTTTGGTTTTAAATGAGGTTCCTTTAGGTTTTTTTTTTTTTTCCAAAAAATGGAAATAAAAGTTAGGGCTTTCCCTAAGATTTTACTTAGATAAAAATAAAATTGGAGAACAACATAAACCTGGCCCTTTATAAAAATAAAAATAATCAACACATTAAAGTTCTTTGAAAAAATTAAAACTATGTTAGTTTGATTCTAATTAGCAAGTATATAGGCACCTTCGAGGTAACCATAAAAAAAAGTAAAAAACTTTTTGTGTTACTATTTTTAGAAAATTCATAATAAAAAATCATAAAAATTAAGGACTATTAATTAGTTGCGTGCATAGTTTAGCTTATTGATTTCTATATGGTGACTTAGTATTAATAAAATATTCCTTAAGTTTAGCTTTTCTAGTTAAATTTTCTAAAAATATATATTTTTTTAATTTAGCTACCTAAAAACCCTAATTTCTCTTTTTTTACCAGTTTTGCTAATTGGTGACTTCAAAATTATTTTTGAAAAAATAATTTTTAAAGAAAAGTAATTTTCCTTCATTTTATATCGAATAATTCATATTAAGTAGGTTAGGCTTAATAGAAATTAAATTAAGGAAAAATCAAAATAAGGCTTTAGAAAGCTAATGCACAAACGGAATCGTTTGTAAAAAAGCAATTTTTCTATTCGATTTGATTCGATACATGGTCCAATCTATGGTTCGTGGTTTTTTTGTTCAGCCCTAAGCTACATACACTAATTTATCATATGTATTGAAACTTTATACTTTATCTTCATACTTTAATCCACTTTTTCAATTAATAAAATATTGAAACTTTCATAAACATATTTTAGGTATATATTCTTTATATTTTGTAGGTTTCACTGGTACCTCATATCTTGTAAAGGATTATAATGTATAGGCTGAAGGCTAATTTTATTGGTTTATAGGTAGTCTTTGATTACAAAATTTTAGAACCTGTATCGAAAAGATAGGGTATGGGTAGCATTTTATACCATATTTATTGCATATCTACTTACTTTATCTCACTTTTAAAGTTGAAAATTTACAACTTGCCTTGCATAAATAAAATTCATAACACTTACTATGATGAAGGTCATAAAATTCTAAAGGTAATTAATGAGTAATTTACAGCACTAGCTAATAGTATTGATACTTGATTTTTGCCCAGACCAAAGCCAACGAGCGAGGCCCATCACGAGGGATACTAAAGTGTGCTTGAGCGAATGGTTAGCTTGTCTATCACCCCGAGACCTCATCATGAGGCCTGCCAACAAGCCTATCCTCTACACTACGACCTGCTTAACGAGCCAAACAATACCTATCTAAGCAAGTTGCCCTTCGATTGTCAAGCCAGCATACACCGATTGTCTAGTGGAAGCTTAGAGCTCAAATTGCTCTCGATTAAGCATCAACTAGTCCCTTACTTAACATTCCGACTTGACTTTTGTCTTTAGTGCCTATTATCCATTACAGCTTATTAATGAGTGTCCAACATCTATAGTACATCTAACACACCCCGCAACCCCTATAATTGTCAGGTCCCTAAGATGCAATATAGTCCAACTGACCATAGCATACCTTCTGCAATGAAGCTCAATCTCTACTGTAGAGCACATTGTCTGTTGGTGGCCAGTACGAAAGAACCTTTGATAGCCACTTATCCAAGCGACTTGTATAAAAGGCGCCAGGCACCATGATGTGAGATTGAACATTCTCTCTCCTAAAATCTTCCCCCTTCCTCCTCTTTATCTCATAACTTAAGATTGATACACTATATACATAACAGCCACAATGCAAGCATGATCCCTAAGGTTCTTAGTGCTCAACCCCCCTTTTTTCTCTATCCTCTTTACTAACTTAAGCATCGGAGAGCCCTTCGAGGCCATACCCACCAAGGACATTTTATAGGTATCAAAGAGCAAGATACAAAGCCCAAGCTTACTTGATCCACACTTTACATTTGAGTTTGCTTATCCTAGTTGATTCATCCATGATTAACATTTTGGTACCCACCATTTTAGGCTACTATGACAACGATGGCTAACAGGAAAAACAATAACTTGTGAGCTTCCCACATGGTGGATACCAATACCTCTTACTAAGGCGAAGGCAATCAAACACTTTTACCACCTTAAAATGAAAGTACCAAAGTCTAATAGCCCATATCACTTGTCCTATAAATGCTCAAAGAAAATTGAAAATATTATGAATCTATTGTAGCCTTGCACAAAGATGTTACATTACTAAAAAATGCATCTAAAAATGTCCAAACGGGGAGGCAACCATTGACTCCTCCTCACAGCCAAGCAAAAGTGAAAACCTGCAGACCATATAGCTTGCACGCTCACACAAGCATACTTACCAAGATCGCCAACTATACGAAGAACTACACGAATGGCTAAACCGTAACTGGTTGATGGCCTATTATTAAGGTAATTGCCAAAAGACTACGATGACATGAGCATGGATGAGCTCAATGAACACATTTGTTATGTATCTAGTGTACATGATTAGAAGAAAGTTAAATCATTCGCATAAGCATCATGCTTTACACCAACAAAAAGCCCATTCATCCCTTCAATCCTAGAAGAAACCATCCCTACAAGCATAAGGCTACCACATCTAAACACTTACGAGGGCACCACCGATCTAGACAATCACCTTATCCACTTCTAAAAAATGATAAGCCTCTATAACTTCTTAGATGCCATCAAGTGTAAAGCTTTCCCTAGTATGCTAGCAAATGCTGCTTTGCTTTAGTTTAACACCTTCACCCATTTGTCACTTCATTTGGTGACTTAAGAAGCAAATTCCAACAAAACTTCCTTAATTCTCAAGTCCTACGAAAAGACTCTTCCATTCCCTAGAATGTTCAGCAGTGTCCCAACAAAACCTTACGAGCATACCTTGAGCACTTTAATTGAACAAAGTTGCAAGTCTCCAAGTTAGACACAGGAACAACCCTACAGGCACTCATAATTGGCATAGACCCTAACAGAATGCTCTACAACACAGTGTCATTGGATAAGCATAAATCCTTAGATGAATTCATGAAAGTCGCCAAGAAATACATAACTTAAGAAGATGCCATTAGTGCTCATTTCGAAGTGGAAAATAATACAAGCATTTCAATAAAGGACCGCCTGGGACCTTGCGATCCCATACTACAACTGCCTATACAAGAAAAGCATGACAAGCAAAGACATAAATTTCAAGACTACACTACGTACAACCTTAACCTGACTACTTGGCAAAATCATGTACAAGGTTCAAGAGCAACTTCTAAGACCACCTAGTGTCCGTGAAATGTCAAAAGTAGTGAACTCAAAGAAATACTATGACTACTACAAGGCATACGAACACAACATACATGAGTATCATCACGTCAAAAATGCAGTTGAAGGCCTTGTTTGCAAAGGCTGCATTAACCACTTCATTGTAGACGAGAAAAACCAAATCCAGTGGCTAACCCAACATCGTAGAGTAAATTACCAACAGCAACCCCATAATCAATAGGCTAATAGCCTCATAGATGAATGGAACCAAAGGGGACAATAAGGCCAGGTCAACACCATATACGGCAAGCCTAACCTCCTCTCAAGCAATACAATCCCAACAGCCAAACTGAAGTGCACATTGTAAGAAATAAGAATAGAAAGATTGACATAGTAATAACTTTTATTGACATAGACAAATGGGGAATTAACCTACCTTATAGCGATGTACTCATTATAAACACTAAAATCAGGTATTTTAACATCCCCAAGATGTTTGTTAATAGCGAGAGTTCAGCATACATACTGTTCTACAGCACCTACAAGCAAAAAAAAGAATAGCTTGACAAGCTACTTCAATGGTACAAATATGACCTTATAAGGTTCGAAGGTAGTAGACTAGTGCCTGCTAAGGGAATCAACACCTTACCAATTCAACTAAGCAATGATGAACACGTTGTCAAATAGTCAATAGACTTCATCATTGTCAACATATGGTCACCATAATGTACCATTTTCGATAGGCCAAGCATTATAAAATTTGACATACTTATTAGCCAAAGATGCCATAAAGTAAGTTCATTACACCTACTGGTGTAGGCGAGGCCAGAGGTGATTAGGTTTTTATCTAAGATGTTCTACCTCAAAGCCTAATCTAAAAACAACATCATGAACATCGAATCCACCAACTCCTTTTACTTCCCCAATATGAGGAGAACCTATAAAAAAGACCCTAGAAATCAACATATTTGATGCCTTTAGCTTGATAACCAAAAATAAGGGTTAAGCTACCAGACAGCAACAAAGTCGAGCTTATAGATTCCCTTAAGTAAAACTCAAACATCTTCACATTTGCCTTAGAAGACATGCTAAGAATCATCAATATACTGAAGCTACTCAACACCTAAATGTCAATCTTACCATCTAACTTATAAAGCAAAAGAAATGACAAGTTGCCTTAAAACATCAAGCTACGATCAGGGAAGAGGTTAGAAGCTGCTCCAAGTAAGATTCATTCACCTAGAGAGATATCCCACCTAGTTCGCCAACATAGTGCTCGTAAAGAAAGCAAATGGAAAGTGGCACATATACATTGACTACATAGACCCTAACAAGACATGCCCTAACTGCTTTCCCTTACCACGTATAGATTAGCTTGTCAACTTTACATCTAGCCACTCACTTCTCAGTTTCATGGATGCTTATTCAAGATATAACTAGATCTGGATGGCTCCCTAGGACAGAGTCTACACATCCTTTATTATAGACTTTGAGAACTATTGCTACAAAGTAATGCCCTTTAATTTAAGAAATGCCAAGCTACATATCGAAGGCTAATCACCCACATCTTTAAGCCATAAATAGGTAAGAACATTGAAGTATATGTTAACAACATGATCGCTAAGAGCAAAACTAGAAAAGACCACTTAGACAATGTATGAGAGATTTTCTAAACCCTTCGCTGGTTCCAAATGAAACTTAACCCCTAGAAGTGTGTCTTCGAAGTTGCATTAGGGAAATTCCTTAGTTTCATGGTCATAAAGCGGGGGATAGAAGCCAATCCCGATAAAATCAAAGTAGTTTAGGACATGCTAGCCTTAACCAAAATCCAATAGGTCCAGTGACTAACAGGAAGCATAGTCGCCCTCAATCGCTTCATATCTTGAAGCATAGACAAATGCATAGAATTTTTTTATCTACTTAAATACCCTACAAAGTTCAAGTGGACATTAGAATATCAATGAGCTTTCTAAGATTTAAAGAAATTCTTGGCAACACAACCCATACTCTTTAAACCAATACTCGAAGAAGAACTATACCTATATCTTGTAGTCTATGATAAGGCATTCTCTTTAGTACTCGTCCAAGTTAATGACCACAACCATTGACCAATCTACTATGTTAGTTACATCCTCTAAGGGCCAAAGCTTAGGTACACCAAAATAGAAAAGTTCACCTTTACGATGGTCATTATAGCCTGAAAGCTCGAGCCCTACTTATAGTTACATCCAATTGTCATCTTGAAGGACATCCCGCTTAAAATTGCTTTGTAGAGGCCCAATACTTCAAGTTAAATAATGAAGTACTATCTTGAACTCAATGCCCATGGAATCCAATTTCGCCCAAGATAGGCAATCAAGCCATAAGTCCTTATGAACTTCATAGCATAATACATCGGAGTGAATGAGCCTCAACTTGAGCTCACCATACCTGTCTAGAAACTCCACGTCAACAGCTTCTCTACTAAGGAAGGAGTGGGGCTGGTATCACATTATAAGGCTCATATGGAATGAAGATTCTTTATGCCTTAAAATTTGGTTTCCTAACTAGTAACAATGAAGCTAAATATGAGGAACTTATTGCTGACTTGAAATTTGCTAAAGACGTCGGGGTAGAGAAGCTCAGTATACACTTAGATTCTATGTTGGTTATATAATAAGTCAAGGGAGAATACGAGACCAAGGGCGAGATAATGGCTAAGTACCTACATTTAGTATAGAGCCTCCTTGTGGAATTCACTTCTTATGAAGTCAATGAGATTCCCCTAACAGAAAATGCAAAGGCAGACAAATTATTTAGGATAGCCTCATCCGCCATCCCTACATCACACGACTGTGATAAGCCATTCTTATACAATATCTTCTTGAGTGAAGTATAGAGGTACAATAGCAACAAGTCGCTAAAATGATAGAAGTAACCCCCGAGCCCTCTTGGATGGACGCTCTTATGCAATACCTCAAGACAGGGGCATTACTTGACGGCTAAGTGGAGGCAAAAAAGCTAGCTTATGCCATAATCAACTATACATTGATTAATGATGTACTCTACCAATGATGACATAGCACCCTACTCCTTAAATGCCTCAAGATAGAAGAGGATGCACGGGTCCTTAAGGAGCTTTATATAGGGATTTGCAGCAATCACATCTAATCTCAAGCATTGTACCTTTGAGCACTTAAGTTGGGTTATTATTAGTCAACAATGAAGGAAGACACCAAGACTATGGTCCAAAAATGCCATTCCTACCAAAAGGATGAGCTAATCACTTACGCCCTTAGTTTAGAGTTGTAGCCCTTGATAAGCCCATGGCCATTCATGCAGTGGGGATTAAACATCCTTAACCCCTTCTTGAAGGCTTCGTCAGGGCCAACAATTCATTATAGTAGCAGTAGATTACTTCACTAAGTGAGTAAAGGCGTTGGTTGTAGTCAATATCATAGCTTCAGTTACCAAAGGATTCATGCTCACCCATATATTATATCGTTTCAGAGTACCATACATGTTGATTACCGATAATGGAAGGAAATTCAATAGTGATTGGTTTAGAGATTTCTATAATAAGCATAACATCAGGTTACACTATACCTCAGTAGCCCATTCGTAGACCAATAGTTAGGTTGAGGACATCAATAAGATAATCCTCAACAATTTAAAGAAGAGGGTAGAATGGGCAAGAGGTAAGTAGGTTGATGAGCTTCTAAACAAACTTTAGGGACACTGCACAATGTAGAGAACCTCAACTAAAGAAACCCCATTCCGTCCCATATTCAGAGTAAAAGCTGTCCTCTCAATTGAGTTAAAATTACCCACCAGTAAAATCTAGCACTTTAACATAAATGCTAACCACGTGGCCCTATAGGTAAGCCTTGATACCATTGACAAGGTTTGTCATGCTGTACGAGCACATACAGTGGCTATCAGTAGCAAGCTATCGATACTACAACTATAATGTTCGACACAACGTTTTCTGCCCTTAAGACTTAGTATGCAAAAAGTTAGAAGCTATTAGTTTAGAGGAAGGGCAAGGTAAGTTTGCTCCTAATTGGGAAGACCTTATACGAGTGGTTTGTGATGTGGGAAAAGGTACTTACAAGCTCGAGACAATAAAAAGACAACCCATCACCAGGGCGTATAACGCTTCAAATCTAAGACCCTACTTTCCTTAAGTACGGTGATGAGAATCAAAAGCACTTATAACCGTCGTTGAATATAATGAATTGATGAAGTTTCCTGCATGTGTCTTGCTTCTCTTCCCACTCCTTATGCATCCACGCAATACCTACCGAGCTATGCTGCAGCCTCAGGTTGATCTTTATCCCTGAACACACCTTCCATAGTTAGTCTTAGTACTAATACAATGGAAGCATGCAAGGGCATCGATCTACATTAAGCTCTTAACCTTGGGTCGATTTTCATCTCTAAACTTTGCCTAAGTTAGTTCCTACATTAACATTATGGGCACCTTTCTTGGGCATTGATCTACATCTAGCCTTCAACCTTGGATTGACTTTTATCCCCAAGATTTACCCAAGTTAGTTCCTATACTAACACCATGGGTACCTTTCTCGAGCATCGATCTTCATTGAGCCCTTAACCTTAGGTTAATTTTTATTTCTAAGCTTTGCTCAAGTTAGTTCCTACACTAATGTTGTGGGCTCTTCTCTTAGGCATTGATCTATATTGAGCCCCTAACCTTGGGTTGATCTTCAACCTCGAACACTTACCTATGCTAGACATTATTATAGCAAGTATTAAATATAATTCCAAGTTAAATTGAACAGTAAGAACCAAAGGGCAAAGGAAAGCAAAACAAGTAAGCGATAAGCGATGAGTGAAAAAGGAAAAACTTTATTTAGCTAACGAGATGAAGTATAAGGCTTAGTAGGTCGGCAGACCAAAATTGATTACATTTAGAAAGAAAACTAAACAATATAAAGGCATGCAACAACATTTTATGCTATGATAATATGGCTAACTTAAACGGTTGCTCTTGACTCTAACTTAGCTTCTCATTTAGAGTACTGCTCTAAGAGGAACTCCTTTAAACTTCAACTTGGCTTGCAACCTTTGAAGGGATAGTTTTAACTACTTCCTTATGCACTTATAGAGTCGAACTTTAAACTTCAAGGGTCTTAGTGATACTTGACCTCCAAGTAAATGTTTCCACTCCACCTTCTAGGGCCTCTCTTCCATAGAAGTGGCAATGAGGATAGCTAATCTAACTACTCCACTCAAAGCATCAAGCTGTTGAAGGCTCGTTGACAACAAAGGAAAGCCAATGCTATACCTATAATAAACCAAAGGACTTGTGAAGCAGAGGATTCCCCACGAGTGCTTCAGTTAATAAGCTAGGGTAGAGAAGAGACCCCCCTCTATTGCTTGCTTGAGGTCATCTAGGACAGTGCGTATAAAAGCCAAGCTCGTGTAAAAGCTCCTATGGTAAGGCTACTATGGACAAGCGATGGGTAGCACTTGAGCCCTCTTCTTTCACCTATTATTATTAGGATAGAAAGAGGGGAGAACCTAAAGGCCACCTATGCTTCCCGACCACAGCATAGGATTTACCTACTATTGCTAAGCAGCTATCTACACCTGACATTCACAACCTAAAAAGAAGAGGTCAGGGAAGACCCTACCCCAACTCAAGCACTCCATCCCTCAACATGATAACCTTAGACGTGCTTATGCCAACATTCATCTATACCTTTATTATGTTGTTTAGGTGTTTGTTATGGCAAAGTAAGGACTTACGTACCCTTTATATAGAAGCCATAGGATGCCTCAAACCATATACGTATTGGCCATTGTGCCATCCTAACATGTTAGGAACCCATGTAACACTTGAGGAATTAATGATGCATCGTATGGTATTAAATAACTTCTAGAAGGTGCTTTACTTAAGGCATTCCACCTATCAGGAATGCACGTTGCCTAAAATAAACTTTGTTGAGAAGATAGCTTATGTCAATAAAAATCCATCCTGTTGAAATTACCTTGCTAAGGAGATTTTATAATGTCACCAAAAGATCTGCTTCAATGGGCTCGTCACCCCTTGATGTTGAGCCCTTACAAGAACCTAGAGAAGCATAATCTACTTAGGAAACATCATCCTTAGTACAAAAGACCTAGATAAAAAATGAATGGATTTTAAGTATGCAACAATAGTAAAAACATAAGAAGTAGTGACTAAGGGAAATTAGAGACAATTACGAAGACATCTCTTTCATTCAAGTCTTTGATAATTATATAAAGGGAGGTCAACACCTCGACCCCCACCAAAATGTGAATATAGAAAATGAAATCAGAAATAGGCATGCATTCCTCATACTATCAAAAAGGAAAAAAGTCCAAAGTCATTCTTAGGCATCTTCAACTAGCTATTGCTACTATTGCTCATCATCATCATCCTCTTGCTCACCATCCCCATCATTACCTCCTTCTTTAAGGCCTACATTTGAGCTACTATTGGAAGCTCCTGATGACTCAGCACTTGCCACCCGACCCACCTCTAACAGTAACTTTGGGTTTATCCGGCCAATTTAGGAAGGATAAATTCACATTAAGCATGTTATGTCAAATCTATTTTTACACCTCCTTTACCATTGCATAACCAGCCATGGTGATGGCCTTCACGATCAAGGGGTCATCTAAGGTTTCTTAAAAAATATCCTACCTAACCTTAGGTGCTAACCCCTCCCCTTTCAAGAGCTCAAACTCCCTCTTAGCAAACTCAGCTTACAATTTATCTAGCTCTTCTCCCCTTGCCTTTAGCTTAGCAGTTAGCTTATCCTCATTACTTTTGCTAAATTCCTTAGCCATCTTCATGTCATCCTTGCTAAATGTGACAGCTAAGTTGTTGTGTACCTTCTTCTCTTCCTCCGGTACCTTCTGGATCCTCTCCACTTTAGCCCTCGACCGACTCCCCTTCAACTCATGGTACGCTCGATTATAAGTGAGAATGAAATCAAGCAAGTATGAGCATAACACATAGTTAGTAATTAACCTAAGATCAGGCACTTCAACAAAAACATATGAGTAGCTTACCTCATTAGGCCTCTTTAACAATTCCGTTCAAGCATCCCTAAGGTTTTGGCTTGCAACTAATCACTCGAATTGTGCTTACAGCTGTTCAAACCTTTAGGTAGGTCAATCTGCAAGGTGAAAAGGGGCTACTTACCTCCCATGATAGGCTAGATGCTAGACATCCTCCTCATCGAGAATCTCGATGGCATACACACTAGCACTTTTAGAAGTTCCCTTCAAGCTCTCTTGCTTCGCATCTACCCAAGCAGCTTCTACTAGAGGCCTTTATGTAATGACTACAACCCTGGCTTGAATCTCCAGAACTAGACTACTACCAAATGCCCTTTAGCCTAGCCTTGAAGTCCCTAATGGCACCCATATTGGCACATCACCACTACCTTGTCATATAACCTCAAGAAGCGTCTATTGCCTACTACTCTTATTCTTTGACTTTTTAGAAGGGCGATGTGAGGTCTCCCCTTCCCTTTCTAGTGTGGGCTGCTTCCTCTTCTCAAGTTAAAGTACCATCGAGGTTCCTATTTTGCATAGTGAGAAGCTTTGCCCTCACCCTCTCCGTAGCCAATCCCAAAGCTGTAAAAGAACCGTTAAACTCATTAGCAAAACAGAGTAAAACAAAGATAGTACACTTACCAAGCCAATGACAAGTAGCTCGATGTCCCCTACTCTAATGACAAGGAGACGTGGCGTAGCAAATAACCAACCACCCCTCCTTGGCCAAACACAACAAATACTTATCTTTATACCAAACAATAGAGTGCCATCTTTATACTTCTAACATATCGATAAAAGATTTAGTTTTTCTAGCTTACCAAATTCAGGAGCTTGATGTTGGTCATTACATCCTAATCTCCTAAAGCCTTTAACTTCTTGCTCCAAATAGGCCATCTCCACTCAGTTGGGAAATCAAGTGGCTCGAGAGCGCAAACATAATTAAAGAATTCCTTCCATCCCTCAACCTTGTTTGGTTACTTATAAAAAATGTTTAGAGCCTTGCCTCGAGTAGTGATGTATATCTACCCATCAGCTACCCTCTATATATGGAAGAAGTGCCTAAACAACTGTATAGTCAGCTATTGCAACTCTTAAATGCATAACACCTTAAATATAAGTAGTTAAATCTACGTGTTCTCATTAAGACTCTCTAGAGTAACTTTGAAATACTTAAAAAGCTCTAAAAAGAACTCCAAAAAAGGGAGGCAAAGATCAAGCTTAAATGGCTTTGTATAAATATTGAACAATCAATTGTGCCCTACATCATAAGCTCATTGCCTACCCATGGGTGCCTCTACTCGCCACGCGGGCACTATTCCCACTACTTGACTAACTAGCCTCAACTTCTCCTCTCTCACCATATAAGGAACATTGGCATATGCATGCTCGCTTGTGTTAGTTGTCTGCAACAAAAACCCAACATTATCCTCCTCGCCATCTGAAGGTACATATTGTAGGGATGTTACTAAATACACTCCCTTCTCTCCTATTAAGACAGTATCAACCTATCTTCTTCTCTTGCTATCGTCACTGTTTCGAGGGGAATGGACCTATCACCCTTTGCTTGGGATGAGCCCTCGTAACCTTCATCTACCTCCTTTGAAATAAAAGGATGGGTAGACTCACTCTAATTGCCACTTATACTTTGATTAACCATTATGAATGATTAGTAAGGAATGGAAGCGCACGAGGAAAAGTAACTAACTTGTAAGCATAAATTTTGGCAAAGTCTTCTCTAAGTAAGTAGAGCAAAGTAAAAAAATGAACCCATGCCCCTCTTTATATAAACAAGCAAGGGAAAAAGGCGAATGGTTTCTCTTACTCTAAGGGTACGAACCTACGAAGGGACATACGCTAAACTTTAGCCATCCTTGTGTCCCATTCCCTCAATTAAAGGGCTTGATTGATCCTTACATACGAATCCATGACGTGGCTTGATAACAGGTCATCCCACATGCGTAGCTACTCTTTATAGACCATCAATGGATGGTATACTTCCCAAGGATAATCATCAAGATGCATTGAGCAGCCTACTGGTCACATCAATCATGTAGGAACTTGATGTATGGGAAAATGAATTTAACCAAAGACATTGTTTGTCACAATCCTAAGTAGTTGAACTAGCCCCCTACTTAGAAGAATAAATAGCTCACCCTTAGCTTAGTTGCCTCACATGGATTATTATCTTCATACCCTAGATACTGTAGAGAGCGAGGGGATAAATGTTAACACCCGATTCTCCCCTAGACCATGGATCAACGAGCAAGGCCCATCATTAGGGACATTGAAATGTGCTCGAGCGAACAGCAAACTCGTCTATCACCTCAAGTCCTTATGAGGCCATATGCTCATGAGCTACTACTCCCTTAATGTTTTGTGGCTTGACACAAAACTTGGGAACAAAATTCAATTAGAAATGTGCCCAATAATCAAGGGTCGACCTACTTAGACAAGTGTTGTTTAACTCGTTAAGCGGGTTACGGTGTAGATAATGGGCTCGTGGGCAGCTCATAGCTCGCAACTTGCTTGGCACGATTAGACCTACTCTCTTATCTACAATTTATCTAAGACACCCTTTAATATTTTTTATTTTAAAATCTATGTTGTTTTTTCAAGGGTATGTTTTTAGTCTCAATATTTAACTATATTTCTATCTAAATTTTAAATCTTTTGTTTTACAATTTAAATATTAGGGTTTTCAAATATTTACAAATTAGGTATTACAAAAATATTTAGAAATTAGGACTTTTGTTAATATGGTTAACTTTTCCATTTACGTTTGACATGTATTAGCGCTTGATTAGCAAAGTTAACAATAATGATAAAAGTTTTAACTTCGAATAGAAAAATGAAGTTAGGATTTGAAAAAATAGTCGAATATTGAAAACTAAAAAAATGCATTATTTTTCTTTTATTTCCTGTAATAATTTTTCCTTGGTAATATTAAACGTACAAAGTAATTAATTATTGTTTCCCTCCTGCAAAATGATTAATTGAAGACGACAAAACCATCCAAAATCAGATGGCTCACAAGAAAAATACAATGCAGTAGCACTTGCAGCATTACTGCAGTGGCCTAGCAATAGCATAATAGTAAAGAAAGCGAGAGAGAGAGAGATAGAGATTGATGTAGGCTACCACCTTCTCTCTGAACTAAAAACTGACAAACAATGAGGTCATGCTTTCATGAAAGATCTCAGTTTTGAAGTTAAAGCCACTCCACTGAGCCAACTGAGCACCCAAACCCACCAAACCTAGCTGAACACTCTCACCAGCTTTCACCACTGAAAAAAGAACACAAACAAACACACTCATTCGCCTTCTCAGTTATTCCTAGCCAGTTGATTTATGCATAAAATTTCTATTAATATTTGTAATTAAAATATTTTATTTTATATTAATATTTTTCCAATTTCTAACACCTTTTCCTTCGCTTGTCTCCACCACTCTGCAGTTCTCTAGAGAAATCACGTTAGCCGCTCTCTTCACTCCATCCCAACACTCCAAAACGAATCCCTCAAATGAAACCACCAAGTTAACATTTTCTACGATTATTATTTAAACACCAGCATAACTTGGGCAAAGGTGACACCTTAAAAAACAAAAGCAAAAAAAACAGAAGTAAACACTAGTAAAAAGTCTTAGGATCCACCTCAACACACTGCCACCTTTCAAAATCCACACCAAAAATCACTAGCCACCAAAAAACACCACTTTAAGCCCCCTAAAATAAAAACCAAAAAAAAAAAAAAATGAAGACACAACACGAAGCCTAAATCAAGCAGAACCTAGTTACTAAAACCTCAAGTGGAAAGAAGGGGGGAAAGGAAAAAAAACCAACTTTCTTTCTCTGTTCCTCATACAAAAAACACACTAAAACTCCAAAGTTTGAAACTTTCTCCAAAACCCAGATCCCATTTAATCATATATTCCTACACATGCATTCAAGTTCTTTCCTTTTTCAATGACTTATATCACTATCTCAACACAATCTCCTTCTTCTCCTTCTTGTTCTTCTTCTTACTCTTTCTTCCATGGGTTGCATGCTATCTCAACTTGCAGCTAAATTTGCTTTCTTCCCACCATCACCACCGACTTACCATATAAAGAAACGTGATGCTGATGACAAGTTAACGGCTGTTTCATCTTCTTCTCCATCACTTCCTATATGCAGTGCTGATGACTCACTTGATGTTGTGCGGATTGATACAAAACTTGGGAACAAGATAGTTGCTTTTTATTTGAGTAATCCTTGTGCCAGACTTACTTTGCTTTATTCTCATGGAAATGCTGCTGATCTTGGTCAGTTATATGATCTCTTTGTTCAGCTCAAGCTCAATCTTAGAGTCAACATCATGGGGTCAGTGTTTTTGTTGGCAATTAATTTTAGTAAATATTCTGGATTTATTTGTCTTTGAAGTTTTTTTTTTTCTTTTTAATTGTTCTTGCTGGGTGCTTGATGTTTAAAATTTTAATGAGAATAATGTGTAATCTGCGGTACTAAATATTGTTAATTTTTTTTTTTTGGCTCAACATGCAATATTTGTTTTTTTTTTTTTAATTATTTTAGCTAGTTTCCTTCTCTGGGTTGTTTTATTTTATTTTTTGTTTGTGGAAGTCATTTCTTGATTATTAATCACTACGAAAGTTTTGCTATTATTTTCTTTTGATAGTTCTTCACTGTAAGAAAATGGAAATTTCTCCCTTTTAAATAGATTTTTATATTTATATATGTATATTATAAATATATATATACATATTTTTGTAGTTTGTTTGAGCATTTACGGGATTATTTATTTTGGGGGTTGTAAAAATATTTGAATTTTATTATACGAATTTTTCAGATCTATGATTGTTTTGTATATTAAAGTTTAGTTCATAAGTTCCTTGTGTGGAACAAATAATAGGGTTTAATTGTTTTCTTTTCCTTTTTTTTTTTGAAGCAACATAAAAAGTGTGAGTATGTAAAGTAGACTTTTTAAACAGGTTTTTTAGATTGTAAACAGTCCTTTGCATATATCTGTGTTCTCTATAAAGCAACGTCTTTTTCATAGTTTTGGTCTAGCTTTTTGATAATGACATATCTTAAAGGTCTTAACTTTTGACTTTTTGTCGAATTTGGCTTCTGATCTGGCTAGGTTCCTTGCATTCTGGAAATGTTTTAGGACCATTGTCCTTTTAAGATTGTTGCTTTGATTACCTTATTTTGGTGGTATTATATTGCTATTGTAAAATGGGCTATTCTTTTACGGCCAAAATGAAATAGAGTTTTCTATTTGGGTGCTTAATAGTCCAATTGGTCAAAAGTTTCGTTTTCATAATAGTTATTGTGAATTTAAGTCATCAAAACCATGAGGAAGGTAATGGAGAAGCAAATGTTGGGAATTCCTGCAACCACCAAACTCTAAGGAAATTGGCCCCCATGTGGACCTGCATTTCCTACGTGTCATATGAATAATGGAAAAGATGTTAGAACTATTTTCTGCAATTGATATTGTAATTGGACTATGCATCAAATTTGGCCATTCTACAATGTTTGCAATACCCATGGACTATGGAATTTTTACGACAATTGAAAAAAATCTGCTGTTGAAGTGAGGGAATCATAGGAATTTCTTTGTTTTGCCAATGTTTAAGAGAAAACTTAGTGCTGGCTTTTAAAACTAACATCATTTTTGACTAACATGTTGCTGAATTTCACTGATCATGCTTTGTTGTATGCATTTTTTATGATGTTCCTATATTGCCGGATCATTGATGTATAATCCTTTATTTTATTGTCAAGAGAAACTTTAGCAGTGCTGTTATGTGCTTAGTGATTAGCCTACTATCTTACTCTGCAGATATGATTATTCTGGTTATGGAGCATCATCTGGCACGGTAGGTTTTCATCTATCTGTTTATCTACAAAAATTGCCTTGTCATCCACAATATAGAGCACATCAATGGGATTCGCCGATACTTGGAACAATGTTTATTAGACTAAGTTTGTTTTGTCAATCTAAATGGCCAAGTTGTCAAACCATTTCCTGCTCTTTCCATGTGGACATCATAGAGTTTGAATGGATCTTTATTTTTTTTTTCAAGTTACTTTGATTTTCATGACCAATTTACATGTGCTGGCCTCCCCTTGCAACTGCCAGCCCAGTGAAGCCAATACCTATGCTGATATAGAAGCAGTTTACGAGTGTCTGGAGACTGAATATGGAGTTAGCCAGGAAGATGTTATTTTGTATGGGCAGTCTGTTGGAAGTGGGCCAACACTTCACTTAGCAGCAAAATTGCCGAGGTTGAGAGGCGTTGTCCTGCATAGTGCCATTCTTTCTGGCCTTCGTGTACTCTGTCATGTAAAATTCACATTCTGCTTCGACATATACAAGGTGAGTTATGATTTGTATATGGTTGCTAACAGCTAATATATTTTACTCTATTGTCACCACCTGCTTAAGTGTGCATTGGCAAGCATGTATGTCCACAATTTCGTATGAGATCATGTCAATGCAAATTTAAATCAGTATGTAAATAATCGGGCATTGTAGGGCATCCAATTCAGCTGAATCCGATAGCTTGTTGCCCTGTAGTTAGTGGGACAGATTTCAGGCTTTATTTGCAATACTCTATAGGGTTTGGACCTGTAATTAGCTTAGGGACCTGATACTTGGCAAGCCCCAGGCTGATACTTGCCTATAAAATATTGGTAATAATGGTAAGGACGATTCTCCTTTTTATTCGTACAAAAATCCAATGTTTTAATATATTTGAATAATATCTTATTGGTCTGGTATTGGTTACCTATATTCTTATCAGTCAGAAATTGGGCACATGTTAAGAAACCCCATAGGGCTTGGATTGGTATTAGCGTTTCTCATTCTTTATCAGGTTATGTTCCGTTTCAAGTAGCCAATCCAATTGTGTCCCTATTTCTTGATAAGATGGCTAAAGCCAGAGAAGCGCAACAGATTCTATACTGTACCTTTAGGAATGTTCTGAGGTATTTAACTTTGTGCTTTGTGCGCAGAATATCAAGAAAATTCGAAAGGTGAAGTGCCCGGTTTTAGTAATACATGTAAGTATTGTTATATATCTGCATATACAAGGAAACTCATTACGTCATAATTTAACTATGTTTTGTCAGTACAATATCTTGCTTGCACCCTGGTCAACACGAGAGAGTCTGGAATGTTGTCTTAGGCAGATTGTAGTGCTTATATTTATGGTTTATTCTACTGACTATAAATCATATGCTATCTTTAGAATGGTTATATGTCACTGGATTTCTTATTCAAGCATATGGATCTTTTTTGGGGCCTGCTTTGGAGATACTAAAAGTAACTTTTAACAGAAAATTTAGTTAAGAATAGGAAGCCAAGCTGGAGATGAATGTAAAGAGAAATTTTGTTAAAATTGTTAGTCATCTGATTTGGTGATATTCTCTTTTTATTAGCATAAGTGGGTGCTTGGTTCCTCACTTGACGAAAAGCAACAACACTATAGGCAATTTGAGCTAACTTTTTAGTTTCACTCTTTTTGTTTGTATTGTTACGT
The DNA here is from genome assembly GCA_024138015.1 of Lumnitzera littorea. NCBI lineage: Eukaryota > Viridiplantae > Streptophyta > Magnoliopsida > Myrtales > Combretaceae > Lumnitzera > Lumnitzera littorea. Next base: position 36,974,608 of record JAMXBB010000008.1, read on the forward strand.
ATTGACCCTAAGACAGCACTGCTCCAATTGTGTAATGTATGAGAGCTTCTATATAGTTTTCCAACAATTCAACTACTCAAAAGTGAGAGGCCAACAACTATACCTATCATTGAATTGAAACTAGAAGAGTAATGATGGATGGAGCTTTGGTACATTTTAGATCCATAATTAGCTGATCGAAAACTTCAATCTTATTAGAACTAATGTGTTATTGAATTTATTGGCTAGTACTCGTTTTGCACTATGACTTTGCTTGAAGTCCATCAAATTGAACATTTAATTAAATAGGGTTAAAATGAGTGTACAGTGTTCCAACAAAAGACATGCTTTGGTACAGTGATAAATTTTAGATCCACGAAACTTAATGTTTTAAGATCTGATGTGGTTTATATTTATTCACTAACAAGTTCAAGACCATATAGAAATGGTTTTAGCTGGTAATAGGCATATCCATTGACACAAGATTTGTACATCTTGCAGGGTACTGAAGATGATGTAGTAAATTGGTTACATGGCCAGGGACTATGGAAAAAGGCAAGGGAACCATACGAGCCTTTGTGGATTAAAGGTGGAGGGCACTGCAATTTAGAGCTGTACCCTGATTACATCTGCCATCTTTGTAGATTCGTCAATGAAATGGAGAACATCACAACGGGAATCCGCTTGAAAAAAATAAAGCAGAAACTCCTTCAATCAAGTAGTTCAACCACTACATGTGCCCCAACAAGATGTTGGAAAATCAAGTTGCAGCGACCCAAATGCTCAGAATGTCCGAGATGCAGCTGCCTGACATGTTCTTGGTGGCCTAATTGCCCAGGATGCCGTTGCCTGAAGTGTTCTTGGCGGCCTAAATGCCCAGGATGTTGGATACCAAGTTGCATTACGCAGTTTTGTTGTTGCAAGCCTAAATGCCCAAAATGTTCAAGACCGAGATGTAGTGGATGTTTCGATTGGTTGTGTTGCGCTGAGAAAAGCGGATCGAAGCGATGGCAAAATGGATGTTGTTGATTGAAGTGCTTGTATAGAATTAGAGAGCTACTCAACCCGCTAACACTTCTGGAGTTTTAGTGAATCAAAGGATAGAAGCTAAAATTTTATGGTTTAGTCTATAGGGGTGTAGTGATCAAACTTATTTAAGGTAGAGTTATGACACGATTTATTCAATCAACTACGTGGAGATGTCCTTTATGTTGGATTTATCTTGGCAGGACGCTAACTTGGTTAAAGTCTTAAGTGTTGGAAGTAGTACTCAGGTTAGAATAAGATTGTTGTTTCATTCAACCTCCACTCGATTGGATTGTCTACTAATTAAATTACGGCATATACAAAATGTTGTTTTTGTCTGAGCGCGCGGATGTTGCTATGTATTGAAATATGCTTCATACGTGCAGGTATATAATTAGCGGGAGTATCGATGTGCAGGCAATTTTTGTTTTAACTCATGTTTCTCGTTCTGTGTTTCAGTAGATTTGTCTTGAAAACCTTAGTCCAAACACAATTTGTTTATTAATAGTGTGAAAATTTAAACATGTAATTGCAATGCCTCATAATCTAAAACACTAAAGCTCTTTGTATGTTGTTAGTTTCTATTGATATATCAAGTGTTTCAAAACAGCTTTGTTAACTTCTCTACATAGATATTAACCTTAGAATGTTGTGGCTTGCCATATATCTTTAGTCTTTACTAACATGTTAGAGATGTTTTTACTGAATATATCAATCATCGATGACTTGTAATAACTCCAATGTAAGATTTAGGGATGTCTTTAACATTCTCTATTCACCATTCACCAATAATTACAAGAAGTTTAAACACCTAAATTACTTTATTTATAAATCGCAGTCTTAGAATTTGTTGAACATAATATGCTTGGAAACTTAAATACAACTCAAGTCTCAACTCTCAAATTAACTAATAACATGAAATCAAAATTGACTAGAAAACTCTTAGGTGGCATCTCATGACCCAAGAAATAAAATTGAAATAAATAACTAAAAATCTATTAACATATAATAGTCAAAACCACAAAGCTACTCAACCTACATGGAATTGTCCCCCTCTTATCATAGTAATATCCATAACATTTTACTGCTTTGCCAAAACTACATTTGCATCTAAAGATTAAAGACAGGATGAGCCGAAGCCTAATATGAAATATACATTCACATGTGCATGAGCAGACACTCACAATTCCACATGCAACACAAGAAACTAATACACATAAGTTATTATCTTTATTTTTAAGCCAATCAACAACACAAGAGTTGTAAACCCTAGGAAAAACAATAGTTGAACCTTAACTCGAGTTTAAGTGTTCTAAACTGTACAATAAATCGATAAGGCGAATGATAATAAAAGAATATGAAGTTTAATGAATTAAATATAACACCGATAACAAAACCTTCGGAACTTATCAAAACCCTAAGTCGCTTACTAAAACTCTAAAACTCGTTTATGCATCATTAATCGAAACCGAGCTCAAAATTGCTTGAGACCCTAAAATCATAAACGTAAACCTATAAAATAGGTAAATATTACACAATAACAATAAAATTATAGTCGAATGTAAATTTCGACTAAATCGACTATTTATACGACATTGTAATAAAATTTTCATAATAACTTGTAAAAATTATAATTGTAGCGGGTACCAGTTAAATTGATAAAATTTCACAGAATTTTCAAAACCAATCTACGAGGAAATTCGTTATAATTTATATGATCCAAAAAATTACACATATTTGTTAATAAATTTCATTTTCCCTCTCTTTTAATTTCAATTTATCTCTTTTCCACTTACTTTTCCTCCTTTAAGTTTCACGTTCTGCACTTTGTCAATTGCTTTTCTTTCTTTAAGCCTCCACGTGATGTTTTGTTTTATTTTATTTACTTTAATAAAAAGTAACTTAGCTTAAAATGTAAGCCAATATCACGTGAGGAATGAAAGATTGATATAAATATGGAAAGAGAAAGAAAATTCTGCACAAATACACACATACAAATTTCAAACCGTGAGCAAAAAGGAAAGAAAAAGAAAGAAAGAAAAGAGAAAAAGAAGAAGGAAAAGAAGAAGGAAGTAACTAAAAGAAAAAGGTAAATATTTATTTATGTAGATGTATATTATATATAGTATACATATGTATAAAGATAGTATTTGTAGAGTATTTTCTTATAAATATAATATGGTATATGTACACTAGTACATAAATTAAATAGTGTATGTATGTATAAGATTAGATATGTATACATGTATGTACAAAGGTATATTATACATGAGTAGATGTATTATGTATATTTGTTGGAATACATATGATGGGTATTATGTATTTTATACTATAGTATACATGTATGATTTATACCCAAATTATATATATGTGATTATTCTTGTATAAATATTTTAGTATATATATACATATGTAATCGTATAATATAGTACATATATACATACTTCCATAAGTAGTAGTATGAGACACATAAATATATATAATATAGGCTATAAGTAATATAGTATACGGTATATGTATAAAATGTATTGTATATATATATATATATATATTTATGATAAATACTATATATAAGCATATGTATACCGAACATATATATATGTATATATAAGTATGTAGGCCATATATATATATATGTATGTATTTATATGAATGTATGCCGAATATATATATTTATATATGTATAAGAGTATGTTTTCAATAAATACATATACATATATCATATGAGTAATATATATATAGTATATATGTATATATATAATACCGTAATTCATGATTTTACAATAACATAAACTATAAACTATATATTATAAGTATTGGAATATATATATATATATATATATATGTATGTATTTATATGAATGTATGCCGAATATATATATTTATATATGTATAAGAGTATGTTTTCAATAAATACATATACATATATCATATGAGTAATATATATATAGTATATATATATATATATAATACCGTAATTCATGATTTTACAATAACATAAACTATAAACTATATATTATAAGTATTGGAATATATATATATATATATATATATGTATAATCGTAAGGTACATAAGAAGAAAATAAGAAAAGGAGAAAAATAGGAAATATACCCAAAATAACAAATATATGATTTAAATAATTAGTAACTTATAAATATGTTACGAAAAAGAGAAAATCAATATTTTATAATTTTTAAATTTAAATAATAATTTTTGTGATAATTTTTGTATCACAATTTAAGTTACGAGTCACAACGTCCAAAACGGACCTCGTTACGGGAAAATACGCTCGAAAACGATCAAAATGGACTATAAGTTCATAACGATCCGAGCTAAAACGAAAAAGTTACACGCGATTCGATAAAAAGCTCGAATCGACAGTTTCACGTAACTAAGTGAAATAAACCTTATACATTATAACTCTAGCTAGTTTTAAAATTCCCTATCTTACAAATTTTCCTTATTCTCAGGTGATCACGATATCGACCCTGAGCTGCCCACCGATTATTACGATCCCTGAACTAGCCATGGCCGAGTGAGTTTTTCCTTATGATTCCATACTTGTTTGTGTTTGTAAGTAGTGAATCTAAATTATGATGTATAAATGAATGTGTATGGGGTTGGGTTATGCTTGTGCATGATAATTGTTGTGAATTGTGAATCTACTTTAAAGTTCAATAATATAATGTTTGATGCATGGTAGATTCAATAGATTGATTGTTTGTGACTTGGAATGATCACTGATTAAATATGACTTAACTTTTATTCGACTAGAAAAAGTTAATTTGGATCATTCATAAATCATGCACTGCATAACTATTTCCGGACAGTCACATTACACGGAGGTAGCGAGAGGCCATACTTGGGTTGATTATTGAATGTTATTGAGTTCGTACGGTGCACACGTGCGATATGACCTTACCCTTGCCCGCGGGATGACTAGGCGTTGGAGGCGCCAACCGCCTGGCTATGGGTCGAGTCCAGAGGCCTTCGTTTAGGGGTGAGTGAGGGCTGCGTGAACCTACTCACAATCATATGTAGAACTCGTTTTGATAAAGCTGGTAATGGATGTACCATTACATTTTAAATACGAAACGCGGAGTTTCGTTATGAAATAAGTTCTAATATGATACCCGGATCTGACTGTACCGAAGAATCTCCAACCCTGACTTCGGAGGGCGTTAAATCTGAGTTACATGTAGTACCTGGTCACCTGCATATATTTGTTTGGCATACTGCTCGTTCATGCATTCATTTAGTTGAACTTAACTGTGATATAACTTAATTGCTGTATGGTTGAGGGAAAATATCTCACTAAGCTAGTAAGCTTATACCCTCGTAGACTTCTTTTGCAGGCTGACTTATTCGTGGAGTCAGACCGTTGTATGCCCGAGGTTAGCTTTCTATACGGGATCTTTGTGGGAGCTGTTTGAGGACAGAGAGTACTTTTGGCTAAATGTAGAGTTGAATATGTAATTTTTATATAGTTGACTTTAGGCATGTTTCAAACGCTATATCTGTAAATCTTTATACACATAAAGTATGTGTTATGTTTTCTATATTATTATTTGTCATGAAATGCTATTGCTTAAGCTTGCGCACTCTTGGTAGTTAGTAGTAGTTGTAGCCTTGTGTATCGTATAAAAGGGTTGTCGATTGTAAGGGAGCTCAATCTACAATCCTTTGTACGGTATACGGCGACTGCCACGACTAGCCCCTCGGGTCACGACAAGAGTACTCATGATTTCAGCACAAATATATATAATAACATATAGTATTGGTGCAAGTCCCCCCTGAAATCCTAGTAACCATGGAACATCCTAAATTTACTCGAATCATTTCAAGTGAAATTCCAATCAGGATATCATCACACAAGGATCATCGAGATGCCACCCCAAGATTTGGTCCTCCTAATCCTTTGGGCCCAACCAAACATAAGTAGTACACATTCATTTAATGTCCAATGATTACTTAATTCGATTATATGCACTAAACAAATATCACAAACAACAAGCATCCCATACTTAGTTCAACTATAGCTTTGAGATCCAACTTTATCACATGCTTAGAACCTAACATAGCATAAATACTAAAACTCAAATCACAACCTATACTTATATCAAAACAACACCTGTACTTAGTCTTTAAACTTTATTAACAATACTCCTTAACTTAACTACTTAACTCTCTCACACTTGCAACTTAAGTCTATTTAAGTGCCTAGGATTACTAAGAGAATGAATTAGTTTGTAAAACATTTTGGCGAAGAATAATGATTGGAAAGGGTCGAAAAAGGTTTTTGAATAGGAAAACAACTTCTAAAAACCCCCCAAAACCTCTAGGGGATGCTACTGTAGGAAGTAAGGGTCGAGATGTTTGGATGCTAGTTTGTTTAGTGTCTAGATGCCATGTTTGAAAGGAGTATGATAGACTTTAGCATTTGGATGCTAAGGGAGAGGGCATCTGATGCTTGTTGCAATCTATAAAATTCTATAGATTACAACAATGCAAACATCCCCTGAAACAAACCCACTCTTCACCGAAATAACATCCCGCCAATCTTAAAATGACCACCTGACCAAGAAGCAGCTCCAACACTTTCAAAACTCACATCACAACATCCTCACAACCTAAAACTTATCCTAATCTATCAATTAAAACACCAATCAACAAAAACCATACATATAAGGTATAGAACTGAATTCTTACCTTTGAGATTCGTAGGCCATGTTTCCTCTACCTATAACCCGTTGTAGGAGACAAGTAAGACTATCTTAGGGTTGCTTTACAGGTTGCCTTACGCAAAAAAGCACAAATCTTAAGAGATTTGATGAAAGACCCCAAAGAAAATTGTTGCAAAGAATCTTAACTTGAAAGTATTACTAAGAATTCACTACAATACTCCCGTTAAGCCTCTTAAATTTGTTTTCCTTTGCTCCCCTTGCTAACAAAACGAATTTCCATAATTTTTTGTTGAAAAAAAAACAACAACAATGGAGAGGGCTAGGCAACTTACTAATACTTGGTGCGATATATCGATGTCTAAAGTGTGAGGATCCCTTCTTGGTTAGTGTCACGCATAAGAAATCTTAGCATAACAAAGAGCCACTTGAGAGTTTGTGGAAAAAAAAAAAAAAACAAAGGTTTCCTTAACCCTAGGTATCACTTTTATATTAGGGCTCGTAACACTTCCCTATGCTAAAGATGCCCTCATTTATAACTTATAATACAATTTGTGTCCTTAACATAAATCGCTTTATTTTTGTACTTTATTTCATTATTTTATCTTATTTTATACTTTTATTTTTTCCTTATTTTAGGTTTTATAGTAATCTAACCTATTTAGTAAATTTATTAATTAAGAAAATTATAACTAAATCTATATAATAGTTATAAATAAATGGAAAAGGTGGTTATTGTAAAATTAGCATTTACAAATAAAAGTGGTATTCTTAAAAATTAAGCTAATAACCAGAAAATGCCTATAAATGTAACCACTTATAGGAACTTTACAAACTAGTTATTGCAAAATATGAAGCAACAATTATAATTATGAGAATAATTTTGACTTAATGATCACATGTAGAAAGATACTACTATCATGCTAACAAAAGTAACAAAAACTCCAGTTTACTATAATGTCAAAATTCTTATCCCTTCAGCAAAAAAGCTGTTAAGTAGAAAGAATGTTCCATGTAGGGTCATCATAATTATGGAATTACAATTGATAATCATATAAAAATACACTATATAGTATATATCTATGTAATTAAGTAATATTATTGGCACTATATTTATGTAAGTGTTTAAAAATATACATTACTTACATTCTAACTGTACTAATTTTACAATGAAAAATCTTATCTTCATTAATATAATTTTTAAAGAAAAATCCGTGTATAGCATAAGCTTTAAACTAGTTAATCATCGTAACACCAAACCAAAGGCATACCACTAGCAAGCACATGTATGCTAGTAGAAAAAATATCTAATATTAGTTATTTATTCTAGTATTAATTGGGTACTGGGGTTAAACTTAGAACTTGCTCACGGGAACTTCTTAATAAACAGGTTTGCAAGCAGAACCCAGATTGGAACATGAATGTTATTGTGTTTAAACAAATCTAATGCGCTTTGTATCGTTTAGATGTTTTATATGTAGAAACCTCTTTATAATCGTATTGTGTTACATTCAGCTTTGCGTGCTGTTCGAAATCAACAGCTTTAGATGGGAACACCAATAGGACAAATCCTTTTAAAACCATTTGGTTTTATGTATTTATCACATTTATATGAACTCATATAAAGTATTGAAAAGTATATTCATATATACTATAAGGCATGGAATCTTTTATGGTAAAATAAGATTTTAAAATAATTTAATGTGATGATTTGTCTCTTTTACATGTTATTAGAAAGGATTTTTTATTTGTACAAAGAAAATTATTTTATTTTGTTTTACCTCACAGTTGGTATAATTGAGAGGAAATTAATTTACTTAGAGGAACTTTTATTGTGAAAGTAAAGCCAAAGTTTTTATAGACTCAAGCAAGCTTTTCTCTAACCAAGATGTTAAACCCTAGCCGATACACGCCATTTTTACATAAAACCTTTTTTATTGATATAGTATGAATATTTTTTAGGATAAATTGTAACTACATTGTTGCATATGTATTTACCTCCTATCTTTGAAATCCCAAATCTTCAAATACTTGTAGATCTCTTTTGTTACCCTTGAAAAAGAGAATAAAAAATATAAAAAAAATTTAATATAGCAAAAATGTTTAGATGTTAAAAAATATAACTTCACTATCTTTTGTTTTCCTTATTTTATGAAATTTTGTTTTTGTAACTTTAATTGTTTTTAATATTTTATCCATGGGAAAAATAATAGAATATAATCCAAAAGAAGGCATGTTTTAAAAGTATTAATGGATTATAAAAGCTAAATTTAAAAAATAAGAGAGCTAAATGTATATAATGTGAATGTAAGAGGTTCATTTTATAATTTACATAGTGTCTTTTAATTTTGTAGTCATATCATAATATCCATTAAGTGAGATTTTGTACTAGTATGAGTTACCTCCCGATGGAAAAGGAGGAAAAACATCAAATTACATAACAAACTTTTGTATTTAAAACTATAAAACCAGAGTTAAAAATAAAAATAATAAATAAACTAATTTAAGGAAATTAGAGGAAATAAGTGATGTTTATATCTAAACATTGGTATAGCATGTTATTAACTATCAAGTTTTAAGGGCAATATTGTTATGGGAAAAGATTTAAACATTGGTATAGCATATAATTAAATATCAAGTACTAGGGGTAAAACTATCATAGGAAAAGATCGAGACATCAGTATGGAATGTGATTATATGTTAATGCCAAGGGTAATTTGGTTCGAGAAAAAGTTACACTTCCCACTAAACTAGTTAACTGTACCTTATAGTTCCCATAACTCCCTCTCACAAAAAACTTACCATACTTTTCTAAGGAACTTATAATGCTCATATCAACCCTAAATCCTTACTTAAGATTCATGCCATTGAAAGAGGAATTTAACAAGAATCAATCTTTTCTTCATATTTAATAGGTCTTCTTTTTATCTTTATTTTACTTTTTCCTATCTATGTTTTAAGGTTTCTTTGAGCTTGGGAATGGAGGTGTTGTTATTGTTAGTATGGTGATGGTGATGTGATTATGATGTTATGTACATCTTGATAGTGTCGCGAAGTGGTTTTGGGATACACAGTATACATATATTGTGTCTGTATGTGTTGTACAATGTATGTCTTATATATGTGTGATATACGGTTGTGTGTGTGTCAGGCGTAAATGCAATGTGTGTGAAATTTTGTAGCATTAGGAAGTGCGTATGTACATGTGAAATTGGAGTGGCAATGTGCTTTGTGTATGTGTGAGTAGGACATCATGCTAGGAGTTGCGGGAGTGTCGGTGCTTTGTGTGTGTTTATATTAAGGGGAATATTGAAATGTTATATGGAGCGCGGTTTGGAAGCTTAGAGTATGGAGTAGAGGGTGAAGTTAAGGAGAAAAAAGTTTTGAGTTACGGAATTTATCAAATACTTAGTTAGTGTTTATGTTTTGAACAAATACTAAAGAACGCGTGGTCTTAGATCTTTTAAGATAAGAGCTTCAGGGATGGGATACATATTTGTTGAATGTGTGTGTTAGGTTAGCAAATACAAACCGGACTAAATTGATACTTAGACTTAATTGTGTTGCTGGTTGTGCTTGACTTTGACCACTCACTGGTCGGGTCTAGTGTTACTAGTGAGGTATTTGGTGATTTTTGTATGGCGTTATCTCTTGTGGAGTCCCTTATTAAAATGACACATGTAGATCTAGGTTAGTTTTATGGCACTCGAGTGTTGGAGAATACCCAACATCAATACTGTAGTATCTATATATATTGTGTGTTAGGGGTCATAAGTAACCCTAAGTTTTAGGATGCTTAAACTGTGATGGTTGAGGGCTTAAATGAAACATTAAAACTATTGCTTATTGCATTTAATAGTGGTATTTGTATATGTGTATTTGATTGATACTTGTGTTTCATGCGTATGTGTATGGTATCCTGTACTAAGCTTTGGCTTACCTTATAGGGATTGTTATTTTTCAGTTGCAGGATCAAGGTACGAAGTAGTCGATGGGGTTTATGTTGAGGATTTTGGATATGATTATCTATGTTATGATGAGGAGAGAGATTATTACTATTATGGAGATGGAGATGGAGATGAGACATCATAGATTAGTTGTAGTGGAGGATTAAAGGATTTGTATTTATTTTCATTATAATTGTTTGTGTACGAGACTTATGTTATTATAGAGTCACTTGTGACTCTTATTAGTGATGTCTAGCGGGTTGACTTCTGTAAGAGCTATAAGACTCCAAATCTTTATGTTTAATGCTTTTATGTTTAGATTCTTTCTTTAAGTTAGATTTCAGCTATGATATTATGTGGCATTTATGGAAATTGAGTGGATGATATTTCGCTCTTATTTAGATTTGAGGCTATTAAATTGTGAATTAACAGATTTCATGTAATTAATCTATGGATCTTAGACATGTTGTAGGTTCCTAAATGCTTAACGTGTTAGTAGAAGTTAGGGATACGTGGTAGAGTTATGGCATCCTAGGTTCTGGGGTGTTACAGCTTTTGGTGGCATCAGAGCCTAAGTTGAAAATCTTTAGGGAAGTAAGAATGATGATTTGTAGGTGAATAAGATTTAAGTGATCAGTGCCTGTCACCCTCTTCATTCCGAGCGAGATAAAAGAGGATTAAAGTAATCGGTGCCCATCACCCCCTTCATAATGGGTGTAATAAGAGAGAATTTAGTGAATAACACCCATCACTCCCTCCATCATGGCCGTAACTAAGGAGTGACCAATGTTAGAGTTGAAATTTCACCTTTTATCATAGAAGAGTGATCACCTCTTCCATCACAACTGTGATTAGTAGAGATGTGGTAAATACAATTAAAAAAATAAATAAAAAAAACAAAGAAAGAAAAAGGGCTTTGGTAACTAAAGGGTTAGGCTTGAATTCGGAAATGAATCATCAAGTGTTTAAGTATTGACTTCAAGTTACTGTTTGTCATCTTAGTGTTCTTTATTACCTTGTTATTTATTGTTTCTTTTGTTTACCCATCTCCTAACTTTTTTTTTTTTTTTTTTAGGTTGGTTGTTTGTGTTTCCATCCTTAGAATGTCGCTTAGGAGAGTAGGTTTAAGTTCTTCGCGACCTTAGGACTACTTAGTTGAAGGGTAAGATGCTCAAGGTAGTCGAAATGTATAGGGAGGCCAGGGTACTCAGGGAGGTTACAGATTACTTGACATATGGAGGCAGTAGGATCAATAGGGGTATAGGCCTACGGAGGTCAATGTAGCATAGTTATTGAATGCCACGAACAATTTGATGGGTGCTATGGTCTTGCAACAAGAGCAGATTAGGCAAGATGTGCAGATAATCCAAGCTAACGTTAATGCCTGGCATTAGGAAAGGCAGGCGGTCCGGCAGCCAGGGATGGATTGTTTCTTGAAAGTGGCTAAGGAGTTTGACCCTAAGCTCGATGACATCATTGTTGCTGAGGAGTAGATTGGGCAAACAAAGAAAGCTTTTGCCATGGCTGAGGTTCCAAATGATAAGAAAGTAAACTACATATCTTTCATGCTGAGGGGAGATGCATTGAAATGGTAGGATGGTGCCCTGCGCATAGAGCCTAAGGTGGGTACCTAGACTTGGGAGAGGTTCATGAATAGATTTTTTGAGTACTTCATTCTCTTTAGTGTGAGAGAGTAAATACAGTTAGCATACCAGACTCTATAGTAGGGGGGGTAAGACAGTAGTAGCCTATGAGGCAGAGTTGGATCAGTTGGCTCATTTTATACCTAAAGCTTCTAGGAGGGATAAGCAATTGAAAATTAACAGATTTGTTCACGAGTTAGAGCTTGAGTTGCAGGAGAAGGTTACAGCCTTTAAACTTACGGCTTATGTAGCAGCAATTGATAATTCCAAATGTTTAGAGTAGCTTATGAAGAAGAAGCAGGAGCAGTTAGCTCGCAGGATAAGAGTGGCCTTAAGAAAAAGGCCTCTGCTAGGATATATGATGCTAGGCTCGAATAGAGTAAAGAGACTAGTTCCAAGGGTAGTTATCAAAGGGTGGAGAAAAGCTAATTATAGTATAGCCCTTATAGTACCTCTAGCACTAGTTCAGATAAGAGCGATTACACCAGCTGTAAAGTGCACATGATGTTTCGGGCCTCATGAAGTGTTAGCTTGTAAGAGGGTGGCGAGAGCTTTCTTTTTGTGTGGAAAGACTGGATATGTAAGTAAGGATTGAAGAGACTTTATCACTCTATACCAAGGTTCTTGCTATAGATGTGGTCAAAGGGGACACCGTATGGCAAAATGTAGGGAGCTAGGTAGCCTAGGGAACACTAGTTGTAAGACCCCAAGTAGTTCCTAAAGTGACTCATCTTTAACAGGCTGGCCCACAGTAGAGAGCCCTAGCTTGCATCTTTGCACTTCAGCACCAAGACATCACCTATGACATATACACCATGGTAAGTATGCTCTTCATCTTATCCTATAGTGTTTACACACTTTTTGATACTGGTGCTTCCCACTTGTGTATGCCTGAGTCTTTTGGACGTATGTGTGGTTTGTATGTTTCTGTCTTAGATAATTGTTTAGCTATGAATATCTCATTGGGGAGTGGAATGGTTTTAAATCGAATTTGTAAGGATGTAGAGATAATGGTTGAGGGAAGGGTTTTAGTAACAAACTTGTTGGTGTTGGAGCTATCAAATTTTGAGGTCATTCTAGGGATGGATTGGTTGTCAAAGCACCATGCTACACTCGATTGTTATAATCGAGTAGTGTTCTTTCTACCCCTAAAAGAAGTACCTTTTAGTTATAGAATAGAAACTCAAAGGTTGACTTGATGTATTTCATACAAGTTGTGGGAAAAGCCTACTATAGTAGCCATAGTGGCAGAAGCGAACAAGATAAAGTGGGAGTTACATTTGACACCAGTAGTACGAGAGTAATCAGATGTGTTCCCTGAAGACTTATCGGGTATTCGACCTAACGGGGAGGTTAAATTCAAAATTGATTTAGTTCCAAGGACAAAACTTATTTTGAAACTATGTTATCGAATGGCGCTTATTGAGTTAGTCGAGTTGAAGAAGTAATTGCAAGAGGTATAGTATAAAGGCTTCTTTGGGCTTAGCTCATCATCTTGGGGAGCTTCGGTATTGTTTGTGAAGAAGAAGGATGGAAATTTGCAAATGTGCATTAACTATCGAGAGTTGAATCAAGTTACAATAAAAAACAAGTATCCCTTTCCAAGGATCGATAACCTTTTTGATCAATTGTAGGGTGCATAGCTCTTTTCTAAAATAGACTTGCGTTTAGGGTATTATCAATTGAAAGTCAAGGTTGATGATGTAAAGAAGATAGCTTTTAGAACCAGATATGGGTTGTATGAATTTTTGGTAATGCCTTTCAGTTTGAAAAATGCACCAGCAGCGCTCATAGATCTCATGAATCAAGTATTTAGGGAGTACCTTGATAAGTTTGTTGTTTTTATTGGCAACATCCTCATTTACTTCAAGAATAGAGAAGAACATGAAGAGTACTTGAGGATTGTACTAGGGAAGTTGAGAGAAGAAAGGATTTATGCTAAGTTTAGCAAGTTTGACTTCTAGTTAGAGCAGATAGCTTTCTTAGGTCATATAGTAAATTAAGATAGTATAGCTGTGGACCTAGAGAAATAAAGGCAGTTGTTGAGTGGCCTAGACCTACTATTGTGTCAAAGGTTAGAATTTTTCTTGGGTTAGTCTGTTATTATCGAAAGTTTGTGGAGGGCTTTTCTAAGATTGTAACTCCTTTGTCTCGATTGACTCAAAAGGGTGTTAGGTTTGTATGGGCTGATAGTTATGAAGTAAGCTTCTAGCAATTGAAGGACAAATTAGTGATGGCTTCGATACTAACCTTACCCTATAGTGAGGAAGAGTTTGTTATTTATAGTGATGCTCTATATAAGGGTGAGGGTATGTTCTTATGCAGAATGGTAAGGTAATAGCATATGCATCTTGCTAACTTAAGTCATATGGGAAAAATTACCCAATTCATGACCCAAAATTAGCAGCTGTAGTACATGCATTGAAGCTTTAGAGACATTACCTAGTAGAAGAGAGATGTAAGGTGTTTACGGATCACAAGAGCGTCAAGTGTTTCTTCACTTAAAAGGACTTAAATATGAGGCAGAGATGTTGGCTAAAACCGATCAAAGACTATGACCTAGATATTTAGTACCACTTAGGTAAAGCCAATGTGGTAGCTAATGCCTTGAGTAAGAAAAGACAAGGAAATTTGGCCAGCTTAATCACTACTTTGAGGCCATTACTCAAGCAAATGTGAAAACTTGAGTTAGAGGTGTTGACTAGAGAGGTTGGGGCTAGGTTGACAAGTTTGAGGATACAGCTTACCTTAATAGATCAAATTAAAGCTGCATAGCTAGATGATCAAGGGATCCAAGAGATCAAGGGCAAGTTAAGAGAGGGAAAGGCTCCAGACTTTATAGTAGATGTTGAGGGAATTATGAGATTTAAGGGTAGACTGTATATGCCAACGCAGCCGGGTTTGAGAAGTGAGATTTTAACAGAAGCATACTATTTTGCCTAAATTATTTATCTAAGAGGTATGAAAATTTATAAAGACTTGAAAAATTACTACTGGTGGAACAATATGAAGAGAGAAATAGTAGAGTAGTGTCTAGATGATGCGTATTGCGACCAAAAATAGATAAGGCTAGTCGCTGAATGGGTCCAAGCTTGCTGAAAGCTTAAAGAAGGTGATGGGGAATGCACGATATAATGAAAAAGCGAAAGAAAAAGTAAGCCAAACCCATGAATAACTTTAAAGGATATGACATACCAATGGAACTTAATTTTGCTTAAGAGTTAGGATAAGAGTGAAATGAGAGTAAATAATCAATGTTTATGAGAGGAAGAATATTCAATATATTTATCGTAATTTCCTCTTTTCGGCTACATGAGTATTTATACACGAGAATTTAGGGCAACCTGCCTAAAAGGGAAAAGATAAAAATGGTATTGCCCCAAAGAAATAATGTACAAGAATAAAAAAGGGTAAAAATGAATATTCAAGGAAAATAATGATTAGTGTAGTAGATTCTACACGTGGTCTTGTATATGTAGTAGAGATGCATTGGCAATGTCGTTAGAGAATGCGGACAAAAGAGTACAAGCAGATTAGTCGTCTGAGCAAGGGTGGCTGAAGATTAGTCTAGGGCAGCTCTCTTGATCTCTCGACAAGAGTGATGCCGAGCAATTGGTCAGCTAGGAAATGGTTGAGCAAACGTGTAAGGTTTGACTACTATCTTAGCATTCTTCAAGTCTACACATAACTTCGAAGAGGTAAATGGCCATATAACTCGGCATATAGAGTCAATTGGCTACAAGGAGAAACTTAACCCCGGCATGAGACGGCTGGAGTAGGAGGATTTGCCTTGCTAGTCCCTCTAGTCCTTAGGCTCGGCTATAGGTTAAAGGCCCAATAGCTTGATTCCTATCACTAGATATCAGACTTGCTAGCTAATTAGAATGGAGCATCAAAGGTAAGTCGGTGAGTTATAGCCTTTACCAGTACCAAAATGGAAGTGGGAGCATGTGACCATGTACTTTGTTATTGCCTTACCTAAAACTTTGGCGAAACATAATGCCATATAAGTGATAGCAGATAGATTGACTAAATTTGCACATTTCATCCCTATAAACATCAAGTATCAAATGGGAAAGTTCACCAAGTTATACATTTAAGAGGTTGTACAATTGCATGGGGTACTGGCATTAATCACATCTGACAAGGACACTCAGTTTGTCAGCTACTTTTACAGAAGCTTGCATAAGGCTTTAGGTATCAAACTTTAGTTTAGAACTGCTTTCCATCTATATACAGATGGTTAATTAGAGCTCACCATTCAGATTTTAAAGGACTTACTGAGAGCGTGTACGCTTGACTTCGGTAGGTAATGGGATGAGCATTTAGCCTTAGTAGAGTTGACTTATAATAATAGCTATCAAGCCACCATTCAAATGGCTCCGTTTGAAGCACTATACGGTTGAAAGTGTAGATTACCTATTCATTGGGATGAAGTAGGATATAAACAATTAGTGAGACTGAACTTGGTGTAGGAAGTAGTGGATAAGATTAGGTCAATTCATCAGAGGATGCAAACTACCTAAAGTAAGCAAAAGAGTTATGCTAATAGGTAGTGTCACCCTTTAGAGTTTTAAGTGGGCAAGGATGTACTACTTAGAGTTTCCTCAATCAAGGATGTGGTCAGATTCGACTTAAGGGGTAAGTTGAAACTAAGGTATATAAGCCCTTACAAAATCATAGAAAAGATTGGCAAGGTGGCCAATAAGTTGGAGCTCCCACCATGGTTGGAGAGTTTGCACAACATTTTCCATGTGTCCATGTTAAGAAAATATAAGAAACCTAGTTTGAATCATAAGGAAGAACCATATGTGTATGTAGTAGATTTGGAGTCGCTAGAGTTGTAACCTGACATGTTGGTGGTGGAATGATTGGTAAGGATAGTCGATACTACAGTACAACAACTAAGGATAAGGGCTATTCTTTATGTTAAACTTCAATGGCTGAACTAGTTGGAAAGAGAGGCAATCTAGGAACTTAAAGAGGAGATCATAAATAAGTATCTAGAACTATTTCAAGACTTAGGTGTGTAAACTATCAAGGACAAAAGTTTTGTTAAGGGGAGAAAAATGTAAAATTAGAGTTAAAAATAAAAATAATAAATAAATTAATTTAAGGGAATTAGAGGAAATAAGTGATGTTTATATCCAAACATTAGTGTAGTCTGTAATTAACTATTTAGTGCCAAGGGCAATACTGTCATGGGAAAAGATCTAAATATTGATATAACATATAATTAAATATCTAGTATTAGGGGCAAAACTATCATAGGAAAAGACATTAGTATAGCATGTGATTACACGTTAATGCCATGGGCAATTTGGTTTGGGAAAAAGTTATACTTCCTACTAAATTAGTTAATTATGCCTTATAGTTGCCAAACTCCCTCTCACCAAAAACTTATAATACTTTTTCTAGGGAACTTTTAGTGCCTATCTCAATCTTAAATCCTTCATTAAGATTCGTGTCGTTAAAAGAGGGATTTGATAAGAATCAATCTTTCCTTTGTATTTAAGTAAGTCTTCCTTTTATCTCTATTTTACTTTTTCCTATCTATGTTTTAGGGTTTCTTTGAGTTTTGGAATAGAGGTGTTGTTATCATTAGTATGGTGGTGGTGATGCGATTATGATGTCGAGTACAACTTGATAGTGTCGTAAAGTGGTATGGGGATGTGCGGTGTGCATATACTATGTCTGTATATGCTATACAGCATGTGTCTTGTATATGTATGATGTGTGGTAGTATGTGTATCATGTATAGTGTGCAACATGTGTGTATAGGTGTGAAATTTTGTGGCATTGGGAAGTACATTTGTACACATGAAATTGGAGTGGCAATGTGCTCTATGTATGTGTGTATGTGGTATATTGTGTTGGGAGTTGTGGGAGTGTTGGTGCCATGTGTGTGTTTATATTAGGGGGAATATCGAAAAGTTATATGGAGTGTGGTTTAGAAGCTTAGAGTATGGAGTTAAGGAGAAAGAAGTTTTGAGCTACGATATTTATCAAATTCTAAGCTAGCATTTATGTTTTAAATAAGTACTAAAGAACACAGTCTCAGATTTTTCTAGATAAGAGCTTTAGGTACAAGATATGTGTTTGTTTAATGTCTGTGTTAGGTTAGTGAATATAAATTGGACTAAATTGATACTTGGACTTAATTATGTTGCTGGTTGTGCTTGGCTTTGACCACTCATTAGTCAGGTCTAATGGTGCTGGTAAGGCACTTAGTGATCTTTGCATGACGTTGTCTCTTGTAGAGTCCGATATGTGTAGAGTTCGATATTGAAATGACCTAGTTAAGTTTAGGTTAGTTTATGACACTTAGGTGTTATGGAGTACCCGACACCAATACTTATGTAGTATCTATATATATTGCATGTTAAGATGGTCATGAGTAATCCTAAGTTTCAAGATGCTTAGATTGTGATGGTTATAGGCCTAAATGAAACATTAAAACTATTGCTTATTGCATTTGATAACTAATTGTCTTTTATGCACATGTATATGGTATCCTATATTAGGCTTTAGCTCACTCTACGGGGATTATTACTTTTTAGTTACAAGATCAAGTTACGAGATAGATGATGGGGTTTATGATGAGGATTTTGAATATGATTATCTATATTATGATGAGGAGGGAGATCACTACTATTATGAAGATGGAGCTAGGACATCATAGATTAGTTGTAGGGAAGGACTAAAGGATTTGTATTTATTTTTGTTATGATTATTTGTGTAGGAGACTTATGTTGTTATGGAGTCGCTTATGACTCTTGTTGGTGATGTCTAGCAGGTTGACTTTTGTAAGAGCTGTGAGACTCCAAATCTTTATGTTTAATGCTTTTATGTTCAGGTTGTTTTTTTAAGTTAGATTTCAGCTATGATATTGTGTGGCATTTATGGAAATTGTATGGATGACATTTCACTCTTGGTCAGATTTGAGACTATTAAATTGTGAATTAGTAGATTTCATGTAATTATTCTATGGATCTTAAACAAGTTGCAAGTTCCTAGACACTTGATGTATTAGTAGAAGTTAAGGACACATGACAGCGTTGTGGTGTTTTAAGTTCCTGGGCATTACAAAAACAACAATAAAAGATTTAAGTTCATAATACATTAGCTAATGTATAATCGTATTAATTAATAAGAGAATGAAATATATGATAGACAAATAAAGGATGTTACTAAAACAGGTTCTGAACAAGTTTTGTAAGACCCGAATTTGATTAGGTAATCTATAGGGTTTCCTAAAACCTTATAAGGTACCTAGTAGGGTTTTTATCCTGTTTTTAAAATCTGCTCCTATAAGGTCATATATAACTCGTTAAAAACCTGATCCTACCCATTAATACTAAAAAAAAAAATAATTTGCTGGTATACAAAAAAGAAAAAAAGTGAATGGTGTATGGTTTAAGCAAATAGGATATGGTTATTCAAGACTAAACCAAATTCTTTTTACTTTAAATTAATATACGTTTAATGAAAAGGAGACAAGTAGGGGATTGGAGAATGTGGTTGATTGGTTGAAAGAGAGAGTAAAGGTAAGAGAAGAGATTGATAAAGAATGTGAGACTGTAAGAGAGAGAAAGAGATGGGGATAGGGCTTCAACTTCTATTTGAAAGAAAAGTATGAAAAAGATAAGATATCTTTTATTAATTATTATGTTTTATTATTTACAACTAATACTAAAGTACTAATATCATATATGTATATATTATTATCTTTAACCAGGATCAAGTTTTCTATTAAGTTTTTTTCTAAATGCCAAAACCAAATCTAAAACTTCATAGGATTGAGAACCACTTCTAAGACTCATTCTACAGGTTAAGCAAATCAAAAACCTTATAATGACTCACCTGATAGTATCCTTAAGACAAACGAGAGCTTTCTTAACAGAAGTGTTGACCTTAAAGCTACTAGATCGACTTTCCAATATGACCTAAGCCTAACCTAACTATAACATCCTCATACTCAGTTACTTTCAAT
The DNA here is from genome assembly GCA_024138015.1 of Lumnitzera littorea. Taxonomy (NCBI): domain Eukaryota; kingdom Viridiplantae; phylum Streptophyta; class Magnoliopsida; order Myrtales; family Combretaceae; genus Lumnitzera; species Lumnitzera littorea. The sequence continues at coordinate 36,994,878 of JAMXBB010000008.1, forward strand.
GGTTTAAAGTCTTAAGGTAATTTAGCAACACATTGGTTTCCGACAATTGGATCAAGTCTCTCTCTCTCTCTCTCTTTACTATATTATAACTTAAAGGAGGGAGGATTCATTCTCAGTTTATCATTAGATTAATCTTCATATCACTAAACTACAGTGGTTTAAGTAATTAAATCAGGTTGGAATATCTTCAAATTATAATATATAATGTAGATGAAAAAGAAAGAGTAGAACATAGACTTCCATATTTTCCAATTGCATGCTAAATACAAAAACAAAAATGGAGCTTAAACTAAAAAACAAAGGATGGATGTCAGACTATTAGATTAGAACTTATAATTAATAGCATAAAGCATAAGATAATAAGAGAACAACTTAGTTCCATTTCGGTTAGACTCAAAAAATAATAAAAGTAGAGAAAGAAAGCAAGGAACTTACATAATGGGGAAATATATTATATGAATGCTTCTATAATATGTTTATAAATTGAGAGTGTCTACAAAGTTGGTTGAAGAATTTTTGAAAAGGGAATTTAGAGAATATCCAAGACTTGTGCTTTTTTTTCTAATGATTTTTTCATGTCCTCCTCAAGTTTACATCAAAGGCTTATATAGAATCATAATGGACTAGGCATATCGCTTCATTAGATTTTTTTGAAGGGAAAAAATGTAAAGATCTTTATCTATAGTAAGTAGTATAATAATTTATCAAAAGAACCTATCTTTTATATAGTGAATAGTATAATAATTTTGCTAAAGTTAAACATGTCTACTTTTTGTACAGTGAATAGTATAATAATTTTGATGAAAGAGTCTACTTTAGTAAATAGTACTAGAATTATTTCTTCAAAGTTGTCTCCAATAATTTTAGTCTTCTGGTAAAGTTGTCTTTTAGAGAATCTTTCTAAAGTTGCCAATATTTTCAAGAGCTTGAATAATTTTTTCATTTGTCATCTTCTTCTTTTGTCTTTATCCTTTCATTGCAGAGCTTGAACATTCTTTCATGTAATGATTTTCATATCTTTCTATGGTATCCATGGATTTAGTTTCTATGGTTCCCATAGAGCTAGATGGTCTTAAGAAAAAATACTGTAAATCTTACTTTTGAAAATTAAAAAATAATTCTAAGGTTAATCTTAAATTCAAGCTAATTGATAACTTGTCTAATTTCTAATTTGTTTAACTAAAACTTTTCTACAAAAACATTCTTTGTTGACTTGATTTTTATTTTTCTCAAGATTTGGTCCATAATCAACATCTATATAAGTGGTATGATGTGTTGGTCTTATATCATATCTAAACCATTCTAGAGGAATATAATGAAAAGTTAAGAGTAACCTTCCTCTTTTTGAATGATCGTAACATGTAATTATTTTTGTTACTTCTTTGATTATGGAATCAAATTTTGAATTTTGGAATTGTTCTAATGTTCCTTATATTGTGTTTATGAAGCTATAGTCAAATAATGTTTGTTCTATAAAGCAATATTCATCTATAGACGTACTCATAAACTTTTCTAATTCTATATAAAATTTGTAGATGCAAAATTTTACTTTATTATTTTCATTTCTAAATACACAAGGAGAAATATTTTTTTTAGAGATTTTCGATATATTAAATTGTAAAACATGAAATGGTTCCTAAAAATTCTTTTATGTTAGTTTACTAATGTATTGTTTATATTTTGATGATAATTTATCAATATAAGGATGGCTTTTAAAGAGAATATATGAATATTTTTGTTCATATAAAATATCTTTATCTTCTTCTTTTCAAAGTTTTCTATTTGTCTAAGGTTTCTTTTATTTCTACTAATAGTATTTTTTCCACTTAATGTCTATATTCACTTATTAGTTGTGGATCTATCAAAAAGTCTTCATTCTCAAAAAATTCAATTAGTTTTTATCGAGCTTCGACAATAGAGTTACAACTACTCTAGATTAGGTTATGATGATCTTGAATCTAAGGAATTACTTTATACTATTCTTTATATATACCTAGATTAAATCCATTCATTACTTCATAATAAAAAAACTTTCTATTTTATGAAAAATGTATACTTTCTTATCTAGAGGCAAGTTCATTGTTTATGTTTGTAAAGTAATTTGATAAGGTCACAAAAACTTTTAATTTATTTTTATCTATGTTTTGAAGTCTCTACATTGCATTAATAAGTACCTTTTGGGTTTTGTCTTCTTCTACTTTAATGGATTGTTTAAATACTAAAGATGAGTTTTTTGGATATATAGGAAGTTTTATTTCATTATAATTCATCATGGGAATATGTTACTATCACTATTATCACTACTATCAAGCCTTAGAGTGGGCTTAAAAGTTATTGGTCTTTATTTATTTATGGTGTCCATTTGTTTACTGTTGAATGAGAATCCTATTAGGCTTTGGCTCATGGGACTTTGTTGGACCATTCTATTGTTGTAGTTCTCTATTAAGAGTATACTTGCTTCAAACATTAGCTAAGTTATTATCTTTCCCTTTTATGTGCTTTATTTCTACTTTATATTTGCTATTGACTAAAATATCTATAAACTTAATCTACCTTTTTTGTAACATGCTTTTATTATTCTTATTTTTGTAAAACTTAACAATAGCTTCATAATTAGCTCTTATTAAGACTTTGGCTTTATTAATCAGAAATAATCTAAAACTATTTAATCTATAAATTACTGCATTAATCTTCATATCTATACTATTGGTTAATCATTTTTCCCTAAACGTATCACTGTTATATCTATAAACTTCTTCTTTACTTTTGGGGGCATATTTATGAGCTTTTCTTTTTAAGATTGCTCCCCAACTGCTTTCATATTCATTTATTTCTACAATTAAATAGTTATTGTCTAATAGTAACATTAAATTTGGCAATTTTCTTACCAATTCTTTTATTTGTTTTACCTATTTAAGTTCTTCTATGTTTAAAGGTTTAAAATTACTAATCTTTTGATATAATTGTTTGGTATATTTTCTTAAATTTTTTATAAATAGTCTAGCATAATTAACTAATCCTAAAAATTGTTGTAAAGTTTTTTTTATTAAAATCTTCATTGAATTTTAAGACCTTTTTTGAAATATGAGGTTGCAGTTTGACTTTCTTATTTCCTATTTCTACTCCTACGAATTCTATATTCTTTCTATAAAATTAGGATTTTTTACTACTTATAACTATTCCATTTTTAAGAAATTCAGATAACATTATTTTAAATGGGATGTATATTCCTTTTCAGTTTTAGAATGTATCAAAATATCATCGTATATACACAGACAAAGGAATATTTTGAAAAAATCTCATTCATCTTCCTTTGGAAGGCTGTAGGAGCATTTTTTAATCCAAATAGTATAACTAACACTTTGGATATGTAAAAGCTATCTATGGAATTAATCCTTCATATATTCTAATTTGCCAAAATCTTGATTTGCAGTTAAATTTACTAAAAATGTTACTACTATGTATTCTATTTATTAAATCTGTTTTGTGAGGATTATGTATCTGTTCTTGAAATATCATTTAGTAGTCTATAATCTACTATCATTCTACTTTTTCTTTTAACTATTTCATTATGTTTTCTAACAATAAATTCTTGGCTTTTATGGTGACTGTTAGACTTTCTTATAACTCTTCATTTTAATAATTCTTCTATATGCATTTTTAATTATTTCTGATCTAAATTATCACATTCTATATTCTTAATCCTTATTTCTAAATCTAGATTAAGTATATCTAATTTACAATATATTTTATTTCTATCCCATAATTTTATGGGATTTTTACCTATAACTTCTTTTTTTAGTTTACTAATTATATTATCTATTTTTGTTATTCCTGTTTCTATAAAACTATAAATTTTTCTCTAGCTTAAACAACTACTTATCAATTCTACTCTCATAATCTTCTATTACCTGTTCATATTACTCTTGTTCTATTTGCATGTTTTCTTTTTCTTTTTCTTTTTTTACTTTTTTATCAACTATTTTTATCTTACATTTTCCTTGTATATCATATTCACATTTTTCTTTCAAATGAAGTATTATAGGAGAAGCTAAAAATGTTAATCCTTGTGTACTTAGACTAAATCTATAATTGTCATTTAACAAGAATTGTAATCTTATTATACATTTATGCTTATGGAGTTTCATATCTCTTACATATGTCTCAGAATTGTGTAAACCATTTGTCCATCCTTTATCTGTTTTTAAAGCTATTTTATGTTTTGCTAATATTTCATGTTATTGATGTAGTCCACCATTCATTTATTCTAGATATACACATGCACTTGTTCGTAATGTTTTGATAAAATGTTTTGGAATTTTTTTAATATCTATGCAATTATTTGATGCTCTACTGTCTATTAAAGCATGTGTTTCTAGGATAAAATCACCTATAATAAATGTTACATTTATTTTCACATTTGTTATCAATGATCCTAAATTGCTATCTATTTCTTTTTTAAAATATATTATAGCTGTATTTAAATGGTTATCTTCTAATTTGCTTTCTAATTTTTCTTCTATTACTATTCCTTTTCCTAACCTTTGCCTGTGTTTTAATTCTTTATTTTCTTTTAAGTCTAATACTTCTTCTATTTTATATACTCTATTTTCTAAATTTAGTATCCTTTTTTCAATTAGATCATTACTATCTTCTTTTCTAAAATTTTTTGTTTTAAACTCTACTATTTTTCCTTGACTATTTAACAAATTTTACGAGCTTCAATTAAACAATTATTATATTAATATCTAAACTATAATTGAGGATATCTATTACAGAATTTATAATATTGATCCTTGATTCTAATTATGATTACAACATATTTTATCATTTAAAAACTATTGAATATTTATATTTTCTAGCATTTCTTTTACTTCATCTATTTCTTATAATGCTTCTATCTTCTACTCCTAGGATTTCTTGAATAAAATAATCATTATCTTCATCATGACCAATTTCTTCTCTATCTTCTATACTAATTATGCTGTATATGGTTTCTATATTATTTATAAATTCATCTACTTCTAAAATATCATCTTCTACGCAGTTAATTAGTATGATACATTTATCATGGATATTATCTCTTCTAACCAAGTCCCCAGTTAAATGTTGTTTTTTTTTTTTTTTTTTTTACAAGCAAAGAATGTTAATGTATCCTTATAATTTCTATCTTTATTAAATTTTCTTCCATATTTATCATTATTTAAGTAAGGTTTTCTTGCTCTACTCATTTTAAGATAATATCTTTTTATGGGTTTCTCTTGTCTAGGCCTATATTATCTCATTTTAGGTCTATTGTTCTCTTTATCTCCATATCTCTGATGTTTATAGATATTTTCACATAAATTATATTCTCGTTTTATTTGTTTTGTTATTTGTGTACTTGTACATTTTTCTACCAATTTTTCTGACACAAATTATGCTCTTGTACCTAAATTATTTAATTCTATAGGTATGGTTTGTTCTTTAAACTGTTTATATATTTGCTGTCCTAATGGTCCCGGTCTATTATAACCTAATACCTAGGTTTACTTCCACTTGTATCTAATGTCAACTCTATTCTATTTTCTAAGCTTTCATTTATTGATTCTTCTTCATCTAATATTTTTTTTTTCTTTATTGTCTAAAAACCTTAATCTATATGATCCATCAACATTTCTATAAATTATACCATCTCAGGGAATTCTACGTGTATTTGGACTTTTTAAGTATTTGGATATGTTCCATTATGAACCTTCTAACTCTCTACTTTCTATTTTTATTGGTTGGATAAACTTAATTCATGCACCGGCTATTTCTTGTATTATACAATTTATGTTTAGTTTGTATTGTATATTATTTCCATCTACTATTCTTCTTATAAATCCAATGTTTATTAGTATATTATCTCTTATATGGTCTTCATATCATTTATCTTGTAATCCAATTTCTAAGTTTTCTTTATATTATTTGCAATAACAATAAAATTTGGTCAATGGTAAAATATGTCTTCATTATTGTTCATGTCTATTTCCATTGTACCTACTATTGTTTCTTCTAATGTCATTTTGCTAAGATTTGTATATTATTATTTTCTAATGTTATTTTGCCAAGATTTGTCTATTATTACTAATAACAATTTAGCTCTGATTTGTTTGCTTATTAATTCTTTTACTCCTACTGCTATCATTCCTAGATGTATTAGTCTTCTTCCTTCTTGTTTTAATTTTCTAATAGCTGTATTGCTTAATAACTTTATAGTAATTGGTTCAACTGTCACTAAGATGGTTCCTTTCATTATCAATCCTATTCTTCCTAAGTTTAATTGTCCTACTCTATATAATATTTTAAGATTTAATAAATTAATATTTCTATTATTATAAATTTCTACATCTCTATTTATATCAACTATTTCTTCTAGTTGCTCAATGTGATCTCCTTATCTATATCTATTTATTAATCTACTCAGGATTCCTCTTCTTATGAAAGTCTCTTCTCTAGTTGGGTTATCTCTAAGTGCTCTATTATTTCCTATGAATTGAATGGTTCTTGTCCTTAAAGACATAAGCTTTCTTTAGTTTTCTAATGGTTTATAAATATAAAAAATGTTGCTATGTTTATTTACTTTCTCTACTGGTTTTTCTGATATTTTTATTCCTTTATGTTGTCCTATCATATTTTCTAATTCTTGTGAGTAGTGTTTTTCTTCTTTTTCTACTTTTCTTTTATTTTTAAATTTTTATTCTATATTATCTAATTTTTTATCTAAAGATAACAATAACAAAATTATAATATTGTTTTGTCTAATAATTATTTTATCTTGATCAATAGGAGCATTATAATTTGTTAATCCTTCAAGATTCTGTAAATATTTTCTACTTAAATCTAAGACTTTCTTATAATTAAGATTTGATTGTACTTTTGCTATGAAATTACTACTTATTAACCTTGTACAAAATGATATATTTCTTCTCCTAAGCCTAGTGTCTTTTTATGATTTTATTGTATTTCTTGGAGCTTTTGGTTTGTTTCTATATGTTCCTTATGTGATTTCATGATCTATTTATCTTCTTCTAATTGATTTAGTTTTCTAATAATCATGCTATTTTGTTCTTTAATATACATATTTTTTCTTTTATTTATTTTAATATATTATTTTTATTTACTAAAGAGCTTTATATACCCTTCTAGTGATTAAAATTTCTCAATTCTTGTTTAGCTAAATATTCTATTAAAGTTGTATATAGGTCAATGATACTATTTAATTGTTTATTACTATCGTGCAATTGGTGTTCAACCTACAACCTATTGAAAAAACCAAGTACGTTTAAATTGTCCTGTTTTTTCTATCTTTCTATTTAGATTATATATTTCTAATCCCAACCACTTTAACTTTTTTGTCTTTTGAATTTTTACAACTAAAGCCTACTTAATCTAAGTCTAATTGGTAGTCTTCAAATTCAATAGGAAGCTTTTCATCAGATGAGAAATATTCTTCTGTATATATATGTTTTAAATTTTTAATAATTAAAATTATGTAGATCATTAAAAATACTTCAATGATTCTAACCATGACCTAACCTTCTAAGATAGCTTACTAAAGAGACTAGATGATTACTTTTTAGCTTTTTAAGATGTTATCTAAAAGCAATTAATAGTAATTTGTAAAACTTATCTCTTGCTATCAAGCCAGGAATATGTACTGCTTATTTACCTTCTTCTATTATAAATTTGTTAAGCTCTTCTAAGTTCAATTCTATTTCTTCTCTTATTCTATAGATACAATTATTAATGACTTCTATTCTATCTAATTATTTGTCTTCAATGGAATTAACAAGATTATCTAGATTGTTCATTATTATTTTCTAAAAGAATCATGTTTACAAACAAACCCTTGTTGTATTACTATGACAATGTCTAATATGTTTTTGAGTTAATTCTAATTCAATCCTTGGTCTATTCAAAAGTAAATATGCTTCTAAAATTAATTTTTTTCTTTTACAACATATATGACCTTTAATAATATTTTCTAAATGATTAGTTCGAGTTTTCATCTAGAGTTCTCTTTCCTTAAACCTACATATTGCTTGTTTTTGTATTTTAATGTACCATGAAATAATACTCATAACCTTAATATTTGATGTGAAAAACTTTTTTGAACTTTAATGTCATTTGGTACTATAGGCATTCATCTTATTATATTTATATCTTTCCTTTTCTTTTTCAATTTATCTATCTTTTAATTATTTCAAGACTATCTTTAATTTTTCATAGACTAAGGCTTCTACTCCTTATTTTTTATATCAAAGTCTAATTTAAGTTTTTCATAATCTATTGATAAGACCTACATGATCTAGCCATAATTACCCAATTTATTGCCTAAGTTTTTTTTTTCTTTCTTTTCTTGAAAATGGATGTATCATTAAAAGAACACTTCATTTTTTCTATATTAGATGTGCTTTTATTGCAAAGGAATCATTCATATTTTTGTTTTATTATATTTTGATTGCATCCTTAATGCTTTATTTTTAAATTTTTTAATATCCACATGGCACATGTGATGAAAAGAATTTCAAATAATATTAAAGTAGTATTTGGTTATAAAGACTAGATTAAATAGAGAGAATTGGACATGAAAAGTATAAAGAGAATTAAAGAGTATAAATTTAGTACAACATGTTTAGTTTGCATAGTACTAGATGAAAATTTTATATTAAAAAATTTATTATTTATAATATAAAATAAATAATGCTTTGTAATATTTAATTAAAATAATATTAATTAATTTAATATTATAATATGGAGGGGCATTTTTTAGAATGCAAAATATTTTTGTTTATATCGAGTAAGTTCCATTTTTGTACTATGATGTAAATAAGATAAAATTTATGTTTTTTGTCTAGGTCATTAGCCCAATTTTTCGTCCAATCATTAAGTAAAATTACAAACTAAACATGGGATATAATTTTTTGTCTAACTCAATGTAAAAAATTACACAATTAAATGCTATCTAAAAATAAGAAAAAAAAAAAAGTGAAATACAAACAATCAAGTTGGCCATTCCACTAGTGTGAAACCAGTCACGTACGTAGATTTAGAATTTTGTTAATTCTAAAGTACTCCATAATCATCATTGCACCGGTGACTTTCTTCTTGGCTACACAAGAGAGTAAGAAGGTTGGGTGAAACTTATAATGAAGCCAAGGTCTCCCCTCCTCCCCCTCTGTCTTAGGGGCTTTGTAAAGCTCGGCAATAAAGAGTAGGTAAAGAAAATTTCACGCAAGAGTCCCAATAGTGATAAGGGAAATTTGTAGCCATCGATTCCAATATATAGAAAGGCCTATCTTTTGGGGTCATCATGTTTCACATGAAAGAAATTGTGGATTGACATGCCATGGCCAATATTAGGCAAGACCCACAACCATATGATATAATCAGCATTTTCTAGGCTTGCAGTACGAGGGGCCCATTTAAGTCGTTTCAAACCAGTCTTGATTGAACAAAATACCGATGAAAACTTTGTTCCTGAAAACATCATCAAGTGTAACTATAACTTCTCATGCGCTTTCCACGTTACTGTCATTTTATCGTACCCATCGAACAGCACCGATTTATAAATTGTGATAGCTCATTCTCGATTTTAACAAATCATATATATTAATAGTAGAAAAAAAAAACTATCCATAATAAAAAATAAGGTAATAAATAGTTTTTTAAAAGTTATTGATTTTACGATTCATAAATTTGATTTGTTGAAATCGGATTGATTTACCATTATAATACACTAAGGTCATTTTCAACGGCATTACTATAAAATTTCCATAACTTCTCATAAAAGGAAGAAAAAAAAAAAAATTTAACTATAATTTTAGCCGTTAGTTTCCACCTTGTCTCTAATATGAAATTTTCATCATAAGATATCTCTACATTTTTGAGACTTAAGTAATATTTCATTAATAAAATTAGATGGTATAAAAAGAATTAATAGTACAAGAAAAATACAACAATACATTCTTTTTACACCACATTTGGTGTGTACAATGTTAGATATGAATTTTTATGATAAAAAAAACTAAAAAAAAAAAAACTGTTAATATTATAAATTAGAATAAAGTTCAATATTGTATTTGAAGACTTGTATAAGGTTATTTTTGAAATTTTAAATATAAACTTATTTTATATTGAGAAATATATTTTTTTTGGGGTGAATAAAATATATTTTACTTTTAATCCAATACCTCAAGACTTTTTCTCTAGGATAACTTTGGCTAATATGCAAACTAAATAGACTAAAAAATTTATCCAATATTGTACTATAAAAATATAACCAAGTAATACCTTATTATATATTTGATCCTAGCGTTATATAAAATCATCGCAAATAATGATGTGTACGTGAACTGGGCGTGCAAAAAAGCAAACCAATTAACCTCTCATCGTTGCCTAAGCAGAACTTAACATCCTAAGCTTGGTTCCGTACAAAATGATACACAATAAATTACCTCATCCACTGGACATTACCTAATTTGGACCCATATGTTTATGTAATTTCTCATACAAAATTCCAAAACTTTAGCAAATAGGTTGCAACCACTCTTAGATTGTATTATATTTCCTTTCCAAAGCACTTTCTTCCCCTAGGTGTTTGATTCAAGATAATGTTATTATGACTCACAAGGTGTTTCATTTTCTTAAACTTAAGAAAGAGAGGTAAAAAAAAAAAAAAAAACTATTGTGCTGTTAATATTGACATGGCAAAAGTGCATGGTAGAGTGGAGTATGGTTTACCATGGGTTTCTCTGATGTTTAGATTAAATGGATAATCTCTTATATTACTTCAATCTCATATAATTTATTAGTCAATAGGAAAAGAGCTAGACATTTTCTTCTGTCAAGAAGAATTCGGCAAGGGGGTTCATTATTGCCTTGTCTATTCATTTTAATTGTTGATTGCCTCTTCGTAATGATTCAAAAAGCTCATTCTAGTGGCTTCATGAAAGGATTAAAGATTAAGGAAGCAAGTGTTAAAACATGTTAAGTTTTCTAATTAGTTTTGATGATAACAAAACATGTGATATATTATTATTAATATATTTGTGAAGTGTAGATATATCATTATATAATAATGATTCATTCTAAAAAATATTAGTGGAAAAACATTAAAATATGTTTAATAAGAACAACAAGTGTGTGAGTCAATTTTATAATGTAATCAATTAAAAGAAGAAAATTAAGTTTAAAATTGTGCTAGTTCGAATGTATATCAAAATGTGTGTTAAAAAGTGTAATAGCAAAAGAACATAAAAGTGCAGGAAGTGACCAAAATCGATATCAGAAGTTGTTACCAAACTATTTTATAAATAATCTGAACAAGTTATGTTGAAAAATATATAGAAGGCCTAGCTCTACTTTATTGGGCATATATTGGATAATGTGCTTAATTTTATTCCATTAAAGTTGGATTTAGTTCATAGAGATTTTAAGTTGGATTAATTTAAGTTCACTGAAGAATTAGATTTCTAAAATATTTGATTAAGGTTTGATTAATATATTTTGGAAGGAAGGTATTTTAACATTCTTAGTAAGGTTTGTCAAGTTTTAAATACATTAAGGAACCTAACTGTATAAGGATTTGTTGCATTAGTATTATATATTAAGTTCAAATAAAATTTAGATTTGTTATGAGGATTTATTGGATAAAATTATGCTAAAAAATTTCAAAGTTCAGTGTGGATTTTTGCAAGTTTTTCAAGACAAGGTTGTAGTTTATTTGGTTAACAATAATTCAAGAACTTTAAGATATTTTGTTAAAGATAAGATGAGATATTGTAGATAAATTTAACTAGATTTGTTACAAAAGTTTTATTTCAAAATTCAAATAAGATTTAGAATATGGACACTGGTTGATCATGGCAGATATGCTTGATTAGGTGCTGGACTATTCTTGAAGATCAATCTTGTTTTATCAAGATTCGACCATGTCTTTTGATGCTTATCCAAATGATTGAGAAGTAAACTTCAAATATTTTGAAATTAAACCATTTTCAAGTGATTCGAAAACACATCCTCATGTGTAGCAACATTCAAATAACTCAAGCTTGGCAAAAAAATAAATTAGGAACAATAGGATTCAAGTTTTCAAAAATTTAATTTTTGTTTTCATGGGATCTTTCTTCAACAAAAAAGCTATTTGCATTTGGATAAAAATTCCTTTGGAGAAAAATCTAAAACTAGCCATTTTTAGCCATTACACAAAAGTTTAATCAATTTGAAGATGAAGCTGCATAAGATATAGAACAGCACACTCATGATTAGAACTGAATTTCAAAAAATTCTCTCATGCAAACTGTTAGAAACTTAGCAAAAGCAATTTTCTTATTTTATTGTTATTGCATTTGTGCGAATATTGTAAAGAGTTATTTGATTGTATTGTTTCATTTTCTTTGTAAATATTATTGGTATTGAATTTGAGTGAGTGTGAGGTTAGGGAGTTCTCTATAGTCCTATGTTGGGCTTAGGAATAGCTAGTGAGATAAGACAGAGAAGCGACTGGATATCCTTATAACTTCTGATTGAATTTGATTAGTAAGAAGATTAGACTAGTGGAATGATACCAGTGAGGAGGATCAAATCCCCAATAGTAAAGTTAGAAGAGAGTAAAAAGAAAAATGCCGAAACTTTATAAATTGATCACCTGATCTTCTTTTTCTTTACTCCATTTAGCTTATGACTTTTATTGCTTGTTATTTTTTATGCTTAAAGTTAACAATCAATTAACAACTACTCACGTCATTCTAAGATATTAAGAGGAGTAATTTTATTTTATTCAAAATAGTTTCAAATTTTTTTAAAGATATCAATTCATGCCCTTCTTGATATTTTATACAAGACCTACAAAAAAAAAAAAAAAATTTTGTAGGTGATTCCCTGTTTTTTTTTTTTTTTGGAAGCCAATAGAATTAATATGCATAAGTTAAAGAATATCATTGAATTATATTGTCATGTGTCAGTTCAACAGGTCAATCATCATAAGAGTTCTATGGTTTTTAGTAGTTTATCACCAAAGTAGACTAAATATGAGTGTAAAGAAGTCATATAGATAGATATTCACAATGCTTAAGGTAGTTATCTTGGTATTCTTATTTCTTGGGGAAGATCATAGACCTAAGTTTTAGATTTTGTCAAAGAGAAGTTGTATAAGTTATAGAGCTAGAAAACAAGTCTCTTGTCCACAAGAGAAAGGGAAGTCATGATTAAATTTGTTACTTTTGCCATTCCATACTCTATGAGTCTTTTTACTTTTCCTAAGAAGTGGTGTTATGAAGTTAATAACTTGTAGCAAATTTTTGGTGGGGTAAACCAGAGGATGGCAATAAAATTCATTAGAAGCATTGGGCTGATTTAACAATTTCTAAAAGATAGAGGAGAATTAGGATTTTGAGATCTTAATCAATTTAATCTTGCTTTGTTAAGTAAATTGGTTGGGTGGATTTTGGCAAATCTTGATGCTTTATGGGTTAAATCGTTGAAAAGTATTTACTTTCTAAATTCAAATTTCTAGTCTACAGTTAGAGGTGGAAGATGATACGCTGTGCTAAGAGTAGACAAGGGCGACGGTATCAAGGTAGGTTTAAACTTGTAAAAAGCTTGAAGTGAAAGGTGATGAAATGCAAAAGCAGGAGTAAGAAAACGAGATACGGACGATTCCAAAGATGTGATACACCAAGGAAACTCCGTAGACTCACAAAACTAACTTGATATGATGCATGAGTAGCTTAGTGAGGTCACTCGCTACCTATTTTGCTTGAGGTTAGGATAAGAGTAAGGAAACAAAAAAAAAGGTGGGTAAGGGGGGTGGTGGTGGTGGTGGTACCTAAGCATTTTAGCTAACAAAAAGGAAGTATATTCAATATCATATGTATGATGTTGTAGCTACATATTACAAAAGGTATTTATACTTGAAAACTTAAGACATCTTACTTAAAAAGGAAAAGATAAAAAGATGTGTTGTCTAATAGAAGTAATGTACACGAAATAATAAAAGGCGCAAATAAAAAATCAAAGTAAATTAGTGATTGGTGGAGTAGAATCCTTTCATGTAGGACTGGACATGTGGCACTCAGTCACTAGGAGTGCTTTTGGCAGAAATAGACAAGTGGTATGATTAGGATGGGGGTTGCTAAGTAGAGGTGCCGAGTAGATTTGGGGGTCCTTTCGAGACATGTGGGTTCGGATGCACTTTGGGGTTTTCGGCTATAGTACTACTGAGTTGCTGGTCGATATGGTCATGGTCGAGTAAACATGTGAAAAGTACTGAGCTACCGGTTGAGCATATTTCAGGTCAGTACTTGATTACTAATAGATGAGAAGTTGCTTAGCTTAGCATGTGGAGTTAGTTTGTAGTAAGGATTAGCTTAGCTTTGGTAGGAGTTAGCTGGAATAATAGAATCTACTTTGTTAATCCCTCAAGACCTCAAACTCAAGCTTAGGGTTAAGGTCCAATTGTTTGATTCTTATCATCCCCTCTGGGTTGATTTAGATTTTGGACCAAATCTAACTGGTCTTTGTTTAATTCTCCTTCAAGTCAATAGGAGATGAGGTTGGCAATGTTAAAGATGTTAGAAACTCCATAGTCTTTTGGTAATTCCAGTTGATAGGCATTTTCGTTAATCTTTTAGAGTACTCTAAAGGGACCTTAGCAACTTGGCATGCTTGTATCAATTGGCCATTGTTCACATTTAAAAGGCTACTCTTCTTTTGGTTATTTAACTTAAGTTTAAGGCTTTGCTGATCACTTGTTGATTGCATGAAATGCCTTACTGCTATCCAAATTTCATGTGCCTTAGCTGCTGAAATTCAGTCGGTACACATATGACTCCCCTAATGAGTTCCTCAAGTTTAACTTAGATTGCACTTACTCAAATGGAGTTTGGATCAATGCCAATTGGGTGCTTAGTCTCATCATGAAAGAAGAGCTGCTGTCTTGTTCATCCAAAATGAAAATGGAAGCTGCTGTAAGTTATATTGCTTTGTTTCAGTTGCTAGGGATTGAAGTCTAAGGCCTTGAATTAAGTCTAGAGCTTGGAATTTTTGTTGCTAATCATATAGAGCTCTCTAATATAATCATTCAACAGTAGTTTGGAGCTTAGTTCTTGATCATTTACGGTTTTAAGTCACATAATAGAAAAGATATCAATCAAAATAGCTATGGGTAAGACAATATAAAAATGGGAAAAAAAAAATGATACTCTCTTGAAAGTTTGAGTAACATGAATGTACAAAATCCATAAGTTGTGAAGTAACTACGCCAAATTTGTAAATGCAAAACTGAACATATCCATATAAAAGCTTCAACCTTTAGTTTCAACATGAAGAAGCGACTAACACTATCATTCCATAAAAAAAAAAAAAAAAGATGAAAGAGAAAAGGAAAACAAAAGCACATCCCAATAGAAAATGCAATGAGAAAATCTAGAAAAGAAATCTAACCATGTGAACTTAAGTACATCCAAAGCAATCAAAAAGGAAAAGACAAATAATTGCATCCCCCTAATCATCATCCATGAAATTGTCTTCATTTTCTTGAAAATCTGGATCTTCATCATCAACTTCCTCAATTGAACTCTTTGCTTGAGCACCCTCATCCTTAGAGCTTTCTTCTTCAGCATCTTCCTTACTGTCTAACTCTACGGTGGCATCTTCTTTTGTGAGGAGACATTAACGTCGAAAACATTGGGAACCTTTAAGTTGTTCATTCCAGCTACTTTATGAAAGAATTGTAGAAAGTAATTTTTCTTAGCTATGATCTTGCCCATCTTAAACTCCATCTTAGTTTGTTGGATACTCATATCTTCCAACATTTTTTCAATCCGATCAAGCTGGGTACTCGATCCTTAACTCGCACTAGAACTTGCTCTTACATGCCCTTTGGGTGTACTTAAGTTCATGTGCATGTTTTCAAACATCTCTTTCCTTATTGGCCTTATTTCCCTTACCAGAGTCATGTCAAATAATCTTTTCGCCAAAGCCCCCATTCTACGAGCTAATAAAGTGACATAAGGTTCGCAACATATTTTCCTATACGCATGAATGCTAGTTCCTTGCTTTAGTAGGTAATTAGCTAACAACATAGCAACATTAACAAGATACTTCTCAATTATGCTATAAAGAGCTAACAACCTAACTTTACTGACTACTCTAGTACTCTTCCCTCGTCCTGCAATCATATGGGATATCAATAAGTGACTTATGTGGTACTCGTAGCATCGCAAGCAAGACGCTTTACTAAACTTAGCTTGGTAAGGTCTTCCACTAGCAATATTTTGCCAAAACATGAAGGGGGAAACTCCACGAGTTAACTTAATCGGAAGCCGAAGAAACTCTTCAGTATGCACATACTCTTCCAAATATAAGCCTAAATAAGCTCTAAATGTAGCAACCATTATTTAATATGAGTGGTTGTTCATCCAAAAATGTAATTTCCTTTGCAGTCCAAAGTCATTAGAAGGCTTATCCATTTAGTATGTTTAAAGGAACTTGAGTGTGAGCTCATAGTAAACAGCAGCTTAACATGTGAATAGTTATTCCCATGGCTCAACAAAAACCATGTCTTAGATTTACTTGAGTAAGTGGAGTTCCTCGTTAACACTCCAATCAAGATATGATGTTTCACCAAATGTGCATGATTAGAGATGTCGAAATAAATCTTGGGCGTCTTTTGAGGTAAAATGCAACATTGGATGAACAAGAGGATCAATGGCTGCTAGTGGGCTTAGAGATGGTGGGGGGTTAGATGAAGATGAAGCAATTTCTTTGCCTTTGTGCCCTACATCCAATTTTTGTACTGGTGCCATTTTCTATAAGAGAAAGAAGCAAATTAAACTCAAGAAATGGACACCAATGTTTTCCCCATATTTAGACTAACAAATAATGTAAAAGCTAGGCACAATTGTGGAAGAAAACACAATAAAACTCATTTGGGCATTTTATCAAACATATGGTGGGCATGCCATTTTCTTTAAGAATTTGAAGTGATACTTTAATACTCACATAATCTTTGATTACATAAAGTGATTTAAACATGTCAAATTGATGATTCCTACATTTTCTAACATCCAAAGTGCAAGATCTCAACATTTATTCAAAATCTTAACCATGTAATTTGTAAGAACCAACACTATGTGCAAAAGGAAGTAAAGCCCTATCATGGCAAAGAAAGTTTCCCACACCTTACCATGCATGATAATCTAGACAATCGTGTTAACAATCGTGTCTTTTACATCCTACGTTGAGCGCCTCATTCAGAGCATGATCATGTTCTTCATATTTACCACCCATCTTCTCAAAACAAAAGTCATGAACACACTCCAAAGATTAACACATGCAGAAGCTTCAAATTCTAACTACTCCATCATGCATAAGAGTCTAACCCAAGTAAATATTTTAGAAAAATTAGAGAAAAAGATGAATCAAGAACTTACCTAGATTCTTGAAGTAGTGAGAGTAGTAGAGATCCTTAAATTTTTGTGAGTTTGTGTGTTCTTATGTGTTGTGTGTGAAAGAAAATGAAGGGAAGGAGGAAGGTGCGAGCAAGAGGGGGAAAATGATAGTGTTGGGCGAGAGAAGAAAATTGTAAAGAGAAATAACCGTATTGGATGTGAGTAACGGCAGATGTATTTATAATGGCCGTGACATGACTCAAGACACGATCGTATCTTGCTATCATGTAACAATCTGTACGTGTTGTGAATTAACACTTCTGGTAATGATATGGTCTGCGAAACAATTGTGTCTTGTGATTGTGTAACAACATGTGGCCCCTGCATAAAAATTGCTTAGAATTCACATGGTTAAGGACACAATCATATACTACATTGTTTTTTTTTTTTTAAATTTATGCATGCCTAACCTAAATGCAAGAATTGAAAAATAAAAGAAACTTAGGGAAACAAAAGTACAAAAAATTAAATCAAAGAAAGTTAATGCAAAAATTAAATTAAAAGGACAACTCATTATGTTGCAATTACAAATTTTGAAATTTTGGTTAGTTGTATGCGTAGTGCAACATAAAAGTAAACTTGACCTTAAAATAAAAAATAAAAGTGTTAAAGTGCTAAAATAAACAATAAAATTTGCTAAAATAACCTACTGGCTTAGGTTGCCTCCCAAGAGCGCTATGTTTAACGTCGATAGCTCAATAGGATGAGAAAATGAACTTACTTATAGATAGTGTCGAGGAGTTGCAACTCCTCCAGTTTATGGCTTTTGAGCTCTCCTCTTGCATAAAGCTTCAAACTTTGACCATTAACTTTAAATGTACCTTTTTTTTGGGATCTGTAACTTCAATTGCTCCATAAGGAAAAACCCGTATGATCATGAAAGGCCTGGACCACCTAAACTTAAGCTTACTAAGGAATAGATGGAGTCGAGAATTGTATAAGAGGATTTGGTCCCCTTCTTGAAAAGTTTTTCTTCCCTTTATCCGCTGATCATGATATCTCTTGGTACTTTCTTTATAGATTTGGGAATTTTCATAGCCTAAATCATATCATTTGCTAAGCTCGTTCAGCTGAAGTTTCCTATGATTTCCTATAACCTCATAATCTGGGTTAATGGTTTTAATAGCCCAAAATGCTTTATGCTCGTTCTTTGCTAGAGGATGACATGCTTTTCCATATACGATTCTATATAGAGTAGATCTAATTGGTGTTTTGTAAGTTGTCCTATAGGCCTAGAGAGTATTGTCTAACTTGTCTAACTAATCCCTCTTATGATGCTCTATTGTCTTTTCTAAAATTCTCTTTAAGTTTGGCTACTTCCACTTGGCCACTTATCTATAGGTGATACGGAGTTGCTATCTTATGAATCATACCATAACTCTTCAATACCTTATCAAGTTGAGTGTTACAAAAGTATGTACCTTGGTCACTATTTATTGCTCTAAGAGTGCTAAATTGAGAGAAGAGCTTATTAAAGAATTTAGTGACTACCCTAGCATCATTAGTAGGTAGGGCTTGAGCTTTAACCCCCTTAAAAATGTAATTAATAGCTACCCCCATTTGAATTTGGAAATGGGCTAATAAAGTCTATACCCCATATGTAAAAAATTTCACATATTAGTGTTGATAGTCAGTTTTCGTTCATTTGATACTCAGCCTTTCATTTGCCGAGAAGTTAAGTAACCAACTCTCTCAACATTCACACCGCCTATATGATGCATGGTATTTATGCCGAGTATAAGAAATGCTCCTGGTTACAATTTAAGTCTGGCGCAAATAGTAATCATAAGTACGGTTATATTACACAACCGCCTGCTACTCTTACATATGAGGAGAGATGTCAAGTCAAAAAGTTTCCATGTGTCTTAACAGTTATCTCGATAATAGCCTTAGACACTACAGCCATCTATAAATACCAGAAAGAAACTTTGTAAGGGGGGTGAATACTTCTTTTTTCATATACTTACTCTACTAAGTTACCTTACTGACTTAGGCATTATAGTAGCCACACTAGACTAACTCTAGTACCAAGTATTTCACTTTCTTTTGTAGGATTTTTCCTCATTCCAAAATTCACTAACAACATTTGGCGCTATCTATTTTTCTTTAAACATAACCTCAAGGTTAAAACTAGAATGACTAGAAGTGCAGGTGCTGGTACTTCTTCCCACCACCTTAAAGGGGGGAGTCAACATGCTGATGAACAACTATTGGCTTGACTTGAGGAACTTTGTTTCAATTTAGCCAAAGAAAATTCCGAGTTACATAAAAAACATGAACAAATCTTTGATTTTCTTCATAAAAGTTTTCACTCGAATCAGGACAAAGAGTATGGCGATCATGATGCCAACAGTGCCTACAATTCCATTTATTCACCTGAATTGCCAAAAGAGCAAGGTGAGGTTCCAGTGAGACCCTCAGGAAGATTGATAAGGGCAAGCAACCGTAGCACGTGCATTATGCGGGACCCTTGCATGCCAAAACGTTTATTGCAACGACCAAATAGTTTTAAATCAAGAAAAATCCTTTCCTCCCAAAGATTTTGGAAGAAGTAATACCTCGACATGTTAAGTTGCCCCAGTTCAAAACATATGATGGGATGAAAGACCTTGAAGACAACTTGGAGTACTATCGTACAATGGCCAAGTTGCATTGTTTAAGTGATGCGGTGGCCTGTCAAGCCTTTCCCTTAACCATGAGGAATGCAACCAACACATGGCTTAAACACCTGAAACCAAGTACCATTTCATGTTTTGATGAACTGGCAGAGGTGTTCCTTTAATGCTTTCTTGCTAGCAAACTTCTTGTTAAGGGCTCTTCAATCCTAAACACCATTAAACAAAAGTTCGATGAGTCAATTAGGGCTTATTTGGCCAAATTTATGGTCGAAATGGTCTAAATCCTAGAACTAGATATGAGTGTGGCCCTCAACACCATAATTGATAGAGTTAAACCTCACAGAGACATTTTCAAGTCTCTTGCAAAGAACAAGCCAAAAACTTTTGTTGAGTTTAAAGCTAAAGCCACCTCATACATCTGACAAGAAGACAACATAAAAGCATGATGAGAGGCTGATTAGAGCAAAGGAGATGGAAAGAGTGACAAACAAAAAAATGCAAAAGATAGACTTGGTACGGATAACGGCAATAGTTTAAATGCTGAGAGAAACAGACCTAGGATACTAACATTCACATCCTATATGCCTGTCAATCGACTAATCTTAGACATTTTGACGGAAGTATGTAGGGAGAGAGGTATCCTCCAATGGCCGGAAAGAATGCAAGGGAATCCCTCAAGAAGAAATTCAAAAAAGTACCATGATTTCTACCGTGACAAGGGTCACAACGCAGATGAGTACATTTAACTCAAGAATGCAATTGAAGATGTAATACAATGCGAGCACTTATGAAAATTTTTAGTGCATGATACCGAAGAATTGAAAAACTGTCTTAAGGAAAGAAAGGATGACACTCAGCCAAAAATGATCGTGACAGATGCAAGGGATGTTAATCCCACCACAGCACCTAACGAAGTAATTAATACTATTGTCGGCGGACTTAGTATAGGCTAATCGAGTTCTTCGAACTGGATTAACGCTAAGAATTATGTTTGCAATATTCATAGGAAAAGGTCAAGATTGACAATACAATATCTTTCGGAGAAGAGGATTTTGAGGGTATCTAGAGGCCGTACAATGATGCACTTGTCATCAATGCGAGAGTCTCTAACTTCAAAGTTAAGAAGATTCTTGTTGACACGGGAAGTTTGGTTGATATCATTTTTCAACATGCCTTCGATCAAATGAGGCCCAAGATCAAAGTACAGTTGCAGTCTTATAAGTATGACCTCTATACCTTCAATAATCAACCTGTATAAGTAGCCAGAGTTATCTCTTTGCCAATACAGATAGGGGACGATGAGCATGATGCAGAGGACAAAGTGGATTTTCTCATCGGCAAATGTTGGTCCCCTTACAACATGATAATGGGATGGCCATACCAATATTTATTTAGCATTTTCCCATCAATGACACATCTAAAGGCTAAGTTCTCTACTCCCATGGGGGTTGGTGTGTACAGAAGGGATTAACAATTGGCATGGTCCTTGTATATTAGGGCCTTGAGACGAGAGGAAGTTTCTCAAGTTGAAACCTATCTAAATGGCAAGACAGTTGGCATAGAGAATGTCGAGAATGATATAAAGGAAATTCCTCTAAGAAATGATCCCAAGAAGACAACAAGGATAGGAAAACCCATATCAGTAGATGTCCGGTAAAGTCTGATTGACTTCCTACAAGTTCATGCTGACTTATTTGCATGGTCACCTTCGGACATGTCGGGTATTCCGAGAGACGTTATGGTACATAAGCTCCAGATTGACCCCAATGCAAAAGTGTTCCAATAGAAGAAGAGACATTTTATGCTAGAGAGACAAGCGATAATAAAAGAAGAGGTGTAGAAATTATTGAGGGTAGGATTCATCCGAGAAGAGCCTTATCCGACTTAGCTAGCAAATTGTGTGTTACTCAAAAAGTCTAATGGTAAGTGGTGAACATACATAGACTTCACAGATCTCAATAAGGCATGTCCTAAGGATTGTTTTGCACTACCAAAAATCGATTAGATGGTAGATGCAACCGAAGGGCATATGCTGCTTTTTTTTATAGACGGTTTCTCTGATTACAATCAAATCAAGATGGATAAGGCGGATGAGTCCATACATCTTTCGTTACCAATTTTGGAATGTACCATTATATTGTGATTCCCTTTAGGGCTAAAGAATGCTAATGCCACATATCAGACATTAGTAATGAAGATGTTCAAATCTCAGATCCATAGGAATGTTGAAGTATATGTGGATGACATGATTGTGAAGAGCATGAAGGAAGATTACCATCTCGCTGATCTAGAAGAAACGTTTTCCACATTGAGGAGTTATAGCATGAAAATTAACCTACATAAGTATGTCTTTAGCGCAACATCAAGGAAATTCCTCAGATATATGGTCATACGATGCGGCATCGAGGCCAATCTGAGAAAGATTAAAGCCATAAGGAATATAAACCACCTCGCATGGTCAAGGAGGTACAGGAATTCACCGGGTGAATTGTCGCCCTCAATAGATTCATGTCGAGAAGTGCATATAGGTGCATAGAATTCTTTAAACTTTTGAAGAATTTAAAGGAATTCAATTGAACTGACGATTGTGAAAGAGCTTTTAACGAGCTCAAGGAATTTTTTGCATCACCCCCTATACTCTTGACACCTATTATGGGGGGAAAATTTATACTTGTATCTATCAATCAACTATTGAGCACTTTCCTCTGTACTTGTCCAAATTGACGGCAAGGAGCATTGACCCGTTTATTACGTGAGTCATATTCTGTAGGGGCCAAAGCTTCGATATATAAAGATTGAAAAATTTGTATTAGCAATGGTCCTCTTGGCAAGAAAGTTGAAGTCGTATTACCAGATTATTATCCTCACCGATAAACCATTGTGGCAAGCATTGCAGTGCCCTGATTCCTTAGGGAAGATGATGAAATATGCCTTAGAGCTTAGTACCCAAGGTGTGCAATATAAACCCAAAACGGCACTAAAAGCCTAAGTACTAGTGGATTTTGTTACCGAGTTCACGAGAGAGGAAGACTTTATAGAGATCACTGAGAAACCTATATGGTTTCTTTATGTTGATGGTTTTTTGACACGAGAAGGAAGTGGTGCAGGCCTGATCCTTCAAGGCCTACATAATGTTAAAATTCATTACTTTATGAAATTTGGATTCCCAGCTAGTAACAATGAAGCAGAATACGAAGCTCTAATTTCCGGATTGAAATTGGCAAAAGAAATTAGTGCTAAGAAATTCAAAGTGTTCTCTAATTCCTAGCTGGTGGTAAATTAGGACACCGGAAGTCATGTAGCAAGAGAAGAAGAGACGAGCAAGTACCTCTTGGTGGTATAAACACTCGTAGAAGAATTCCTATCATTCTCCATTAACAAAATTCCCAGAAGTAAGAATATCGCTGTCGACAAGTTATCGAAGTTGGCCAGTATAACATTCCTTAAGCTAAACGAGAAACTTTTTGTGGAGTTTCTCCTACAAAAAAGTTTATCCAATCTCTCGTAAAGCTGTAAGTTAGCTCCTTGCCTAAGAAAAGAATCATGGATGGATTCCTTAGTAAATTATCTAAAAGATGGTACTGTCCCTGATGATAAAAAGGAGGCACGAAGATTGGCTTACCAAGCTGCGAACTATACATTGATTGATGGTTAGTTGTATAAGCGCAGCGTATCTCAACCTTACCTTCGATACCTTTCTCGAAGGGATGCCTAGAGGGTGTTATCTGAACTACATGGTAGCATATGCAGTAATCATGTAAAGTCACAAACATTGTACATTCGAGCAATGCGACTCAGCTATTATTGGTTGATTATGAGAGAAGATGCAAAGGACATTGTTTGGCATTGTCCTCAATGCCAAAAGTACGAGTCGTTGAGCAATGCACCTGTAACTGAGCTGTGTAGCCTAACCAACCCTTGACCTTTCGCCCAGTGGAGGCTAGATATTCTCGGACCCTTTTCGAAGTCTACCACCCAGTGCCAATTCGTTATTGTTGCTATTTATTACTTTACCAAATGGGTTGAAGCTATGGCTATGGCAAAGATTATCGAGCAGAAAGTGGAAGCTTTCGTATTCAACTCCATCATATCAAGATTCGGAGTTCCCTACATGTTAGTTACAGATAACGGCCCGTAGTTTGACAACAATAAGTTATGGTCATTTTATGAGAGGTACGATATTCGGCTCAACTATATGTCTATAACATACCCTCAGACAAATGGACAAGTCGAAGCTGTAAATAAGATTATATTGCATAGCCTAAAACAGAAAGTAGATCAAGTCAGGGGGAAGTGGGTCGATGAACTACCAAACGTCCTATGGGGATACAAGACCACTCACAGAACTGCAACGAGAGAGACACCATTTAAGTTGGCCTACGGCACTGAAGCCGTATTGCTGATTGAGTTGGAATTACCCAATCTATGGATGCATAATTTTGATGTTATGCTCAATCGAGTTGGATTGACAGCAAATCTGAACACTATTGAGGAAATTCGAGACATTGCAAGAGCTAAGGTCATGGCATACTAGCATAGAGCAACAAGATGCTATAGTAAAAAAGTAAAGCATAAGGTTTTCCAACCCAGAGATCTGATATGCTATAAGATAGAAGCAATTGGGGCTCGAGTAAATCAAGGAAAGCTTAGTACGAATTAGGAGGATCCAGTCAAGATCCGGGAAGTCATTGGCGAGGGGGCCTACCAACTAGAAAGGTTAGATGGATCCATTATCTCTCGAGCTTGGAACATTGAGAATCTAAAATTTTATTTCAATTAATGTAGGATGATTTTTGCCGTCTATGATTCACGGTAGCCAACATGTCTATATGATCGGTACTTATTTATGATAATTATATATTTGAAGTCTCATCATATTTTGGTTACGATTGCCAAACTAACAAGTTCTACACTACATGTCAAACGAATTGATCTAGGTTTTAGCCTAACGTGGTGAACGACCTATACAAATTAACCTTACAACTGAGTAATGTGATTGGTCTACACCTCAAACGATTAATTGATAGTATAAAATGATGGGCGTATGAAATAAAACATGTTGAGAGATAATTAGGTGTATGAAATAAAACATGTCGAGAAACAAAAGGTATGTAATCAAACATGTTGAGAAACATATGGTGTGTAAAATAAAACATGCCGAGGAAAAATGGCATGTGAAATAAAACATGCCAAGAAACTAATGGTGTGAAATCAAACATGCTAAGAAACAAAAGGTGTGTAATAAAACATGCCAAGAAACATATGGTGTTTGAAATAAAACACGCCAAGGAAAAAATGGTATATGAAATAAAACACGCCAAGAAACAAATGGTGTAAAATGAAACATGCCGAAAGAAAGTTGGGCGTGTGAAATAAAACATGCTGAGAGATAGTTTGTGTAAAATAAAACACGCTGAGAAACAAATAGCTTGAAAAATAAACATGCTAATGAATGAGATCGCGAAGCAAGAGGCATATACCATACAAACTGAGAAAGTACAGTACGTGAAATTAAATGTTGTAAGAACTCGACATTGCCTTTATTACATTCCAATTAATAATTACATAATGTAGTGTGCCAATACAAAAAGTCCTATGGCCTATCTTCAGATTTAGCAAAAGTAATTCTCAAATGATTAGCTGGGGCTTCCTCAGCAGCTAGGTTCTCGGAGCAGCAACTTCTTTGACATGAGCTTCATTATCACTTTAATCCATACTCTTGGTACCTATCTCGTCGCCTTTATCTTTGTTGGCACTACTAACTTTGTTGTTGATATCAGTAAAGTTGAGACACGGGAGATCATAATCGGGATGAACCCTTAAGACCTCTTCTCTTGTCATTTGAACTCCCTCCAACAACTTTTTGTGTAGAAGCTTCTCGTATTGCTGATTGAGAGTGACTATATTGAGAGCCTCTTCAATAGATGGCCCCCTCCTTACAGTCTCCTCCAACTCGGCAACACGGCTTTGTAAGTTCGAGTTGTTGGTCTCCGACTCCTTTATCTACATCTTGAGCTTATCTTCATCATTGCTCATCGTGGAAATAGTTCAGCCCAAGCCCAAGCCCCAGCATTCTTCCTTTTTCTTCTGCAGCTCCTCTTTTAGGCTTTTGGACTCTTTGTACTATTCTTCAATTTTGGCCTTCAATCTAGAGATTTAATTAAACCCCTCATCGCCTGATCAAACTTCCAGCAAATAAATCCATTCGTAGCCGATGCCTTCCTAATGCAAGCCTTACTCCATCGTTGAAGTTCCTGACAACCTACAAATTCATGCATTCAATTCTCTGACCCAACAATCCACGCAGTAACCTACAAACGCCTGATCGAACCCTACTGTCACTATATTGTCACGATCCCACGACTAGCAGATAGCAGCAATTCCATACGCAGACAGAGTAAACCTAATTTGATCAACAGCAGCATCCGACCGATAGCAACCGCTACTCATCCACTGGACATACACCAACGTAGGCCCCACGTTTCACCGCACATCACTAACTCCAGAACAGCAAGCCCTGACGTCGAATTGTATACTCCACAGTCCAATACCGTTGCTGTTCCATCTGCCCATTATCACACAAGAACAAGCCAGGTTCAGTTTTTCCAAATCTCAGTTTTCTTATTTTATTTTATTTGTTTCATTCTTTTATTTATTTATCATTATTATCATTAAATTATTAATTCCTTAGTTTTATTTGATGCAGTATATGTGTATATGTTATATTAGTTTAGGTGACTCATTAGTATCAGTCTTTTATATATATTAAGTAAGTTACGTAATATTACTAATCTATGTAGGTAGATAATTGTTTAATAATAATAAAATATATATATGTATATTAGTCTAGGAATTTTTTAGATTAGGTATATTTTTAGGTTTTTTCTTACTTAGAAATTTATTTTGGAAATAAAAATTAATAAAAGGCCCTTTAAAAAATAGGATTGGTAGAACATTTTTTATAAAATAACAGCACTTAAGTGTTAGGACCCTTTAGATATTTTTAAATAATAAATCGAATAAATTAAAATGTAAACTTCAACGGTTTTCAAAAATTAAAATAAATCAACACACTAAATTTTTCGAAAAGAACTACGATCGTTTGATCCCGGCTAGCGGGTACATAGGCAATTTTGGGGTGACGGTAAAATATATAAAAACTTAGGTTCTTTTTTTTTTCTTTTGATTTTATTTATTTATTTATTTTAAATATTATAATTAGAAAAATAATCCTAATTTCAATAAATAAATAGTGGTACCCGTTAAGGGTTTAATAGGTTAGCCCCCGAACTCGGAACCCTTTGGTTCTTCATTTAAAATTGAAATAAAAAACTGGTAGCCAAATCATAATCAATCCACCCAATTGATTACGTTTTTTGTTTTCTTTTCCTAACTTTGGTCGGGTGGCGACTCCAAAAAATTATTTTCAATAAAAAACTGAAATTTCTCAATTTCTTTAGTCGAGGATTAATATTAAATAGGTTAGGGTTTAGTATTAATCGAGAAATAAGAAATTAATTTTATAAACAGAAAACCAAAAAATCAGACTCGATAGTAACCTTAACTTTGACTTCTTTGTAAACTATGTCAAAGGTCGCCAAAAGCCAATATGTGTTGGGTGAGAACATACTTGGTGCAACTCTGAAATAGTTGAAAAAGCTCTTAACAAAAGCCAAAAAAGGGAAGCGTAACCTAAAATTCAAATATTTCAGGTATATATGGAACTCACGCTCCCTAGGAAGAATACCCTCTCCTCATCTCTTGACCTCCTTAAGTTCCATGTCCCAGGAAGATCTCGCCAGTATTGATTATATTTTGTGATGAGAACCCTATCGACGGAAATGAATGAAAGTTTAAGATGTAACTAGAGAGGCCAATTTTGATTGTGAATATTACTTTATATAAGGACGATTCATCCTCGTAACTGCAAACCTACTTCTGACAGTAATGATGCATTGATATGGTAATCTTGTGGATCATTGACGCGTGTCTCATGACAGAAATTTGACGGCTGAAAACTCTTTGACAGTTATTAGGCCTGCCACAAAATAATGACCTAGGCGATAGATGTCATGCCTCCAATTTCTTAGTTTCTTGAACGAGTTGGAGTTTAGAAATGGCGACCTTTTGGTTGGGATGTAATCTATCTTGCTTCTCATATTACTCAGCATAAAATTAAAGAATCTCTCCCCACTCGGCCTCTAGTGTAATATGTGTAACTCTTATGTCGATTGCTCGAACACGGGAGTTAGGGAGCAAATGTCGATAGTCAGTTTTCGTTCATCTGACACTCAACCTTTTGTTTGTCGAGAAGCCGAGTAACCAATTCTCTCGGCATTCACACCGCCTATATGATGCATGGCATTTATGCTGAGTATAAGAAATGCTCTTAGTTTAAATTTAAGTTTAGTACGAATAGTTATCATAAGCATAGTTATATTACACAACCACTTATTACTCCTACATATGAGGAGAGATGTCAAGTCAAGAAGCTTCCATGTGTCTTAACAGTTATCCCAACAATTACTTTAGACACTACAACCATCTATAAATACCAGAAAGAAACTCTGTAAGGGGGTGAACACATCTCATTCCTTTGAGAGATGTTGCTTGATTTTTGATAGCTTTCACAAAGCTTAATAAACTTCTGAGCATCCTTAAAGATAGTAGGCCATAAAATTTGGCCTCTAAAACTCTATGAGCCGTACAGTTGGCATTATGATGTCCTCCAACCGACCCCACATGGCAATGCTCAAGTATTTGCCATCCCTTAAGGTATGAAACACACCTTCTAATCATGTGATCTGCACATACTTGAAAAAGTTAAGGGTCTTCTCAAAAGTAGTATTTTATCTCAGAGAAGAATTTCTTCTTCTGTTGATGTGAAAACCCTTTGGGAAGAATTTTAGCAACTAAATAATTCATAAAGTCAGCAAACCATAGAGTATTAAGATCAACTACCTTATTGATAGCGTGTAGCCTTTCTTTAGGAAACTTATCATTAATCTCATGCTCTACTAGCTTTTCCAGATTCAGATTCTTGAACCCCAATAAGTGATTCTCCACCAAGTTTTCTATGCCCTTCTTGTCCCGAATCTCTATATCAAACTCTTGAAGGAGCATGATCCACCTGATCAAACGTGGCTTGGCATCTGTCTTGGTTAGCAAATACCTAAGAGTAGAGTGATTAGTATAAATGATTACTTTAGATAAGATCAAATAAGAACAGAATTTATCAAAAGCAAAACAATAGCTAGCAATTCTTTTTCAGTTGTTATATAATTTTCTTGAGCTTAAGTTAAAGTTTTGCTAGTGTAGTAGATAGGTTGGAAGTGCTTACCCTTTCTTTGACTTAAGATGGCTCCCACTGCATAGTCACTGGCATTACACATTAACTCAAAAAGCAAGGCACCAATTGGGGGCCACCATTATCGGAGCATTTGTGAACTTATCCTTGAGGGTGCTAAATGCATTCATGCATTCCTAGGAAAATTTAAGGGCACATCCTTCTCCAACAATCGAGTTAATGATCTAGTGATCTTAGAGAAATACTTGATAAATCGCCCATAAAATCTTGCATGTCTAAGAAAACTTCTTATTGCCTTCACTGAAGTTAAGGTTGGTAGCT
This sequence comes from Lumnitzera littorea, assembly GCA_024138015.1. Taxonomy (NCBI): domain Eukaryota; kingdom Viridiplantae; phylum Streptophyta; class Magnoliopsida; order Myrtales; family Combretaceae; genus Lumnitzera; species Lumnitzera littorea. The sequence continues at coordinate 37,024,601 of JAMXBB010000008.1, forward strand.
TAGCAATAGTGTCAATCTTTGCATTATCTACCTCAATATCCCTTTGTGAAATCTTGTGCCCAAGAACAATGCCCTCTTAAACCCTAAAATGGCATTTTTCCTAATTAAGAATTAGATTGGTTTCTTCACATCGTATTAGGACCTTCTTTAGATACTATAAGCAATGCTTGAACAAGTCCCCAAACATTGAAAAATCATTCATGAAGACTTCCATGATATCCTTGACCAAGTCTTCAAAAATGGCCATCATTCACCTCTAAAAAGTAGCTAGAACATTGCAGAGGCTGAATAGCATTCGCCTATAAGCAAATGTGCCATACAGACATGTAAATATGGTCTTTTCTTGATCTTTCGATGCAATTGGTATTTGAAAATATCTCGATAAACCATCTGAGAAGCAATAATACATGCGCCACAGCTAGCCTTTTTAGCATCTGATCTACAAATGGAAGGGGAAAATGATCTTTTCATGTGGCATCGTTCAATTTTCAATAATCAATGCATACATGCCACCTAGTCACCATCCTCATCAGAATTAGCTCATTCTTCTCATTAGGGACAACCATCATGCCACCCTTCTTTGGGACTACTTAAACTGGACTTACCCATGCATTGTCAAATATGAGATATATCATCCTTACATCCAACAACTTAATTACCTTTGCCTTTACCACTTCTTTCATGTTCGGGTTAACTCGTCATTAGGGTTGTACCATTAGTTTATGATTCTCCTCCATCAAAATTTTGTGGGTGCAAAAAGAGGGACTTTCCCCTTGATGTTTGAAATTTTCCATGCCAATGCCCTCTTGTGCTTCCTTAACACATTCAAAAGTTTATGCTTCCGATCCTCTCCCAAATTGAAGATGATTATTACCAATAATTTTGAATCCTTCTTTGAGAAGGCATACTCCAAGTAATCTGGCAGCAGCTTTAACTTAAGTATCGATGGGTCTTTAATCGAAGGCTTCAACCTTGTCTCCTTTTCCTTCTTAATTTGTTCAAAACCCACGACTGCTTCAACCGATCTAGTTGCCTCCAGTTGTGTGATTATTGTCTTAAATTCAGGGTCGATTACTTCGTCTTCTCCTTTTGACAAACACATCTCTAATGAATCCTTTGTCAATATCTCTTGCAAATAGTTAGAAACGATAGAGTCAGTGGCATTTAACCGAGAACAAGCATCATCTAGTTCAACACATTTATTCATGGCTTCAGACACCTTAAAAATTATCTTTTTGTCTCTTACCCTTAATATTAGTTTCCCTTCACTAACATTAATAACGGCTCGAGTGGTAGCTAAAAAGGGGCGTCCTAATATAAGTGGTATCTCATGATCCTCATCCATGTCTAAGATAACAAAATCTATTGGAAAAATGAATTTATCAACCTAGACTAAAACATCTTCGATAATTCCTCTAAGGAAGGTAACATACCTATTTGCTAACTAAAGACTCATTTGTGTAGACTTAGACTCACCTAACCTTAACCTTTTAAACAACTTAAATGGCATAAGATTAATGCTAGCCCCTAAATCTACTAAATCTTTATTAACAAGAAAATTGCCAAAAATATAGGGGATAGTAAAACTCCTTAGATCCTTAAGTTTTTCTATTTTCTAGTAGCTTTTTCTGCAGCAAGGCTGAGCATTCCTCACTAAGAGTTACTGTTTAGATCTCTTCTAGCTTTCTTTTATTGGAAAACAAGTCCTTTAAGAACTTAACATATTTTGGCAACTGTGAAAGAGAATCAACAATTGGTAAGTTTATATGTAGTTGTTTAAAAAGGTTGAGGAATTTACCATATTGTTGATGGTTGTGCTCTTGTTTCAAGCGCTGAGGATAAGGAATCAAAGATCGATATTCCTTGACTCTAGGTTGATTTGAGCCTCATTAGATTGAATATACTTTTCCAAGAGGCTTTCCAACTTCTTCTTTAGAGCAAGTAGGGGTGCTATCGATTGTTGAAACCTTAGTGGAGGTAAATTTGGTCTTTATAGGGGTTGATTCCTTATTTGCCATTGTTGACCTCAACCCTGACCTTGACCTCCCCATGAAAAGTTAGGGTAGTCTCTCCACCTTGGATTGTAAGTGTTACTGTAAGGATTATGTTAGGGTCTTGTAGGTTTCCCTAGAAAATAAACCTATTTTGTTTGTTAACAACCTACAATCCCCTCTTGGATAAAGTTGTTGGAGCTAAACTATGGTTGTTGTGAACCAGTCAAGAGGGATTCAATTTTCTTACTTAATATCTCCACCTGAGTAGCTAGAGACTGTACAGCGTTGAGCTCAAATACACCTACAACTTTTTGCTTCTCCTTTGGATTCTCCCATTGGTAATTATTCTTGACCATGCCTTTTATCAAAGCCTAGACTTCTTCGAGCATCTTGGTATTGAATGTACCTCTGGCTGCTGCTTCTATCATTTGCCTTATAGAAGGGTTGAGACCATTGTAGAATGTTTGCACTTCCATCCAAAGAGGGAGGCTGTGATGTAGACATCGCCTTAGCAAGTCCTTAAAGTGCTCCTATGTGTTGTCTAAAGTCTCGCCCTCAATTTGGGCAAAAGCTGAGATGTTGGCTTTGAGCTTTGCAATTTTCGCAGGCAAAAAATACTTCTCTAAGAATTTTTTTGCCAATTCATTCGAAGTTGTGACTGAATTCCTTGCCAAGGAATTTAACCACTATATAGCCCACTCGCATAAAGAAAATGGAAAGAGGCACAATTGGATAGTACCATCAGTTGTCTTGTTCATCTTGAAAATATCACATATTTCTAAAAAACAGGAAATATGTGCATTGGGATCTTCGTCTTAGAGGCTGTCAAATTGTATAAACTGTTGCACCATCTGAATTCTAGGCAATTTTTGTGTGCTAGCCACAAATTGTTACACGGTCACAAGACACAATTGTGTCTCGAACCATGTCATTAACAGACGTGCTAATTCACAGCAAGCATAGATTGTTACACGATCGCGAGAAACGATAGTGTCTCAAGTCATGTCACGGCCACTATAAATACATTTGTCCTTGCTCAGATTCAACATGACTATTCCTCTTTGCAATTTTCTTCTCTTACCCAACACTATCATTTCCCCCCTCTTACTCATGCCTTCCTCTTTCCCTCTGTTTTCTTTCACACACAACACACAAGAACATACAAACTCATGATAAACTCAAGGATCTCTACTACTCTCACTACTTTAAGAATCTAGGTAAGTTCTTCATTCATCTTTTTCACTAATTTTTCTAAAAAATTTACTTGGAGTGGACTCTTGTACATGATGGAGTAGTTAGAATTTGAAGCTTTTGCATGTGCTAATCTTTGGAGTGTGTTCATGACTTTTGTTTTGAGAAGATGGGCAATAAATATGAAGAACGTGATTGTACTCTTAATTAAGCGCACAACATAGGATTTAAAAGACACGATTATTAACACAATTGTGTATGTTATCATACATGTTAAGGTGTAGGAAACTTTCTTTGCTAAGATAGGGCTTTACTTCCTTTTGCACATGGTCTTGGTTTTTGCAAATTACTTGGTTAGGGTTTTGAATAAATGTTAAGATCTTGTACTTTAGATGTTAGAAAACATGGGAATCATCAATCTAACATGTTTAAATCTCTTTGTGTAATAGGGGATTGTGTGAGTATGAAAGTATCACTTCAAATTCTCAAAGAAAATGGCATACCTACCATGTGTTTGATAAAATGCCCAAATGAGTTTTATTGTGTTTTCTTCTACAATTGTGCGTAGCTTTTACATTATTTGTTAGTCTAAGTGTAAGGAAAACATTGGTATCCATTTCTTGAGTTTAATTTTCTTCTTTCTTTTGTAGAAAATGGTACTTAGACAAAAATTGGATGTGAGGCACAAAGACAAAGAAATTGCTTCATCTTCATTAAACTCACTACCATCCCTAAGTCCATTAGCAGCTAACGATCCTCCTGTTCATCAAATGTTGTATTTTACCTCAAAAGCTGCTTGGGATTGATTTCGACATCTCTAATCATGCACATTTAGTGAAATATTATATCTTGATTAAAGTGTTATTAAGGAACTCCACTTACTCGAGCAAATCTAAGACATGGTTTCCATTGAGCCATGGGAACAACTATTCATATGCCAAGCTCCTATTTACTATAAGCTTACACTCAAGTTCCTTTGCACATACCAAATTGATAAGCCTTCGGATGACTTTAGACCATAAAGGAAATTAAATTTTCGGATGAACAACCGCTCATATTCAATAACGGTTGCTGCATTTGGAGCTTATTTAGGCTTATATTCAAAAGAGTATGTATGTACTAAAGAGTTTCTTCAACTTCCGATTAAGTTACCTCGTAGAGTTTCCCTGTTATGTTTTGGCAAAATATTGCTAGTGGAAGACCTTACCAAGCTAACTCTAGTAATGCGTCTTGCTTGCGACGTCTCGAGTACTACATAATTCACTAGTTGATATCCTATATGAATGTAAGATGAGGGAAGAGTACTAGAGTAGTTGGTAAACTTATGTTGTTGGCTCTTTATAGCATGATTGAGAAGTACCCTATTAATGTTGCTACGTTGTTTGCCAATTACCTACTGAGGCAAGCAACTAGCATTAATATGTATAGGCAAATATGTTATGGAGCTTATGTCACTTTATTAGCTCGTAGATTGGGGGTTTTGGCAAGAAGATTACTTGACATGACTTTAGTAGGGGAAATGAGGCTAATAAGGAAAGAGACGTTTAAAAACATACATATGAACTTAAGTGCACCTGAAGGGCATGTAAGAGCAAGTTCCAGTACGAGTAAAAGGTTGGGCACCTAGCTTGATTGGATTGAAAAAATGTTAGAAGATATGGGTATCCAGCAAACTAAGATGGAGTCTAAGATGGGACAGATCATGGTTAAGCAAATTTGCCTTCTACGATTCTTTTGTAAAGTGGCTAGAATGAACAACTTGAAGGTTCTTGATGTTTTCGACGTTGATGTCTCCTCATATTCAAAAGAAGATGCCATTCGCGAGTTAGATAGTGAGGAAGAGGCTAAAGAAGAAAGCTCTAAGGAGAAGGGTGCTTAGGTGGAGAGTTCAACTGAGGAAGTTGAGGATGAAGATCCAAATTTTCAGGAAAATGAAGACAATTTCATGGATGATGATTATGGGGATGTAGTTATTTGTCTTTTCCTTTTTGATTGCTTGGGATGTACTTAAGTTCACAAGGCTAGGTTTCTTTTTTAGACTTTCTCGTTGCGTTTTCCTTTAGGATGTGTTTTTATTTTTCTTTGTTTTGCTTTGCTCTTTCATTTTTTTTTTCCTTTTTGTTTTGATGGAATGATAGTGTTGGTCATTTGTGCATGCTGGAACTGAAGGTTGAAGCTTTTACATGGACATGTTCAATTTTGTGTTTGCAAATTTGGCATGGTTACTTCATAACTTATGGCTTTTGTGTATTTGTGTTACTTAAATTTTCAAGAGAGTATCAATTTTTCTTTTCCATTTTAATATCGTCTTACCCATGGTTGTTTTGATTGATATCTTTTCTATTATGTGACTTAATTCGTATATTGGAGATAATGTATGGTTTTAAGTGTGGGGAAGGAGATATAGAAATTTTTAGAAACCTTTGCTACTTAAGAGACCAATTTTTTTCATATTTAACCTAATTTTATTGTTTTATTGACTTGAAATTACTTAGAAATTGATAACTTCCAATGAGTTGAATATAATTTGAATACTTGATTTTTAATGTTTGATTTATACGATGTCGGAGTTGATAGGTAAAATATTTATGAAGTAAAGTTGAAGATTATTTAGCCTGGGATTTTAAGGACCTAGGATTAGAGTAACATCATTGGTTAAGAGTTAGTCATGAATATTTTTTAAGCTTACTTTGATGTATATTTTTCTTTTAGATGACTTTAAAGCCTTATAATCTTTAGTAAATAAATAAATGAAATTTTTCTTTTGAAAAACCTTAGAAAGGTTGAAATAGTTGGAGGTAGAAAGTGATATAATATAAAAATTAAAAAAAAAGAAGAAGGAAAAATTGAATTCACTAGCAAGGTTGAATTCCACCACCAATACTGAAACAAGCTTAAAGAATGAGTTTGTATGGGTTGGCCTTAGTCTCTTAGAAGAGCAAGGTTCTTTCCCACTACCAATACAAGAGCTAAGTTAATATGGATTGGTCTTAATTTGTCAGAAGAGTGAGATCCTTTCCCCATTGCTAACATAATCATCCTTAATTAATGTGTTTAACTTGGTAAATTTGAAGCCTTCCAACTAAAGGATGAATTAAGGAAATGATCAGAGGATGAGTGGATATAATATGTGTTTACTCTGAATTATAGTGCTTAGCAAGCTTGAAGAGAGGATTGTATACATTTTAGTTAAGTGGGTGAAAATTTTTATGAGTCTTTTCTGATTGGCAAGATATTAAATCTAATCTTAAGTATAGGAATCCTTGATTAAATGATCTGATTAAACTTTAATTTACATGGATTAGCTAGTGAAATCTAGTGCTTTATGTCCTTTGGACATTAGGAAAAAGATCAAGTATAAGAGTTGAGGAAGTTATTTAAATAAAATTTATTGGATTTGCAAGTTGAATATTTTTGGGTTAAGTGTAAATTTTAGTCAATTTCCTGAGTAGTGATGGTTTTTAACTTAAGAATTCATGTTCTAATTTTTCTTTGATTTATTTACTTGAGGATAAGCAAATTCTTAAGTGTGGGGAAGTTTAATGAGTTCCTAATTTCACATATTTTATGTAGTGACTTTTGTTGATTTTCCTTAATATTTAAGTTTATTTTTAGATAATAATACTTAATTGAGTAAAATTTTGTTTTTTAAGTTTTGAAACAATCTATTTGAGAAAACAAGAAGATAGAAATAAATTTCACTCAAATTAGAGCTAAAACGAGCAAGTCATGAAGGTTAAAGATTGACATTGCTGAACAACACGTGTCGTTTCCAAGTAAAATTGGAGCTGATTTTCTACTGTTATAGCTTAGGATACGACAAAAAAAGACACAACCATGTCATTAGTCATGTCGTTTCTAGTTTTTTTCCTTTTTTTTTTTAAAAAAAAAGAAGAAGAAGAAGAAGAAGTAGTCAAATGTAAAGTATAGTGAATGACACAACCAAAAGATACGGTTATGTCCTCGGTCATGTCTTTTCCAACCAACCTATCTTTTTTTAACTCTTCATATATAAAGCCTTGTTAAGGTTTATTTAAAAAAGAAATTTTTTGGCACGACTTTTATGGAGTTTTTGAAGCTAAGAACGATCGAGAAAGCGAAAAGAAGAGAAGATTTCAAAATTTAATTTTGTTTTGATTTCATGATGCTTTTTTCTACTATTTTCTATACTTTACTTTTAGATTCCTATTTTGCTACGTATAGTGAGTAGATTTTTAATATCTAGGTCATGTGAAACTTAGATATATTCATGTGACATGATTAGTATTGATTAATTTAGTTCTTTATTATTTTCTTTATTCAGCTATATTTACTTCATGATTTAGGTTATTATTTCCATGGGTAATAATCTAAAGTTTCATATCTTATAAAACAACCAAGAAATTTCTTATAAAATTAGATCTGGGCATAGTCGATGTGAATTATTGCAAGATTAGAGATAATTTGCAAAATTCTTCCGGATTTCAAATTAAAGCATAGAGAATTCATTGTTCAATAATGCAATATTAGGTCATGCTATTGAGAAAAGATTCTAATAGGTGATTCTAGGGTTAAGGTTAATTGGCTTGGGAAAATTATTAACTTTAGTAGAGAATTCTCCCTGTCAAGAAAGATTAAATAATAAATTAGATTATCTTTAGAAAATCACATGTTAGATCTAAGGGAAAAAAGATCTAGGTACAATGTTAAATCTTGAATTAATTAAATTACTTTCTTGTTAATTCTTGAATTGTATCTTAGTTAATCTTTAAATTAGTTTTAGCAGTAATTTAGATTTACTTCTTTAAGTTTCTTGAAATTTCAAATTGTCGATTAGATAATAGAGACCTAGTGAGTGCTAGTAGTCAGAGTCTTAGACTTATATCTACTATATTATAAACCGATAGGTGTACTTGCCTACATCAGTTCTTAGTTAGGAGCTGCTACAGAACATGAGGAGTTGTGGTAGAGTTTAGAGTGCACAAAGCTTGCTTGGCATAAGGAGCTACTATTGAGTTGCTAGGCTTGTTTGGTACTTGATTAGAATGGAGTCCAAGTTGAAGCTCAGTTGCTCCCTTTTTGTGCAGGTGGTCTCATCTCCTTTAAGAGGCTGTTGTAAAATGTTGCAATTGGGGATGTTTGGTTCGACTGAGTGTGGCTTCTCAACTTAGTTGGATTGACTCAAGCTATGTGAAGCTTAATATGAAGCTTCAGTTGCTACTATATGGTTTGGTTAAAATAATTGGAGCTGCACAAATTGAAACCCACAACCTAGTCAAATTCAATTGCTATTAAATCAAGTAAAGCTGTTGTACACATGGAGTTCTTGACATGATTGAATATTTAGAGTTGCGCAATAAAAGCTCTTGCAAATTGACACTTAAAAATAGTACTTGAAAAGATGATAGTCCTAAACATTGGAAACATAGAATTTTACTACCATTTTCATTCCCAAAGTTGTTTTACAATTTGAACTCAAAACCAGTAAAACATTTAAACCATTTAAGCTCCATTTTTTATCCTTTAGTTGAGTTTTTTTGAATAATTGACCAAAAACATATATTTATCAATTTTTAAGTATAGTTTACAATAAAAGTGCTAATATATGTATGAATGTGTGCCATTTTAGAGGAGACAAATACGTAATTTTACTCATTTATCTAATACCCCCAACTTAAGCCATTGCTTGTCCTCAGGCAAATCTATATGTCAATCTCAAAGCAAAGTACTTATGAGGAAAGCGAGCACACTTAGCCATCATCAACACCCACTTCATAATGGCATGAAAACCATAAGGCTTATTGGAACTAGTTACATTCTCCTAACTATAAATTAAGTTCAAGCAACTTTTTCTTTCCCCTTAACTATTCAATCAATCATGGACTACTGAATTGAGTGGTTGATACGTGTTCCCTTTCTCACAACGATACTATCCTTGTAAGGAATATTCCTTTTCATTTTCTTTATTAATTTTCCCTTGTATAATATGAACTTTTCCTTATCTAATAGGAATCATTTTAGTAATTTGTAGTAACTTAGGATTTACCCTATTAGGGATATATAAATACTCCCCATTTTATATTGGCTACAACAATCAAGAATAGTGGATATATAGAACTTTACCCTTTTAAGCTAAGTGTTTTCCTGCTTGCTCTCTTCCCTACTCTTATTTAGGCTATTTAAGCATGGGCTAGTGGCAAGTAACCTTTAGTTGTACTTGTGTGTTATATCAACTGTAGGTTGAGTTCATGTGAGGCATTGGTGCATCAAATCCTATGTCGATACACGAAGGCCCCTTTCTCGATCCTTGACTTCCATTTGTTCTTTTGGACCATCTCATGGTTCAAAACCACCCATTTCGATTACACGTGATACCAGCATTATGTGTTCTTTCACAGCCATTGTACCCCTATTATCTTGGCATCAGAGCTTGGCTATATTCATGTAAACTTTTGGTGTCCTGTGTTCTTGAATGATCATATTGTAGCAGCATTGTGTGAAGTAGACTGTACAAAGGATTATGCTTTTATGGTTGCATGTAGTGAGTATTAGCATTGTGTTCTAAATTTGGTGAAGTAAGTGTAAGTGTTAGAATACTCTATTTTCCCTTATTTTGGTACTTACAAAATAGAGTGCACGATTCCGGTTGGTTTACGTCTATGTTGAGTAATATTGGAATTGCTTTAGTAGTTGCTGGTGTAAGGGGTATTGGGTAATTGTTTAAAGAAGGGTTTGATGAGGTATTTTAGTGAAATTCATTTGTTTCAATGTGAAGGAGTCAATATATTGAGGTACTCGATAATGTTGGACCCTAGTGTTTAAGAAACTCTTGAAAACCAAGAAAGCAATGCTCGTAATGGTAATGACCAATAAGGAAGTTATACACCCCAATCTATGGATGAAAGAATGAATAGACTTGCTGACTAAGTAACTATTGTAAATGAAGACAATCAACGAGCTAGAGATGACCCGAATAGAGGCTGGACAAATGGACTACCCAAGAGGGATAATAGCCAACCTAGCCGAGCAAATTTCCTAGTTCAACCATCCCAAGCTAGAGGAGTGGATAGAATTAGTCAACAAACGCTCGTAATGGAAGAAATAGAAGAGGAGGTTGAGAAGTTAGGTAATGAGGAAGAGGAGTACCATGCACCCAGAGAAATAAATGTTCAAGCTCTAAGGATAAAGGGACTAAGATTACAAACTCCAAGCTTCTTTAGTAGAGGTAATGCTAAGGACTATTTAGACTAAGTTGATAGGATGGAGAAGCAATTTAAGTATTACGAAATTTTGTTGGTGAATTTTAGAAGTCAGAAATATCTTGCAAAGAAAAGAAAATTGCTTAGTACCAAAGCCAATCTAATGCAACCACTTTGATGCCTAAGTCAGTAAGCAGGAGTGAGGAAAGTAAAGTGAGTGGTCAAGAGTTATCAGATGTCTCTTATAGAGTTTCTTTTCCGTCTTTATAGGAGACTATTGTATCTAAAGTAGCGATTATTGGAATAACTGTTGGCACACATGGAATTTTCTTAATTAGATACCTTCCCTCAAATGTAGGGAGAGCAAGTAGTTATGTAATACAACCATGCTTATGATAACCGTTTACACTATGAACTTGAATTCAAATTAGGAATAGATCTATGTTGCTTGACTGAATGCCGAAAATGTCAATTACTTGGTGATACGTTGAGAGTGTAAATTACTTGGCCTGTCAGTAGCTGAATGGATGAGTAAGTAAAGTTATATCAATGCTTGTCAAACCGAGTCAATGGAAACTAACTATCAATATTTGCCTCCCAATTTCTGTATTTGAGAATTCAACAAAGGGAATAATATATAATGTGCTAGAAGCCGAATGGGAAGCAGTTCTTTAGATGTCGAGCAAGGTGGAAAGTAAGACGGATTGCATCCTAACCGAAATGTCATAATTTTCAATTTCCTGCTTGTCTAAGAAACCAAAAAGCAAGATGCATAACACTTATCACCTTGATCATTATTACATCACTAGTGTAATAATTATCAGAGAGTTGTCAACTATTGGATTTCTATCTCGAAACATGCATCAACAATCCGTGCCACTATTAAATTAGTGCATCATTACCATTAGAAACACATTTGTAGTTATGAGGGTGAATCGTCCATATTTAAGGGATAGTTCAAAATCAAATGTACATTTCTTCAGTTGCATCTTCAAACTTTCATTCACTTTCTCATCTTCACTCTCAAATTTTTCAACTTTTGTGACATCATTCTTTATAATCATTCAAGTATGGTTTGTAACATAATTTGTTAACTTGTCCTCTTAGATTCTAAAGCGACAGAGATTGAGGCCACTTCTCCTCCTCGAAAAAGAAGCGAGATAGTGTGTTCCTCAGGTAGCTCGACCGACAGTGTTGAGGTATGGGGGGATAAACTCATTCAGATTAATGCTCACACAGTAGATAATTATCCTAAAGACAAAGGAGGGAGATCCCCAGCAGAATATTTGAACAACAACATAGTTTACTTCCATGACTCTCCGGATGGAGCTACTAGTACTGCTGACAGGGTCTTTGTCACGAAATATAACTAGTGCTAGTAAGACCTTCCTAGATCATGCAATCTTGGGAGGCCAATAGAGAAGGAAAGGGTAAGTTTTCCAAGGGAGCACAAATTCTACATATACCTAAAATATTTAGATTTTGGGTTGTGCTCCCCTTTCTTAGCATTTGTGAAGGGTTTCTTCAACTACTTTTGAGTCGCATTGAGTATGTTTTTACTAAACACATATCGGCTTCTGGCGGCTTTTGAGATAGTTTGTGAAGAAGTCAAAATTAGGGCTACACCTCAACTGTCTTGGTATTTCTTCATAATTAAGAGGCAACCAGACGGGTAGTACTTTACCGCTGCAAGGCATGGGTGTAAGTTCATGGATGGGTTAGAATCCAAGATCCATTAGTGGCACGATAAATTCATGTCAATAATGTCAGACGAGGAGTTGGATTTTTGGACTCAATGTTCTGAACCAATCCATACAAAAGATATAAAATTGATGTTGAATGATGCCTCAACGACGGTGAAGAAAATTCAAGAGAGGAAGAGGAACAAAATGTTCTTTTGGGATGCCAAGAGAATTATAAGGTGTTATGAAAGTGAAGAGTCGATTTTTTTTGTAAAGGAAGGTATGATAAAGAGTAACTACCATGCCGAGAATAGCTACAAAAGGAAAGCTATTCTTGTGACTTAGGGGGACAATTGTTGTCTTTGAGCATTGTTCGGCATAGAGAATGTAAGTTCATTCCATTTCCTTACTTAATATTAATGTATTTGCTTCATATTGCAGGCATAGGTGTTGGTGAAGTAAATGTCGCTAAGTTATTAGCCCAGGCCAAAAGTTTAAAGGTTAACCAGCGGGCAACCACCATAGCCACTCCTACTCGACTTACTATAGTGAAGAAAGTGGCGAAGGACACAACAAAGCAGGTAGCAGCATAGAAGAAAGCCTCCCAACCGGCCGAGAAGCAAAAGGAGGGTGAGAAGATTGTGCAGGACGAGATCACCCATTTTAGGGATCCTCATGTCTAGAATATTCAACCTATTACTAAGTCAAGAAAGGTTGGCCAAGTGACCTAACCCTAAAGTGAGGCCGAAGCTACAACTATTGTTGAAAGGTCGTCGTTGATGGTGGAGGCAACATGGAGTACTGATAAGAGACCGAGGAAGAAACTTACTGGCCAACCACTTACCAAAAGGTCCAAAGATTTGGATGAAAGGATGAAGAAGGCAATGCAATCTAAAGTTCGCAACATCAATAGTGTCGAATTCGTCACCAACAAAGAGGTTGGCAAGTACTTCATCTCGTGTTGGAGCTACAAAATATTGGATACCGACTGATAAAGGCATATTTTATTCATGATTTAATGCACGAATTAGATAGAATTATTATTGATTTTATAGAAATCATTAAGAATTAGTACTTAAGTATTTTCATTTGGACATTTTAGGTATTAGGGGATTCAAAGTGGAAATATGGTCAATTTAGAGGAGTTTTATGCAAATGAACGAAGCTTGAATTGAACCACGGTACGTTAAAATTGAAGGCAGCCGGCCTTGGAAGCTACACCGCTAGGCTTCATGAAGAAACAACTATTTGAAAGCCAACTTTAGTTTTCTCTATAAATAGACGTGTATTTCATAGTTTTGATGAATTGTTTCATCTTCTTTAAAATTAGAGACTCCTAGAACAATAAAAGATAGTTTTGAAGAGTTTTCTGTAGGATTTCTTGGATCATTGAGAAGACTTCGCTTTTGCTGTGGAGATCAACCTTGGAGTGCAATTGAAGTTTACTCATTATAATCATAGAATTGGTATTCTCTATTCTATTTATATTTATGTAATTCTGTAATTTATTCTTACTTTTGATTATGAACTTCTTTGCGAATTCAATTATTATATGTGCTTTTGTTTTAATTTCCATAGCTAGCTAAGTTTTATTTTTGGGAATTAACAAAACCCTAAGTAGCTGAGATTAGAATTGTTTTCATGTTATAGGGTTAATAGATATATGGATGAATCATGATTGCAATTTCTATTATTTCAATTACAATTATCTAATTGGTTATAATTGTTAGAAACACTATTGATATGGGAGTTGATCTAAGGTTTGTTAGAAATTCTTGATTAAATTGATTGACTAATGTATGAGCGACGTTAATTGGATTAATTAGAAATTGTCCAGGGATTAATACGATGTTTTGAGTTAATTATTCACTAAGATATTAGGGATAATTGATTTAGGACATTAGATGATCATCGCATCGGAGATGTATGGTTATAATTTAGAGTCTAGTATTAATTGAAGATACGGAAATTAACTGATTAATTAGGGGTTAAGCTCTTAAGTTTTAAGGCATAATAATTTTACTCGAATGACCATATAGCTATTAATCTATATAACATAATAACAATTTGATTTGCATAACTAGGGTAGATTTTGTTTTTCCCACATTCTCAATTGATCACTTAGTTCTAGATATTTTATCGTAATTTGATTTTCGATAGTTTTAGGGTAATTATTAGATTAGTTAATTTAATTTTGATTACCTGAATATTGATAGGAACTAGCATAGGATTAGTAATTTCGTAGTCCTCAAGGGATCGACAACCTTACTCGTTCTGTATTACTTGATTCCGATCCAATATACTTACTGGAGTATTTGCGATTTAATTTGATATATAGTTTAAGCGGATCATCGACTCAGCCTTAGGAGACAGGACAAAATCTTTGGCCTTAATGAAAGGAATTATTCTTCTAAAGGACAAAGAGATCGCTAAGAAGGATGTGAATAGGGTCGGTGGTTGCAATACGACCCATATTGTGGCCAAGTTGTATGATGTGAGTATCCATAACCATCTTTTAATTATTGAATTTGTTTAGTTGCTGACACCTTTTCTTTTTCAAATAAGTAGCCACATTCTTACAGCTTTAGATAAGGCCACTAAAGAAACAAAGAATGTAATATCCATAGTAGTCTTCATGTATTATGTTGGGTCATTTCTAATACTTATCGTACTAAATGAAAATGTAGTAGTTAATCAAGAATGCATATTGTAGAGGGCTAAATTTGACTCGTAGGCTTCAAGCCCAATAAAAAAATGGACTTAACTCTTAAGGTTGAGTTGACAAGGCCCGGAGAGTCAAGCCCATGAAAATTTAGGATGATCAAGCGAGATTTGGCATAGTAGGCTTGGAGTAGAGCCTGTTAGATCGGTTCGTCCGATCTAACATTTCTTGGTTTAGCTTATACTAATAAAATATAAAACCCTTTATTTGGGCTTAAACCCATAAAAAGAGCCCAATTGAGACTCATTTATAAAATGCGTCAATCCTAGCCATTGATTAGCATTATGATCCAATAAATCAAATCCACCTATCATCTCCTATAAAAACCCCCTTCATTTCTTCACTTGAGGAGGAGAAAAATTCCTACTAACGCTGTTACTTTGTTGAAATCTTGATGGGAATCAACCTCCGACTATATCCAAGCCGAGGCCTTTCAATGCATACTAAGGGTGAGCTGCAGCTAGAAGGATGAGGGGAAGAAGAATAAACACTCAGCATCAACTCTATCGTCAGCCAAGGTGCTGAGAAACTACAAGGCCAAGGACGCGAGAGCAAAGAATTACTCGGTATGGCACTAAGAGACTCGTGCCAATTGAATCTAGAACTTGGCAATTGTGAGCCGACCTCTTTGGTGTCTCAGCCAAGCCATATGAGAGTTCAAGGACTCCTTCCCGAACCCATACATCAAATTGCCGATCCTGTTCGATTCGGATACTACTACTCCTAGGACATGTCGAGTGATTGTATGCCAACTTCGATAAAACACACAGTTTTGGTTTCTTGTATATGTTTTCCCTTATTTTATTTATGGGCCCGATTCTTTAGGATTTAAGGCCTTATACATTATTTACAGTTTTGTCACTAGGGTTTAGGACATGCTATAAATAGCAACATTTGGACTAACGTATAGGGGGAGATAGACAGATATATACAGATAGAGAAGATATTCCCAAACAGAGTGAAACTTTCCTCTTTCAAGCAAGGCTATTTTAGAGTTAGCGTTTGCTGGATTATTGAGTGTTAATTACTTTCTTTAATCATCCCCATGTTCTTATTAATCTTGTTCTCAAATTGTGGTGAACCCCTTCATTTGAACCAGTTAGTGAGTTGCATATAACCTTCATTTGAAACCTCGAGCAACATTTAGTGTTCGTGAGTCATATCGAACTCTATTTCGAGCTCAAACCCCTTGATTGTGTTTGTGTCTTGGTGAGTTATATACATGCACATTCACCATCAAAAATCTCCTTGTTCTTCGTACCCATTTTCCTTTTGAATACCCAATCTTATTTGTGCTAGATCTGCAGCCATTTCTTCTTCGATCCTTATCAGAATCCCGTCTCAAAGATCAAAACACATAAACACCTCAAGAACACTACCCCGTTCTTCATCCATATTAGAGTTTGATGCCATCGCACTCCTCCACCTATCACTTGACGTATTAAAGCCTACTAAAAACTACTTAATCCTCCTCCCTATCTTAGCCTATTTGATCATCCCATATTTGCAAGTCAAATTATTTCCTTAGTCACGTGTTGCACGATCCGCCACGTAGTACACACTTGACCTCTCTCGATATTGAACCCCTCCACACATTTCTTAGCAACTCTACTAGGGAGGAAAGATTTGACACTCACGTTATGGTACCTCTATGAAGAAGGCCTGCTAATCCTACGAATGGCAATAATTAAGAACAAGATGGTACTGCTATTATCAATAATCAAAATCTACCTCCAATGAGAGGTATGAATCAAGGAGATGGTACGCAAGAAGTTGTTCTTGACAATGCACAATTAGTACAAGAGCTATGGCAAACTAATCAAAGTCTTAATGAGCTCAAGGCAATGTTTACCCAATGTACAACTGTTTTGGTTGCTTTTACTATTGTACAGCAGGGGGCAACTACTGCAAGCCCCTCTAATCTAATACAACAATATGTTACATAAGCTTCTTAACTACTTAATCCTTTAATTATTGGTGAGCAGGATGCTCCTAGAGTTGAGGAACAGCCTCCTACAGTGGAATTATACCTACATAGCATACCTTACTTGAACTGATAAATTAGGAAATTAGATAGGAGGCTCATCGTCTTCATACGTCACTTTACGTGTTACAATTGTTGAGTCTATGTACCCTACCCCTGTGAACTTAGCTCTAGCAAATTCTATTCCTATGAACTTCACCAACTCTGCTCCTACAATGCTAGTAAGGATAGAAGCATCTACTCAGAGGGCTTCGTTTGTGACTAAAGGGGACTTGGGTATGTACATGAGAGAAATATAGGCAAAATCCATGTTAGCCGTATTAGAATTGAAGATCTCATACCATTCATGCATCGCTATCAAGCCATATCCAAAGGACTACGTGAGTTATAAGTTTATGTTGTTTAACAGGAAGAAGGGGGGTGCTAAGGAATACCTATTGAAATTTATTGAGACCTTAGAAGTCTATGGCTTGGATGATGATTTGAAGTTGAAGGAATTCTCAAAATCCCTTAAAGAAAAAGCTTATACTGGGTACATCAATCTCCCATTAGGATCAGTTGATGTGTGGAGTGGAATGTACAGGATGTTTCTGGAAAAATTCTTCTCTACTGAAGAAAGGGTTACTCTTATTGATATAGGATGAATTTGTCAAAGGTTTAAGGAAGATCTCATAGATTGTATTAAGTAATTCAGAGAACACTCTTTAGATATCCAAGACAGTTGTGATGAGAAAGAATTGGTTAAGATTTGTATTCAAGGAATGCTCCCTGAATACGTGGTCTATCTCGAAAACCTATCATTGGCTTCCTTTGTGGCATTAGTTGAAAATGTGCGAGGGACCAACAACTCGGCGACATGACAAAGAAATGAAATTACAAGATTTAACAAGTGCACTCTGTCGGTGAATTTAACATAAGAGGAGAATCCCAAAAGAGTAAAGAAATCTAGAAGTGAAAAGTTTATAAACACTAAACCATCATTGGTATACCTATGCTAAATGGGAAAAGTGGACGCGTTACTAAACTAATGGCTATAAGGTGGAAATATTAGACTTCCTGCAATTGAGCACTTATTGATGAATGAGGAAAAAAATGACCAGAAGTTTTGTAGATTCCATAAGAGTGTAGGCCACCCAACAAAAGATTGTTAGACACTAAAGAAAATATTTAATAAACATGTCTAGAATGGAGAATTGATTATTGAAGACAGTGATGTCTATAATAATCCACTTCCAACTCACAACACTCAACATGGTGTTGTGAATGTTATCACTCATGACCCTATAAAGATGGAAAGTATAGACGAATGGCCAGTTGAGGTTCATAAAGTTAAGCATGTGGAATCCAAGGTCAAGACTAGTAGAGATGACAGTGTTGTACTTGCCTTGTTAAAAACTACCAATGTTAGTAATTTCTTTGATCTCATTAGCTTTGATAAGGATGCTCGATTTGAGGCAATGACCATGCTTATGAGGATTGCATAAGGTCAATACAAGAAATGTACTATAGGATATCCTGTAAAGAGAATGGTTTCAACAAATGAAAATGCAATTACGTTTACCAATGTTGACATGTGTACAAAGAATCCTAATTATAATCACCCTTTATATGTGGAAAGCATACTCAATGGCTGTCCTATTAAGAGGACTTTCATCGACAATAGATCTTCACCTAATGTTATGCCAATATCTACTTTTAGGGTTGTAAGGATAGACATTCGATACTTAGTAAAGCAATATATCCTGTTGAACAGCTTCTATGAATCTTCCATAAAGACAATAAGGTACATTAAAGTAGACTTCAACGTTGGACCAATCTATAGCTCCATGTAGTTCCATGTGATCAATGCACCTATATCATACCATCTCCTTATAGGAAGGACATGGCTGCATGATCACAATATGATACCGCCAATATGGCATCAATGCATGAAGGGTCATTGGGATGTGGAGGATGTCTTTATTCCTACAACAAAAGACCCATTTACGGGCAATGAACTACACCTTGCAAAAGCAGCTTTCTTCAACGAACATGAAGAGGCAGGATTGCAAAATGTAAAAGAGCCTCCTAACATATCGCTACCCATAATGGAAGAAGATTATGTTCGAGCATCTAAAAAGAAGAGAATGCATGGTTGTCGTGGAGTTGCAAAGAAATGCAAGTGAACAAATAATATTATGGAAACCGAATGTGCTTCATGAAAAGAGGTATGAAAACTATTAAGAGCAAAGGATGACCTTATTAGTTGTCTCTTATCTTTTCTTTCTACATGTAAATGAAGTGATAGTCACTTCTTATCAATGAAAGGAGTTTCTTTCTCTATCACTAATATTATTATCTTATAAAACATGATTTCTATTTGTATCTCTTTATTGCCATTATCACTACTAAGTAAGAGACTTATCTCCTAAGCATGCATGGCTAATCCTAAAGAACGATTTATAACTCATTGGGGGCATTTGGACTCTCATGATTGTTTAAAAGAAAATTGATAGTGAACATTACATTTAGTATACACATTGTTATTGCTTGGTAAAGATCTTTGACTCCTAAGCGTACGATGATGAACTTAGCTTATATATGTAGCCTGGTAAGAGCATTGCCTTCCAAGTGCAAACAAGCTATGACAATCTTGCATATCTATTATGCTGTTTAGTTGATCCGAATGTTTCTTGCCATCAAGCAGTGGGGACAATCCCATTGATAAGCATATTGACATATTGACACTTTAATCCAAGTAATACCTTAGTTAAGCCATATTACATAGCCAAGTAGTGGGGAATACGCCCCTTGACTAATGAGAAATGATTATTGATCCTAAGCAATCAGTGCCACTATTGTTGCATATGTGCGATTGAACACTTCTTGAAAAGAGATCTTTAATATATTATCATTAGTAAGCAAAAAGTTTTGCCTTAACACAAGATAATGTATGAGATCCCTTAGATCACTGAGTCTAAGCAGTCTTACGATTATGCCTATCCTAAAAGAGACCCCCTTAGATCATTGAGTCTAAGAAGTCTCATGATTGCATCTAATCTACAAGAGGCCCCTTAGCTTGAAGAGTCTAACAGTCTCGAAGTTATGTCAATCCAAAATTTAAAGTTCATGACTATTTAGCACTAGTGTGATTAGGTCGAGCCTTTGATTCCTACTGCATGGTATCAGTTTTTTTTTTCTTTAAAAAGAGAAACAACAAAGTAATCTTGCTACTTTTCACAAGACAACATCACTGCTTAGTTGATGCATTGCTTCTAAGCACGTGACGTCTTGCTTTGACTGTACAATGTCATGACATCTATATAGAAGTAAACAAGAGTGCTAAGGAAATAAAAGAACACAAAGAAAGCTTAAGATAGCATCTACTATCACAAGTGGTCAACTATAAGTATACATAATTGCTCAT
The DNA here is from genome assembly GCA_024138015.1 of Lumnitzera littorea. Lineage (NCBI taxonomy): Eukaryota > Viridiplantae > Streptophyta > Magnoliopsida > Myrtales > Combretaceae > Lumnitzera > Lumnitzera littorea. Next base: position 37,044,758 of record JAMXBB010000008.1, read on the forward strand.
ATGTAGACAACATGTTGCCATAAAGTTAAATCAATATGCTCCTTTGAAGCATTGCCACTCATAAAAATTAAGGGTTTATAGTATGATAGTGGATTTCTAGTGATGGCATGAATTGAATAAAAACAACATACAAGGAATAATGAAAATCAAATCAGTCAAAAGTAAGACTTGTGAACACAAAAAAGGTAATAGTGTATGGAATTATAGTGACTACAATAATAATCAACATGTTTTGTCATTGTTGTTGTGGTGCTAGAAGAACATGTGAAGTATTATGTCGTTCTAAAAAGAAAAGGTTATCATTATTACTAATTTCTATAGTAGCCTAGTCATGCTTGCTTGGCCAAATAAAATCAGTCTAAGTTCCCACTCAATCCTTCTCAACACTTTTCCCTGTAATTCCTCTTGTATTCAACTTGGTAAATATAGGAGACCATCAACTAATATCCCACTTTTTTTTTTTTTTCAGTTAACCACTTGTCTCTACTAAGAATTCATGCTTTATAATTTCATCATGGAAAAGACATGTGGCTTTTAGTCCTAGCTTATCACACGTTGCAGGAACCATGAAATATGATCGGTGTACGCATTTATATCTTCTTTTGTCAAACAGCATAGATCCTTCTCCATTTTGGTTTCCTTAAACATTAAAGTGCTTTCAATTGCGCGGAACATAGATTGCATGGCCTATAACTCCCCATAAACCAATATGTATGCTAGACAATACAAAGGGCTTTCAATTTGGCTGGAGGACAACACGATGAAAAATATTGTATGGATACACACGGGACCTGGATCAATGATGGGCTTTAGACTTTGAATTATAGTTGGATTACATGGTGACGATGAGAATTGCTTTGACCCAGGCTTTCAAACCATATTATTATTATTTGGATGTGAACTTGGTCGGTACCCTGCCCGAGAATATTCAATTACACCATGAACTAATCAAGTACTTCATGTATCGGATCGTGCAAGCTTCAACGTATATTACATTTACATGGTCATAATTTCATCTCATTTTGGGTAAGACGCATGTATGGCCTTTGGTAACATCGCATTCCATCTTCATGAGGAGAATGGAAAAAGGAAAGCAACAAATATTTATAGGTTCATAGTTTTGGAAAAAAAAATATATATATATATGTATATATATTTTTAATTTCTCATTCTACATAGATATATAGGAAGACATATTTTGGCTCCTTAAACAACCCCAAATGGTACACATGATAGGGTTCATTTTATGTGGATTTTCATTGAAATTCCATCTATCTATTGGATTTCCCATTCCCTTATTCTCTCATTTCCATGGGCTTGTTATTATTTTTCATTACTCTTACCTTATACACGATGTTCAAAAGGGCCATCTGATATTGTCTGGAAGTCTTCATGACACAAAAGGGTACTACATTGTAGACACGTATTTCTTTATAATTGCACACCTCAATTCCCATCACTACACATCGTTTCCCATTGCTCTATCTGAGGTGACAGCTTCTATTATTATATGGAAAGCAAACCAATTTCTTTGTTATTATTATTTTCTCCCCGAGAACGTAATGAACACAATACAAAGCTCTACCTTATGATATCCGCCTGTGCAAACACATAATTATTACGTATTATCTCGATCAATTGGCTTTTCTTTTATTAGCAATGTTAGAAAAAAAAAAAAAAAAAAGGAGGGATACTACCATAATATTTGAAGCCCTTGTCTCTGTAGAATTCGAAAACCCTTACACCCCCGCCCCCACCCCCCAAAATGTTGAAATCTCTGTCTCTCTTTCTTAGTAGAAAATCCCTATGTATCTATAACACTGACCAAAGCCATATATGGAATGCGACACGTTGCTCATAGTTAAGTAAAGCCAGAAGGTGTGGGGGGCAAAATCGTGTTAGGCATTTCCTTGGAAAAAAATAAAAAATAAAAACAGAGTAAGCGATGAGAAACCTGTAAAAGAAGTACCTTGCCGATTTCTTGACCTTCGTTGTCTGTTTTCCTTGTTCTTCTCTCTCTCCTCCTCAAAGTTATGTTTCACTTTTGATCCAGTTTCTTCTTTAGTCCTTTTGTTCACTGCTTCTATGAATTTCTTTGCATTTTCTCAACAGTTTTAATGGATTTCATTGACTGTTATGCTCTCCTCTTTAATTTTCTTCTTCTTAGCTTATATCAAATGACTCCAAATAGCTGTTTCCAACATCGATATTCTTCGAGCTTCGACTCTGGTCTATTACTATTATCGTCAATGGTTGGTCTCCAATACCACTCCAAACTCTGGTCCTTGGTCTTTTTTGCTGGCTTCAGCTTCAAAGTAGTTCTACTGTATTCTAAGTTCTTTTTTTTTTTTTTTTTTTTGTGCTTTTAGTCTTCTATCTTTGATGATGTCTGCTGGTTTTGGTGCTTAACTTTAGTGTTTAGTCTTCAAGGGTGCCCTTCGATGGCAGGTGTTGGGTATTCTGCAATCTTCAAGGTGCTGGTTCTAATGCTTCACTAGAATTGGTCGTTGGTGATAGACAGAATGGAGCATTTAAAAAAAAAAAGTAATAGGAATACAATGAAGAAGGGATAAGGAAATCAAAGAAGCATGAGGATAATGTGTATCGGATGGAAGAAAATGAAATTAAAGAATAATATGTATGGGATGAAACGAGAAACGAAATCAAAGGAAAAATGTATGGAAGATATAAAGGCAAGTGATGAAATGACGAAAAGAGAAAAGATGTGAATGTGCAAGGAATGGCTAGAGAAATCAGAGTAGAAAAAGGAAAAATGAAGTAATAATGAGATAACAAGAGAAAGATGTTACATGAAATGAAAATGGAAGGTGGTTGTATGAGGAATGAAAGGGACAAGAATGTGTAAGAGGATGAATTTAATGTCGGGAGCATGTGTATATATTTTGGAATATGAATTTAACGTTCGGAGCATGTGTATATATTTTGGAATATGCATATACAGTGTTAAGAGTCAAAGAAAGAAATGGTTGAAGCATGTATATTTGTAAAGACAATATCATAATAGAAAATTTCCCTAAAACGCCAAATTGTCACACGTCTTTTGTACAACAACGAATATTTTCTGTTATCAATCTTTCATCTTTATCTATGCATTTTAGCCAAACCAGAGTAGAAATATTGAAAGATGAATCATGCAAGAAAGGTGTGCGCGAAAATTATGGGTATGGAAATGGGCTTGTATTTATAGCACGTCTTGTATTTCTTCATGGACGGATTGATATATGTTTGTTTAGTGGTAAAATACAAGTGGCAGTTCATATGGGTACGTATTGGAATGCACAAAATACAGTATCAATGATTATTATACTCATTACAATAAATGGAAATGAGATGATATCAACTTAGGTTATGAAATTGTCATGAAATCTTTTATCACTCAAATAGTGCTTTGCCTTAGTAGTTATTGTTGTGGTCTAATGCTAGCTATACCAAGTATAGATTCTATGTATCGAGAACTATTTGATAAAGAATAAAAGATGGATCAAAGACAAGGTATATGAAGCTAAATATAAAGAAAATTAAATTGATTCACATGTGTAAGCCCATGATTAGATTACACAAGTGATTGAAGCAACTATCAAGTTTCTATGGAGTTACATTGCGTTTATCAATCTATTGAAGAGGGCATACTATCCTAAGGCAATAAAATTCTATAAGAAGGATAAACTCATTGTCTCATGAGAAATTATCAGTCTCACACATATACGATCATTACTCATGAGGGTAATACAACTTTAAATACCCAAAGTGGTATGCGTAATTGGATGGTACGATGAACTCGCTCACCCAGTTAAAAAAAGAATAATAATTGCAACGTTGCCACTTAGGCTTTTATATTAGAAATTATCGAAGAAACAAAAAATTCTTGAATACATGTAGACGTACCGGCAATAGTGTAGTTGTTCCATAGTGCATGCATCAAGCAATGATTTAGCCACTTGAAAGGCTTATTTAATGCTTAAACCCCTTCAATTTAGTCCAAAGGACTTTGGTCAGGGAGCAAAATGTAGAGGACTAAATCTGACTCGTAGGCTTCAAGTCCAATAACAAAATCGACTTAACTCTTTAGGCTAAAGTTATAGGGCCTTAGAGAGTCAAGTCGATTCAAAGTAAAGCCCATTGGATTGGTTCATCCAATTTAACCTTTCTTAGTTTAGCCTACACTAATAAAATATAAAGCTCTTTATTTAGGCCTACTTACACTAATAAAATATAAAGCTCTTTATTTGGGCCTAAACCTATAAAAAGAGCTTAGTTGAGACTCAGTCATAAAAGGTTTCAGTTCTAGCCATTGATTAGCATTACTTGTCATCTCCTATAAATATTCCTTTCATTTCTTCACTTGAAGAGGAGAAAAACTTTCACTAATACCATTACTCTATTGGAATCCTGTTTCAAAGATCAAAACATGTAAACACCTCAAGAACACTACTTTGTTCTTCATCCATTGTGGAGTTTGATGTCATCGCACTCCGCCACCTGTCACTTGATGTATTAGAGCCTACCAAGAACTGCCTACTCTTCCTCCCTATCCTAACTTGTTTGATCATCCCATACTTGCAAGTTGAATAATTTCCTTAATTATGTGTAACGTGATCTACTACACATTACATGCATGACTTATCTCGATATTGAACCCCATACATATAATGCTTCAAAAGCCTAGATTGCTACTACCAAGAATGCAAGGATAAGGGTTGAGATGGAGGTGAGAAAGCTCTAGGAAGGCCTTACTACCGAAAAGTTGGCACATACCTTGATTGCCAATGAAGTATCGAGCTTGAAGGCCAAGGTTGAAGAGCAATACAAGAAGTCTAAAGGCTTAAGGGAGGAGCTGTAGAGAAAGAAAGAAGAGTGCTAGGAGTTAGGTCGAACTCTTTGCACGATGAGCGATGAGGAGGATAAGCTTGTGATACAAATGAAAGAGTTGGAGGCTGACAACACGAGATTACAAGGTTGTGTTGTTAAGTTAAAGGAGACTACTAAAAGAGGACCCTTTGTCAAAGAGGCACTTAATATGGTCACTCTTAGTTAGTAGTATGAGAGATTATTATGGAAGAAGTTGTTGGAGGGGATCCAAGCAGTGAGAGAAGAGATCCTGAAGCTTTACCTTGATTACAATCTTTCCTGCCTTAATTTCACCAACATTGACGACAAAGCCAGCAATTGCAATGAAGCCGACGATGATGAATCAAGCGCCGAGATGGTTATGAATGGTAATAATGAAGCCAATATTGAGGATCCAAGGGAAGACAAAAAACTTCTATCAAAATTAATCCCCTATTAGTGGAAAGAGAAATATACCGACTTTGAGACCCCAAGCATCGAGAAAGAAGTTTACTTAAAGAAAGCCTTAGCCTTTGATCTAATGATTGCTTTTGCTTACTCCGAGAATAGGCCATAGGATTATCTTTGTACTTTCATTCCTTATACTTTCTGTTCTAAAAATAGGCTGGATATTTGCAACATTACATTGATGAATGAAAAGTACCTTTCATATAACTTTGTGTTTCTAGTACATTTTATTTTACGCACCAGGTTTTCCCAGCATGTATATTTATCTGATAATATGCATGTTTAATTTCATGCAATCTTATTCTTTAGTATGTTTTATTTCATACGCTAAGTATTTCTCGATATGTTTTATTTTACACACCGAATTATTTTTGCATGTTTTATTTTACATACCCAATTTATGTGTCCTTATAGACATTGTCCATTAACCATTTGAGATTTAGACTAGCTATAGTACTCAACTATGGAATTAATTTTTGAAGTTGTTAACTGCAATAGGCTAGAACTTATGTCAGGTCATTCACCGTGCAATCTAGAACTTATTAACTTAGCAATCATAAAAAAATCAAGAAACATAATAAGACTTCAAATATAATTCTCATAAACAAGTAAACTATTATCTTACAAGCAAGTAGGCTGTCACCTTACAAACAAATGGAGTTTAAACAATCAATTGAAATATAATTTCAAATTCTTGACGTTCTATGCTCGAGGGATAATTGATCCATCTAACCTTTCTAATTGATAAGCCCCATTGCCAACGACTTCTCGAATCCTGACAGGATCCTCCCAATTCATGCCGAGCTTTCTTTTACTCACTTATATGCCATTTGCTTCCATCTTTTGACAAACCAAATCCTTAGGTTGAAAAACCTTGTGCTTTACTTTTTTATTGTAATTCTTTGCCACTCTATGCTAGTATGTCACAACTTGGCTCTTGCAATATCTCTTATTTTACCAATGGTTTCCAAATTTGCCATTATTCTAACTTGATTAACCATCATGTCGAAGTTCTGTATCTACAAATTTGGCAAATCCAACTCAATCGGTAAGAATGCTTTCGTGTCGTATGCTAACTTAAAGGGAGTCTCCCCTATCGCAATTCTATAGGTGGTTTAGTACCCCCATAAGACATTTGGCAGTTCATTAGTCCATCTCCCTTTAACTTGATCTACTTTCCTTCTTAGGTTTATACAAGATGATCTTATTCATGGCTTCAAGTTGTCCATTCATCTAAGAGTGTGCCACATACGTATAATTCAGGTGAATGCCATACTTCTCTTAAAATGCTTGAAATTTATTGTTGTCAAACTACGAGCCATTATCCATGATTATCATGTAAGGAACTCCGAATCTTGATATTATGGAATTGAAAACAAACGCTTCCATTTTTTGCTTGGTGATTTTCACCACCATCTCAGCCTTTGCCCATTTGGTAAAGTAATCCATGGCAGCAACGGCGAATTGCCGGTAAGCAGTAGATTTCAAAAAGGGTTTGAGAATATCTAACCCCTACTAGATGAAAGGCCAAGGACTGTATAGGCTACATAATTCAATTGTAAGTGCTTGACTTAGCGCCTCATGCTTCTAACATTGTAAATAGTGCCAAACAGCTTCCTTCACATCTTCTCTCATAATCGGCCAATAATAGCCGAGCCACAATGCTTGAACATACAGTGTCTGTACTTTTACGTAGTTACTATGTATGCTACCATGCAATTTGGATAACACCCTCCAGGCATCTCTCGGAGGAAGGCATAAAAGATAGGGTTATGATATGCTACGTTTGTACAACTGACCATCAAATAATGTATAATTCACGGCTTGATAAATCAATCTTCGTACTCATTTCTTGTCGTCAGGGAGAGTACCATCTCTCAAATAATCTACTAGGGGGATCTATTTAAGATTCTTCTTTCAAGCAAGGAGCTAATGAATAACTCTGCAGAAGAGTGGATAAACTTTTTTGTAGAAGAAATTCAACAAAAAGTTTGTCACTTAAGTTGGGGAATGCCATATTGGCTAATTTTGACAACTTATTAATAGCAATGTTTTTACTTCTCGAAACCTTATGGATTGAAAAAGATTAAAATTCTTCTGTGAGCGTTCTTATCATCAACAAGTACTTGCTCATTTTTTCTTCCCTTAACGCCTAACTTCCCATGACTTGATTTATCACTAATTATGAATCAGAGAACACTTTAAGTTTCTCAGCACTAATCTCTTTGGCCAGTTTCTAGTCCGGTAGTCAAAGCTTTATACTCTAATTCATTGTTGCTAACTGGGGATCCAAAATTTAAAGCATAATTAACTTTGACGTTGTAGGGGCTATGAAGAACGAGGCCTGCACTACATCCTTCTCTTGTCGATGAACCATCCACATAAAAGTACCAAATAGGTTTCACAGCAACCTGTACACTATCCTCCTCACTAATAAACTTGGCCACAAAATCTGCTAACACTTGAGCTTTTAGTGTCATTCTGGGCTTGCACTGTACACCATAAGCACTTAGCTCTATGGCATATTTTATCATCCTCCCAAAGGAATTAAGCTATTGGATGCCTACCACAATGGCTAATCAGTGAGCATTATGATCTGGTGAACCTCAAAATACAACTTCAACTTCCTTATCAAGAGAATCACTACTAAAACAAATTTCTCAATTTTCATGTATCGAAGCTCTAGCCTTAACAAAACATGACTCACATAATAAACGGGTCACTACTCTTTGCCATCAATTTAAACCAATACAAAAGAGAGAGCTCGACAATTGACCGATAGGTACAAATATAAATTCTCTCAAGAGATGAGTATCGAGAGTATTAGGGGTAACGCAAGGAATTCATTGAGATTATTGAAAGCTCTTTCACAATCGTCGAACCACTTGAATTCTTTCGGATTCTTGAAGATTTTGAAGAATTTTGCACACCTATCCTCACCTCTCGACACAAAGCTATTGAGGGCAACTATTCGCCTGGTGAGTTCCTACACTTCCTTGACCGTATGGGGGGGATTTCATGTTTATTAATGCCTCAATCTTTCTCATGTTGCCTTAATGCTGCGTCGAGTAACCATGTATCCTAAAAATTTTCCTAAAATTATGCTAAAGACGCACTTCTATAGGTTAAGCTTCATGTTGTATCTCCTTAGTATAGCAAATTTCTCCTCAAGATTGACAAGATGCCAATCCTCCTTCATGCTCTTCACAATCATGTTATCGACATATACTTTGATGTTTCTATGGATCTAAGGTTTGAACATCTTAGTAACAAGTCTCTGGTAGGTTGCACCGATGATTTTCAGCCCAAAGGGCATTACCGTATAATAATATGTTCCAAAATTAGTAACAAATGACATATGGACTTCATCCTCCTTATCCATCTTGATTTGCTTATAACTAGGGAAAGCATCCATAAAAGAGAGTAATGCATGACCAACAGTTGAATTTACCATCTAATTGATTTTTAGTAGTGGGAAACAATTCTTAGGACAAGCCTTGTTGAGATCTATGAAGTCTATGCATATTTGCCACTTACCATTACACTTCTTGACTAACACACAATTATCTAGCCAAGTTGGATAAGGCTCTTTCCGAATAAAGCTTGCCTTCAATAGCTTCTAGACTTCTTCTTTTGTTCCTGCTTATCTCTCTAGTACAAAATGCCTTTTTTTTTATTGGATCACCTTCACATTTAGATCAATCTGAAGCTTGTATTCCATGACTTCTCTCCAGATACTCGGCATGTCTGAGGGGGACCACATAAACACATCAGCATTGACTCGTAAGAAGTTGATAAAACTTTGCCAAATATCTACTGATACGGGTTTCCCTATCCTTGTTGTTTTCCCAGGGTTATCTCCCAAAGAAATTTCCTCAGTATTACTCTCGATATTTTCTATGTTGATCGACTTACCTTTCAAATAGGTTTTTGCCTGAAATAACTCTTCTCATCTTAAGGCCCTTATATACAAAGACCTTACCAGTTGCTAATACCCTTTGCCTACGCTAACTCCTATGGGAGTAGAGAACTTAGCTTTAAGATGTGCAATTGAAGAGACAATGTTGAATAGATGCTAACACGGCCATCCTATGATCATGTTGTATGGGGACCAACATTTAACAAAGAGGAAGTCCACTTTATCCTCTATGACATACTCGTCATTGCCAAATTGTATCAGCAAAGAAATTACTCCAACTACTTGTACAGGTTTATTATTTAAAGGCATACAGATCATACTTATAAGATCTTAGATGTGCTTTGATCTTGGGTCTCATCTAGTCAAATACATGCTGAAAAAAGGTATTTGTCAAACTTGTTGTATCAATAAGAATTTTCTTGACCTTAAAGTTAGAGACTCTTGCATTAATAACAAGTGCATCATCATGCAGCCTCTGGATGCCCTTAAAGTCTTCCTTTATGAAAGAGATTGTGTTTTTTATTCTAACCTTCTTGCCTTGGATGTAGCAAACATAATTTTTGGCGTTAGTTAAGCTCAAAGAGCTTATAGCCTATAGTAGGTCTGCTGACAATGGTGTTAATCACTCCATTGGGTGCTTTACTAAAATTCGCATCCCTTGCATCTCTCCTGGCAACAGCTGGCCGAGTATCATTCTCTTGTTCCTCAGGTCTCATCTAAGATGGTCTCTTAATATTCTCAGCATTATGTGTTAGGAACTTTTGCAAATGCCTACGTTGAATCGCATTCTTGAGTTAGCTGCACTCATCTGTGTTGTGACCTTTGTTGCGATGGAAATCGTAGTACCTATTGGAATTTCTCCTTAAGAGATTTCCTCTCATTCTTTCCGGCTACTGCCGAACACCTCTTTGCCCATGTACCTCCATCAATATATTTGAAATTAGATGATTGATGGGCATGTAGGATGAAATGTTTGAATCCTTGGCTTCTTTCTCTCAGCATTCGAACTTTGATCATCATTTGTGCCAAGTCTGTCCTTTACACTTTTCCTCTTGTCATTTTTCTTATCTCCTCTATTTTGATAGGCTTTTTACTGGGCCTTTATATTATCCTCTTGACAAATGTATGAGATAGCCTTAGCCTTGAACTTAGCGAAAGTTTTCGGCTTATTCTTTGCAAGAGACTTAAAAAATTCTGTATAGGGCTTAACTCCCTCAATTATGGCGTTGAGGGCTACACTCATATCCAATTCTAGGATTTGAATCATCTCAACCATAAACCTAGCCAAGTAGTCTCTAATTAACTCATCTGATCTTTGTTTAATTGTTTTAAGGATTGAGGAATCCTTAACAGAAAGCTTACTTGCAAGGAAGTGTTGAAAAAACACTATTGCTAGTTCATTAAAACAAGAAATGGTGTTTGGTTTCAAGTGTTTGAAACATGTACTAGATGTATTCATCAAAGTTGAGGGAAAAGCTTAATAAGCCACTGCATCACTCAAACCATGCAACTTACCCAACGTATGGTGGTACTCTAAATGGTCTTCGTGGTCTTTCGTCCCATCATAAGTTTTAAACTATGGCAACTTGATGTGCAGAGGTATCACTTCCTCTAAAATCTTAAGAACAAAGGGACTCTTCTTGATTTAAAATTGCTTACTCGTTGAAGTAAGGGTGCTGATATGCAAGGGTCCCATATGGCGCACTTGCTATGGTTGCTTATCTTTGTCATTCTTTTTTATTGTAGGAGCTAAGGGTCCCATTACAACCTTAGCTTACTTTTTCGGCAACTCAAGTGAATAAATTGAATCGTTGCTATTCTCGGCGTCATGATCACCATGCTCTTTGTTCTCATTTGGATGAATACTTTTATGAAGGAGGTTGAGGATCTGTTCATGTGTTTTTTTTTTTAATTCTTGGTTTTCCTTAGCCAAATCAAGGCAAAGTTGCTCGAGTCTAGCTAGACGTTGCTCATTAGTATGTCAACTCCCTCCCTCAAGGTGTTGGGAGGAAGTGCTAGCATATGTACTCTTAATCATCCTAGTTTTAACCATGTAGGTCTGTTTAAGGAAAAACAAACGGCGTCAAATGCTATTGGTGAATTTTAGAAGTCAAAAATGTCCTGTAAAGAAAAGAAAATTGCTTGGTATTGGGGCTAGTCCAGTGCAGCCATTCTAATGCTTAAATTAGCAAGTAGGAATAAGGAAAATAAAGTGAATGGTTAAGAGTTATCAAATGTCTCTTACAAAGTTTCTTTCCCATATTTGTAGGAGATTGTCGTATTTAAAGTAGTAGTTATTGAAATAACTATCGGGACACATAGAAGTCTCTTAATTAGACACCTTTTCTCAAATGTAGGGAGAGTAGACGATTATGTAATATAACTGTGCTTGTGATAATTGTTCGCGTCATGAACTTGAATTCAAATCAGAAATAGATATGTATTACTCGACAGAATGTCGAAAATATCAATTACTTAATGATATGCTAAGAGTGCAAATTACTTAGCCTTTTGGTAGCCAAATGGATGAGTAAGTGAAGTTATATAAATGCTTGTCAAACCAAGTGGATGAAAACTAACTATTAACAATGAAGTTCTTGAGAATGTTAAAGTAAGACTTGTTATCTTAGAATTCACAAGATATGCTGCTCTATGGTGGAAGAATTTATAAGTTACACAATGAAGAGAGAGAGAGAGAGAAATCAAAGAATGGGGTGAGATGAAAAGAGTGATGAGAAGGAGAGTTGTTCTGAGCTATTATCTATAGGTTGCATTCAAAAGATTAGAAGAGTTGAGACAAGGAGGATCAAGCATTGATGCTTAAGTGAAGGAGTTCCAAATGTTTATGATTTGCTGTAAAGTTTTAGAGTCAAAAGATCAGACTATCTCTAGGTTTATCAGTGGGTTAAAGTATGAGATTGGGGATATTTTTGGAACTAGAGATATTAGGTCCTTAGATGAAGTAATCTAAGCTACTCATAGGATAAAGCGACGTTGAATGGGCAAATTTGGCAAATTTTGAGATCTTGTTAATCGAGCTACCCCTAGCCAACCCCAACTTACCAGAATGTCCCGTGGCAGCACCATGCAAGTCTTGGTTCCTCTTGGAAGCACCATCAATATTGAATTTGAACCAGCCAATATAAGGAAATTCCCAAGCAATCAATTTGCTTACCTTCATACTTGGCTCCGAAGATTCCCGAATAGGTTAACCTTTCGAACTGCTGCTGAATCCATGGGCAGGCAAGAGACAACCTGGCGAACTGAAACATCTTAGTAGCCAGAGGAAAAGAAAGCAAAAGCGATTCTCGTAGTAGCGGCGAGCAAAATGGGAGCAGCCTAAACCGTGAAAACGGGGTTGCGGGAGTATTCTAAGCCATTCTATGAGATCGGAACCAAGTAAAGCTACTAAAATCCAACTTGCTTTAGTCATTTAAGTTAAGAAACAGAAACCCCTAAAGAAGTTCAAGAAAAGACAAAGCTTAAGAAGAAAGATAAGTAAGATCAAATGCTTTAAGTACTAAGCATTTGGGCATATAGCAACTCAATGTCTGAACAGAAGAGTGATGGTGGTGAAGGGCGAAGTGCTTACTTTAGAAGTCAATAGTACTAACAAAGAGGTTGAAGAGTAGTAGGAATCTAAACAAGTTGATCAGTCTAAGGAGAAGAAGGTTATCTATAGTAAAGACGGTAACTTCATGCCTGCAACTATGGTCCTAAGGCGAGTGATGAGTGTGAACCCAACACCTGAAGACAAGTAATGTGAACTTATTTCCTATTGGTTGCAAGGTTAATGGGAATGGTGTGCACTTGTTGTTGATAATGGAAATTGCATTAATGCAATGTTTACATTTATGGTCTAGTAGTCAAAACTGTCGACTACACCCTACCCTAAATCTTATAACCTGCATTGGCTTAGTGATAAAGGTGCTTTGAAAATGGCTAAGCAAGTTGTAGTATCAATTTGCATTAGAAAGTACTATGATGAGGTTCTTTAGGATGTGTTTCCTATGAGTGCTTCACATATTCTTTTGGGAAGACTATGAATATTTGACTGACATGTAATGTATGATAAGAAGAGAAATACTTATCCTTTAAAGCATGAGGGAAAAATGGTGAGATTGAATCCTTGTTCCCTAAACAAGTCAAAATTATGCAAGCTCGACTCAGCTAAACCTTGAAGAAGGAAACCTTAGTAATGACTCGAGCCGAGTTGTCGAGAGAGATGAAGCTTAAAGAGCCAACCTTTCTATTGGTCAAGAGGTTACTTAAGCTAAAGGCTTTGAATGTTGAACTGCTTACTGAAGTGAAAGACTTATTCAAGGAATTTGTTGACTTGTTCCTGACAAATTGCTAGAAGGACTTCCTCCAATTAGAGGGATTGAACATGCTATAGATCTACAGCTAGGAGTCGCATTACCAAACAAGCTAACATATAGGTTGAATCCTAAACAAGCTATCGAGCTCCAAAGGTTAGTGGATGAACTAATGAAAAGAGGACATTTAAGAGAGTCTTCAAGCCCATGTGTTGTATCAGCCTTATTGGTGCTAAAGAAAGATGGTACGTAGCGAATATGTTTCGATAGTCTAGCCATCAATTAGATTACTATCAAATGTAGATACCCCATACCATGACTTAATGACATGTTTGATGAGCTAAATGGAGCAAAGATCTTTTCAAAGATCAATCTTAAGTTCAGATACCATCAAATTAGGATAGGGAAGGAGATGAGTAGAAGACCAAATTCAAGACTTGCCATAGGTTGTATGAGTGGCTAATTATGCCCTTTAGACTATTAAATGCACCGAGCACATTTATGCAGTTAATGAACCATGTACCTCAAGAATTGATAAGAAGGCTTGTCATTGTTTACTTTAATGATATTTTTGTTTACAACCCCAACTTAAAGACACACTATGAGCATCTCTGAGTTGTTTTTGACAAGCTCTATGCTAAAAAACTATATGCCAACCTAAAGAAATGTGACTTCTACTGACCTGAAGTAGTCTTCTTAGGATTTATTGTGAGTAGAGGTAGCATATGAATTGATGACAAAAAGGTGAAGGCAATTACTGAATGGACTGTATTGGCCTATCTTATCAATGTGTGAAGTTTCCATAGTCTAGCATTATTCCATCACTGTTTCATAAAGGATTTTAGTACTATCATAGCCCCACTTATCGAGCTATCAAAGAAAAACATTGAATTCAAATGGGGAGAGAAAGAGCAATAGAGTTTTGAGGAGGTAAATGAAAAGTTGACTAGTACCCCTATCTTAGCTCTTTAAGTTGTCTTAGAGACAAGCTAAGTGGACCAAATTCATGGAGGGATTTTCATACGTAGTCAAATATAAGATTAATAAGAATAATGTAGTGGCCGATGTCTTATCATGAGAACATGCCCTCTTGACTGAACTCCAAACGAGGTTGCTTGGATTCTTAGTTGTCAAGGATTTATATGTAGAGGATCTCTACTTTGGTCCCATATATGTTCGATGTAAGGATAGTTGAGCTGTTGATGATTATCATAGGGAGGATTGGTACCTATTTGGAAAAGGGAAGTTATGTATGCCAACCTATTCTATGCAAGAATTAGTAGTGCATAAGGCACAAAGGGGAGAATTATCTGGTCATTTTAGAAAGTTCCAAACTGATGAAGTGCTTAGCTCAAGATTCTTCTAGCCTAAGACAATGAGAGATGTACAATCTATGTTGGAAAGATATGCTACCTATCATAAAGTAAAGAGCCAAGCTGAATAAGCTCCTTATTTGTCGTTACCTGTCTCCACTAAAGCATGGACCGAATTGAGTATGGATTTTATGTTAGGATTATATAGGCTGTGATATGCTACACAAAGAACGGATAAGGGCAAAAGCATTAGGGTGGGTCTAAGCTTGCAGAAAGCTTGAAATGAAGGGTGATGAAATGCGAAAATTGGATCGAGTAAACAAAATAAACAAGCAAAACCATGAATGATTTCAAGGATATGACGTACTAAGGAAGCTTTGTAGACTCATCAAGCTAACTCAATATGACACACAAGTAGCTCATTAAGGTTGCTCGCTACTTAGCCTTATTGAAGAGTTAGGATAAGAGTAAGAAGCAAGAAGTAAGCACACTAGCTCACAAAAGAAGGGTACATTCAATATTGGATGTGTAAAATGATGTGGCTACATGTTACAAAGGGTATTTATATCTAAAAACTTAAGGTAACCTAACTTAAATGGAAATGACAAAAAGGGATATTGCTTAAACAAGTAATGTACAAGGAATAACAAAAGGGTACAAATGAAAATTCAAAGAAATTGATGATTGGTGTGATAAGGTCCTATTTACATGGGACTAAACACATGGCATTCAATCACTAGGGAACTTCTAGCAGAAACAAATAATCGTTACGGTTAGGATGTAGATTGTTGAGTAAAGGTACCGAGTAAACCTAGGGGTCCTCTGAGAAGATGTAGGTGCAGATGTGCTCTTAGGTTCTTGATACTAGTACTACCATGTTGATGGTTAGCATGATCATAGCCGAGCAGGTTAGTAGAGCATATTTCAGATCGGCACTTGATTATTAATAAATGGGAAGTTACTTGGCTCAGCATACGGAGTTGCTTAACAGTAAGGATCAACTTCGCCTTGGCAAGGGTTACTTGGAACAATAGAATCTGCTTTGTTAGCCCCTTAAGACCTCGAGCTCGAGCTTGGGTTAAAGGCCTAGTTGTTTGATTCTTATCATCTCCTCCAAGTTGATATGGATTTAGGATCAAATCCAACTGATCTTTACTCAATTTGCTCTTAGATTGATAAGGGCTTAGGTCAACAATGTTAAAAATGTCAAAAATTTCATAGTTTTCAAGTAATTCCAACCGATAGGCATTATTGTTGATCTCTTGGAGTACAATGAAGGGACCTTCAGCTCAGGCAGATAACTTATTCTTTCTCTTATTCGAAAACCTCTCCTTGCTTAAGTGTAATCATACCAAATCACCAAGCTGAAACTGTGCTAACTTCCTCCCCTTACTCTTTTCTCTCATCCTCTTGGAAGCTTAGTCAATCTGCTGATTAACTTTCTTATAGATTTATTGCAAAGCCTGTGCTAGGGTTTTTGCAGCAACTTCTTCTTGCTCGAATGTGGGTATAAGGGCATGATGAAGGGATAGCTTTAGATTGAAGCCATAGACGACTTGAAAGGGTGTTTTTTTGGTGATGTCCTATACTGTACAGTTCTAAGCGAATTCCACTATAGGAAAACATGCATCCTAATTAGCTAAGTTTTTCCCCATTGCAGCTTTGAGTTGTAATCTTAAAGTACGATTGATTACCTCTATTTAGCCATCAATTTAAGGGTAACAAGAAGTGCTGAATAGTAGTTTAGTCCCTTTATGACACCAAAGAGTCCTCTAGAAATAGCTCAAAAACTTTGGATCTCTGACCAACACTACACTTCTCGATACGCTGTGTAATCAAACAATTTCCTGCAAAAAGAGAAAAGCTATAGTCGAAGCCTCATTAGTTTTAGAGTAGGGCACAAAGTGCGCCATCTTACTAATTCTAACCATGGTGACCATCATAGAATCTTTACCTCGAGCAGTTATCAATAACCTAAGAAAAAATTTCTTGCTCAACCTAATCTAAGGTTTAGTCAGGATAGGTAAAGGCATTACTTTCCCTTGTTTAGCTGGGCATTTGGCCTTCGTACAAGTACCATATGTCTCAAAAATTCGATGCACATGTCACCTCATCTTAAGCTAAAAAGACCTTCCACTTAATAGCTCATATGTTCTCTTCTCTCCAAAATAGCCGAAGAGCCTTCCGCCATGAGTTTCCTTTATTAACAGCTCTCATATTAAACAAGTAGGTACACATAGCTTGCTACTTCACAACAAATAACCATCTTCCATATGGTAGTTGTCCACCGTTCTTCCCCTTTCACACCATCAAAATATAAGATCAAAATGGGGGTCTTGTAGATACTACTCTTTGATGCTCACAAATCCTAATAGCTTAGTCTATAACTTAGTAAGAATAACATGTCTTCTTGATAGAGCATTAGCAACTACATTATTCTTGCTTTGTTTGTATTTGATCACAAAGTTGATTCCTTTTAGGAATTTAATCCATCGCGCTTGTCTCTTTGATAGCTTGGTTTGACTTCTAAGGTGCTTTAAAGATTCATGATTTGTACATATGATAAATGCTTTCGGCAATAAATAGTGCTACCATACTTAGAGTGCTTGGATAAGGGCTAGTATTTCTTGATCTTACATTAAGTAAGTTAATTGAGGTCCTCTTAGTTTCTCGCTATAGTAGGCAATTAGTTGGTCTTCTTGCATTAAGACACCACCTATCTCAACACTTAATGCATCATATTCAAGCTCAAAAATCTTCTTGAAGTAGGGCAAAGCTAATATTGGTGCAGAAGTTAATACTGTCTTTACTTCAACAATACTTCTCTCCTCTCTCTCACCCCACTTAAACTCGATATTCTTCTTTGTCAACTTAGTAAGAGGTGCATGTCACTAAAGCTTTTGATGAACCTTCAATAAAAGGATGTCAATCTATAGAATGCTTTTACTTCAGCATAGGTAGTTGGAGTTAGCTATTCGATAATAGCTTGGATCTTCTCATCATCAACTTACAAGCCTCCCCCCACCAACTACATATCCCAAAAAAATCACTTCCTCCTGGTAGAAACAATACTTTCTTTAAATTACCAAATAATCTCTTGACTCAAAGTACATCAAACACAATAGGGAGATGCTCAGAGTGACTCAGTAGGTCGATACTATCATAAGGATATAGTTAGAGTATACCATGGCACACTTCCTAATTAGGTTTCTTCGTACATGATTCATTAATCTCATGAAGGTGCTTAAGGCATTTGATAAGCCAAAAGGCATTACTATCCACTCATAAAGATAATGTCAAGTTTTGAATGTAGTTTTCCACTCGTCTCCTAGCCTCATCTGAATCTAATGGTAGCTAAACTTCAAATCAATTTTACTGAAGACCCTAGCTCTATTCAATTCATCCAACATGTCGCCCAACCAAAGGATAGGATACCGGTACTTGATTATGATCTTATTCACGGCTCTCCTATCTATATACATATGCCAAGTACCATCCTTGTTTAGTACAAGGAGTGATGGCATAGCATAGGGACTAAGACTCTTCCTTACATATTCTTTTTCTAATAGTTCATTGACTTGTCTCTAGAGCTTAACAGCTTGTTCAGAGTTCATTCGATAAGCTGGCTTATTCGATAGGGTAACATCGAGTATCAATTCAATGTAATGTTTAATTTCTCAAAAAGGGGGCAATCCCTCAAGTAATTGTTTGGGAAATAGGTTAGTATACCTATCTGGTAGCTCCTTGATTTATAAGGTAGCTCAATCTACTACTTTAGTTCTAGTAGTCGTCCGATCAACAAAAAGGTCAACATTTCAGCCTTAATAACTTCTCGAAGCTCAGTTCTACTTAGAACCAAGGTCTTCTTAGACCTTTAAACAAGTTTAGTTTACAACTTGTTAAATTGACTCAGTGTCATAAGGTTCAAAGTAATCTTCCTACCATCCTTCTCAAATATATAGGTGTTCCTAAACCCATAATGCATAACTCCCTAATTAAAAAGTCATGGTCTACCTAACAACACATGAGATATGTACATAGGCAACACATCACAAAAAATTTCATTAGAATAATTTCTAATTAAGATCAACAGCAATACTTGTTGAGTAACATGTAGTGCTCCCTTCTCATTTAGCTAATGTAACTTATACAGCTTCAGGTGTATGATCGTCGGCAATGTAAGCTTCTTAACTAGGTCAATAGATGCCATGTTAGTGCAACTTCTACTATCTATTATAAGCACACATACCTACTTATTCACTTTGCATGTGATGTAGAACAAGTTCTCTCTCTACTCCTCCTTAATAAAGGGTTCCATACTCATTACACGTCAGATAACCAAAGTTATCTTGTCCAAATCCTTGGCAAAAACATCTTCCTTAACTAGTTCATCATTAACCTCAACCTTTTCTTCCACTTTTCTTTCCTCATCTAGTTCTTTATTTGTGCTGTCTACTTTAATCTTAGTAGTGTCATCCTTGATAATCATAGTTCTTCTGTTTGGACATTAGGGGGGCATGTATCCAAACCTTTGACACTTGAAACATTTGATTTGGCTCATTTTCCTCCCAAATCCTTGTCCTTTCTTGTAAGTTTTTTGTGGCATTTCACCATCAGTTGGTTGGCTCTTCTGTTCAACTTTAACATTTATTCTTTTATTTGGCTCAGCACTTTGCTGAGCTTAGTAACTTCCTCGAGTAGGTTAGATTGATTGTACAAGTCAGCTTGGCTTATCCTTCTTTTATCTTTCTACTCATTAAGCTATTCTTGTATCCTCGTCAGATGTCGTCGTGCAATTCAATGAGAAACTTAGATACTGCTCGGGTCAATGTTTCACTTACTTCGCATTAAATCATAAGTATTTGGAACTCCTGAACATATTCATGAATAGTTTGGTTTCCTTACCTTAGCACTTAAAGCTACGAAAAAGTGTCTTGTAAATAAGTATCTAACATGAATCTACCTTAAGTATCCTCTTCATCTTAGGCTAAGTATTCACTTTCCTATATCCTTCTCGTCTCATCATAATTTGAAAATTATTCCACCATATTGTGGCATAACCTAAGAAATCTACAACAGTAGTCTTCACTTTCTCACTGTCTTTATATTGGTAGTAATAAAAAACATGCTCTAACTTCTCTTCCCAATCTAGATAGTCATTAGTGTTTCTAAAACCATTGAAGCTCAGAATTTGAAGTTTTACATGGTCAGCAACTCAAGATGCTCGGGCTTGCTCCTCTTCCACATTGTACTCTCCTTCTCCTTCTTCATCCATATCACCTAAGTTAATTCTTCTCTACACACATCCTCTTACTGCTCTACCTCAATCTTATCAAGCTAGGATCTATGCTCTCATAAATCGAGAAGCTTAGGGAGTATTCTATAAGGCTTTGATAAGTTGAAAGGCCATTGCATAAACAGCTAAGGTCAAATCGACTATAAGGTTAGCCACCTCATCAATTCGCTCATCTATACTTCTAGGTATATTTTGAGGTTGTCATCCATGGTAGACAACACTACCATTATCATCTCCAATACCAATGTTGACACTTAGATTCATTATTCTCTTACACAAATATCAATAACAAACTCAGATTTTAAGGAACAAACAATAGACATGGTTCTTTCAAGCCAAACAATCCACACACGCACACTTCTCCGTAGAAATGTTTAACTAATCTATGAGCACAATAACTACTTCGAAGAATAGTAAACCCAATCAAAATTTATTGTATTTTCGTATGCACAAAATAGAGTATAATAGGGTACATAATAGCAGTAATCTACTATGCCTTCTACTTACTCATACACTCATAGCTGACCTTTACACAATTACAACACTTTACCACAATAAACACTAGTCACAAGAAAGCTCAAACATAACTTACCCAAGTGAACCTCCATTCTAATATCAAGATGATACACTATACCAAGAATGAACAAGGGCGATAGTATCGAGGTGAGTCCAAGCTTGCAAAAAGCTTGAAATGAAAGATGATGAAATGTAAAGATTAAAACAAGTAAATGAGATAAACAATTAAAACCATGCACCAAGGAAACTCCATAAATTCACTAAGCTAACTCAATATGATACACAAGTAACTAGTTGAGGTCACTTGTTACCTAGTCTTACTTAAGGGTGAGGATAAGAGTAAGAAAAGGGAAGTAAGCACATTAGCTTATGAAAGAGGGATATATTCAATATCAAATGTATAAGTTGATGCAGCTATATGTTACAAAGGATATTTATACTAAAAAACTTAGGGTAACCTACCTTAAATGAAAAGGACAAAAAGGGGTATTGCTTAAACAAGTAATGTATAAGGAATAACAAAAGGTTACAAATGAAAATTCAAAGAAATTGATGATTAATGTTATAGGGCGCTTTTCATATAGGATTGGACACGTAGCATTCGATCACTAGGGACACTTCCAGTAGAAACAAACAATCGATATGGTCAGGATGTGGATTATCGAGCAAACCTAAGGATCTTTAGAGAAAACGTAGGTGTGGATATGCTTTTAGGTTCTCAACACCAATACTATTGAGATTATGGTCAGCATGATCATGGTCGAGCAGACGTGTGAGAGGTTTGAGCTGTTAGTGGAGCATATTCTAGTCGACTCTTGATTATTAACAAATGAGAAGTTACTTAGCTTAGCATGCGAAGTTAGTCGACAATGAGCATCAACTTAGCCTCAGTAAGGGTTGGTTGGAACAATAGAATCTGCTTGATTAGTCCCTTAAGACCTAAAGCTTGGGCTTTAGTTAAAGGCTCGATTATTTAATTCCTATTAGGATGTCTTGAGGGAAGGACTCCGTCATGATAGTCATGGATCGGTTTAGTAAAATAGCGCACTTTGTGGCATATAATCGAACTAATGATGCTTCGACTATTTCTTTTCCTTTTTCATAAGAAGTGGTCAAGCTACATAGTATGCCTAGAACCATAGTGTTTAATTAGGACCCTAAGTTCTTAAGACATTTTTCGAAAACCTTTTGGAAGTGACTAAGGACCAAGCTACCATTTAATATATCCTACCACCCACAAACAGATGGATAGACCTAGGTTATTGATAGGACCTTAAAGACCCTACTATAAGTTACAATTGGAAGAAACCCAACTAATTGGGACATGTGCTTACTAATAATCGAGTTTGCTTACAATAGAATTGCCTATAGTGTTATAGAGAAATCACCCTTCCAATTTGCATAATGATATAACCTTACGCTCCTACTCAATCAGATCTCCCATCCCATCTAGCCTGAGGATCAACAAGTTATAGAAAGACCAAAGGCCATCCAAGCAATGCACTAGAAGGTCACGGACCATATGACATGGTACAGACTCATGGATGAACACATAAGCCTAATATCGCGTATCATTAAAGGGGGTAGGTCCAGACCACTAGATGGTCCAAAAGATAAATGGCAGTTGAAGGATGAGCAAGGGTTCCCATAGACTGACAATAGATATGATACACCAATACCTTACATAAGCTCGGGTCACACTTGATATGATGCACAAGTATGGCTAAAGGGTATTTACCACTAGTCTAGACTCAATGGGCTAGATAAGAGTAGCTTAAGAGTAAGCAAAAAGGACACTTAGCTCGAGAGAGTAAGAAAGTTTAATGTATTCTTAGTATATTGATGTTGTAGCTATTACAATTTGCAAGTATTTATAGTACCCAATTAAGGCAAATCCTAGGTTATAGGAAATTACAAAAAAGGATTTCTACTAGCTAGGAAAAGGGGAATAATTTACAAGGGTATCAATGTAATCGTGTAAAGAGAATATGCATTGTCAAAAAAGATAGTACGAATGTTAGAAAGGACAATGCACACGTAATTTTACTCATTCCGTGGTCCAAATAATACTACTAGCTAAGTAGGGGTAGACCTTGATTAGGTCCAATCGGTGTTGGTAGTTCAACAGCTCTAATTGTTGGGACTAGACAAGGGTTAGCTCAAGGACGACTCTCAATCAGGTTAGCTCCTAACAATTGTTAGCTTGGCCTCATAACTGTGGGGTTAACTATATCCTAATTTAGTGCTTGGACTAGTGTGTTGCAAAGGGTCGGCTCAACATGTCGGCTTATCATCTTAGCAGTTCCCTAGATGGTGTGGAGAGTGAAGTAGCTCGATAGATCAAACTAGGGTAATCACTACCCTTCGATACTTAACTTACCTTGGACAACTTAGGGAACCATCTAAGTGAGCCCTCAAGTTCAAGACCGTATAATTGGTCATTGATCCCTATCATCACCTCTGGCTTGTTTGAGATTTGGGATTATATCTGGTTCAACTCCAAGTTACTTGTCCTCAAGAGTGTAAGGTTAGAGATCAGCAATGCTGAAAGAGTCTGAAACTCCATATCCTTCAAGTAGTTTAATCCTGTAAGCATTAGGATTAATCTTTTCAAGTACTTTGAAATGTTCATCAACTCTAAGAGACAACTTGTTCTTCCTTAAATTTGGGAATCCTTCCTTGTTAAGATATATCCAAACCAAATCACCTGGTTGAAACTCTCTCTTCCTCCATCCTTGGCCTCGCTTTTTGAGCTTAGTATTAGCTCGACTCAATTGCTCTACAATCTTCTGGTGTATAGCTTTGATGGCCTCAACTCTTTTTGGGGCTAGTCAGTCATCATCAAATCTTAATTGGGGTACTTAGTCCATCGGGAGCTTAAGGATTAAATCCATAGGTGACTTCGAATGGAGACATGCTTATTATGTTGTGGGTGGTCCTATTGTAAGCAAACTTAATGATTGACAGATGCAAATCCAAATCGGCCATGTTTCGTTCAACAACAAACCACATCAAAGTTCTTATGGTTCTATTGATAACCTTAGTCTATCCATCGGTCTGTAGATGGTAAGACGTACTGTATAATAGCTTGGTTTCCATTCATCTCCATTGCATCCTCTAAAAGTACCTCATGAACTTTGGGTCTTAGTCCGAAACAATGGTTTTGGGCACTCTATGAAGTTTGATCACTTTCTATAAGAAAAGAAAAGAGATAACCGAAGCATCATTAGTTTTGGAACAAGGCACAAAATGTGATATCTTACTAAATCAATCCACGATCACCATGATAGAGTCCTTCCCTCAGGACATCGTCGGTAATCATAACATGAAATCCATACTTAGCTTGGACTACGGTTTGGTCGGGATAGGCAAGGGTAGATAATGTCCTTGCTCGATTCAATTTGGTTCTTTGCTTTTTAACAGGTCGCATACCTTTCCAGTGTGGATTAGACACCTGTCTTCATACTTGGCCAAAAGAATTTAGAAGATAGTACCTCATGAGTCTGGCGTTGGCCAAACTGTCATATCAATCCTCCTCCATATGCCTTGCACACTAGTAATTCTCTCATGGAATAGATCGAGATACATAGCCTCTTTTTCCTGAATAAGTATTCGTTTTCCCTATGATAACCGTCTAGTATTTGTCCTTCCTTACATTAGGCATAGATAGGACCAAAGTGCAGATCCTCAGCATAAAAAATTCTTTATGGTTGAAAATCCAAGCAGTCTAGTCTATAGCTCGGTTTAAAGAGAATGTTATCTCGATAAGGCGTTAGCTACTACATTGTTCTTTCTATTCTTGTATTTTACAACATAAGAAAAACCCTCAATAAACTTGACCCATTTGGCTTGCCTCCGAGACAACTTAGGTTGGCTCTTCAGATATCTCAAGGATTCATGATCGGTATAGATCACAAATTCCTTAGGTAACAGATAGTATCGCTATACTGTCAGGGTTTGGATTAAGGAATAGAACTCCTAGTCATAGACAAAATAGTTGAGTGTAGCTCCTTGAAGTTTCTTGCTAAAGTAAGCGATAGGTCGACCTCTTGCATCAGTATGGCACCTACACCTAGTCTTGATGTATCACACTTTACTTCAAACACTTTGTCGAAGCTTAGCAGAGCTAAGATAGGGGCTATAGTCAACTTCTCTTTCACCTCCTCAAAACTTCTCTACTCCTTCTCTCCCCATTATAATTCAACATTCTTCTTTAGGAGTTCGTTGAGTAGGGCCACAATCATACTAAAATTTTGTATAAACCGATGATAAAATGATGCCAAGCTATGGAAACTCCTCTCATTAGCCAAAGTAATTGGTACTGGCCATTCAATAATCACTCTAATCTTCTCTTCATCAACTCACAGGCCACCATCACTTACAATAAATCCTAAGAATATTACTTCGAGTTGGCAAAAGTCATACTTCTTCAGATTGGCGTAGCGTTGTTTAGCTTAGAGTTTCACAAAGACTCTTTAGAGATGCTATTGGCGAGTTTCCAAGTTGGGGTTGTACACTACGATGTCATTAACTCATCTAACATGTCATCAAGTCTTGGTATGGGGTAACTGTACTTGATGGTGATTTAATTAATTGCTCAATTATCTACACATATTCTCCAAGACCCATCTTTTTTTGGCACCAATAAGGCCGGCACGGTACAGGGGCTAAGGGGCTCGTATACATATCTCTTCTTCATTAGCTCATCTACTTGCTTCTATAGCTCAGCAGCCTATTTAAGGTTCAACTTATAAGCAGGTTTGTTTGATAGTTGGGCTCCTAGTTGTAAGTTAATTGCATGTTCGACACCTCGGATGGGAGGCAAACCTTCCGGTGACTCATCTAAAAACAAGTCAATGAACTCTTTCAATAATGTTTTCACTTCGGCGAAATGCTCCATCTCCTCGGACCTCATCTCCAGCATCCTACAGACCTGTAAGTAAGTCAGTCCTTCGAGCTCCATTTCTGTTTTCAATTTGACTCGAGTCAATTCCAAAGCCTCTTTCTTTAGGGTTTGGCTTAGTTGGGACTACATAACCTTTACTCATTCGGTAGTCATAAGACTCAATTTCACCCTCTTACCTTCATACTCTAGGGAACAAGCATTCCTCCTTCCATCATAAATCACTACTCGATCGAACATCCATGATCGTCTAAGTAGAATGTAGGACACACTTATAGGCAGTACATCATAGAGTACTTCATCTCGATACTTGCCAATGCAAATCGGTACAGACACTTGTTTGTTCACCTATAAGGCCTCCTTATCACTAGGCTAATGAAGCTTATAAGGTTTTAGGTATGGCTTGGTTGGCAATTTCAATTGTTCGACTATAAATGCAGAGGCTTCATTAGTACAACTCCCACTATCAATTATCAGGGTGTACAATGACTTATTCACCTTGCATCCAATGTGAAAGAGATTTTCTCTCTATTCATCTTCGAGTACAAGACTGACACTTATTGTCCTCTTGAACACTAAAGTGGTCAACATAAAGTTGGCTTGCTCACCGTAGATAACTTCCTCCTTAAACAACTCGGTCTATCTATCTTCCTTTAACTACTCTACTTCCTTATTAGTGCTATCCACTTCAAGAGTTGGCATCTCGCCTTGGATTACCATAATCCTTCTATTCGGATATTAGGTGGCCATATGTTCAAATTCTTGGTATTTGAAACACTTGATCTCACTCGTCTTCTTACCCGAACTCTGGCCTTTCTCAAACTTCCTTGAGACTTCCTTCTCCTCTACTTAAGTAGTCTGAGTAGGTCGGGTCTCAAGAACCTTATTTGGTTCTGTTCACATAGGTCTACTTAAAATAGTTTGGCTACTACTTTCCTATTCGACACCTTTCTATCCTCTAGGTGGCTCAAATCATGTCGTCAAGTGACTAGACAAAGGTTGGCTCAAGGATGACTCTCAATTGGGTTGGCCTTGATTAGGTTTGATGGACGTCGACAATTCGACAGCTCTAATTATTGGGACTGAATAAGGGTTGGCTTAGGGACAACTTTCAATCAGGCCGGCCTTAGATGGTCAGCTCCTGATAATTGTTAGCTCGGCCTCGAAACTATAGGGTTAGTTGTATCTTGATTTAATGCTTAGACTGGTGTGTTGTAAAGGGGTTATCTTAGCATGTCAACTGATCACCTCGGTAGTTCCCTAGATGGTGTAGAGAATGAAGTAGCTCAGCAAGTCATACTAGGGTAAGCATTGCTCTTCAGCGCTTAACTCACCTCAAATAACTCGATGAACTATTTGAGCAAGCCCTTAGGTTTAAGAGTGCGTAATCGATACTTGATCCCTATCATGACCTAAGCTGCTTTCAAGCTCGAAAGGAGAGGTCAAGGAAGAAGAGTTAGAGAGTTCCAACCCGGTGACTTAGTATGGATTCACCTTAGCAAGGATCGGTTCCCCAATCTAAGGAAGAACAAATTATCTTAAAGAGTAAATGGACCTTTTAAAGTGATCAAGAAGATCAACCCCAATGCCTACAAGGTAGAATTGTATGAATGATATGGAGTCTCCAATTCCTTCAACATTGTCGACCTTGGCCTATACTTCCTTGATACAAGACAAATACACCTATCAAATTATAGTAAAGTAGATATGAATCCAAGTCATTCCTTTAGAGAACCCGAATACTAATACGAATACTAACCTTAGCTCTATTATTTAACCAGAAATTTAATTTCAAGAATTTAAACAATTAAACTAAAATTGAAGCATCTAATTCTATAACTAATCAAGAACCAAAACAAGAAAGTAATCAATTAAAGATTTAATTCAAGACTTAATAGCATACCTAGATTTTATTTCCCCTAAACCTACATATATGATTTTCTCTAAAGATAATCTAATTAATTTGTTAATTTTCTTGACTAGGAGAATTCTCTATTAATGTTAATAATTTTCTCAAGCTTATGAACCTTAATTTCTAGATTATCTAATAAAATCTCTTCTCCACAACATAATTTAAGATCATATTAATGTGTAGCGAATTCTCTTAAAAGCAAAAAAAAAAAAAAAAAAAAAAAAAAAAAAAAAAAAGAAAAAAGAAAATAAAAAAGATTAAAGATCCGGAAGAATCTTGCAATTTATCTTTAACTTGCATAAACCTTCATCAATTACACTTAGATCTAATTATACAAGAAATCTCTTAATCTTCTTGTATAATATCACACTTTTAGATTAATACTCGAGGAAATATCAATCCAAATAATTAACTATGCATAATCAATTCAAGAAAACTATAGAATTTCATTAAATCTAATAAAAACCAATATCACATGAATAAATCTAAGTTCTACAATGATGTGCTTAGGAGCTCAACTGATCACTAGGGGTTACCATAGAGGATAATAATCAGTTAGTCTTTGAGATATCAAAGAAGGATGAAATGAATAAGTCAGCAATTACAGAAGCTTCTGTGAAGTTGCTCCTAGGATATGATGCACCAACAAACATGACATAACTTAGTACTTTGCTTGATATAACACATAAGTTAATATTAAGGTCCACTCACCACTAATCTCGAGCTACTGAGCAAGATTAGATAAGAGTATAAAGTTGTTGCTTGGACAGGGTATCTCGCAAGAACAACGAAGAGATATCCAATGTCTGTATGTTCATTAACAATGATGTGTAAGATGATTCCGGCTATAGTAAAAAAGACTATTTATAAGAAGTCCTTTAGGGCAACAATACAATAATGGAAAATTATATAGAGGATAATGTAAGAGGAAGATTCTTAGTACAAGCAAAAAGGGTAAATATGATAAAAGATAAAAGGAAACATATTACAAACGTTAGAAAAGTAAGAGACAGGTAGCATGTTGTAATTGGATTCATGAGTTAGGATTCTTGAAGCAAGGTGCTGGGTTGGTCTAGTGTCAAGGTTATGGCTGCTATTTTGAAGGTTGCCGAGGTGATCGAGTGGGGTATTATCTCAATAAAGTAGGATAGGATAGCTTAGCTTCTACAGATCTCAACCTTGACACTTGGTAGGTTGGCACTCAATAGGTAATCAACTGGATAAGAGTCTGAGTAGAGCAGAGTATATCTAGGCTGGAATCTTAGAAAGTTCTTCTACAACTCTTCCATGTACTAGAGCTCGTCCTTAGCAAGCTAAGAAGATAGGATCCTTCTTATGAGAGATTACAAGCATTGAAGGTGAGCTCATATGAGAGGTCTAGAGGTCAGCACTCCATCACACAACACCTAAATACTAAAGATCTACTCTCTATTCATGATAAAAGATTAAAATTTGATGAAAACTAAAGAGAGAATAGTAAAGTGAATCATTAATATGATAAAATGGGTCTTCAATCTTGAAATGTTGATGCACTATGCTTTGACTTTGAAGTTCTCTAAAAAATGATGTGCTAATGTTCTGACACAAAGCCTTCATGAAACTTTAAATAAATAGGACAAATTAAAGAGTTCAAAATTGATGATACAACTACGTTACTTGGTCGTATCATTTTGGATGCACTAGAGCAAATCTTTTTCATATCCTTTTTGTATCTACTTGTCACTTAAGAATGACATGACCAATGATACGATTGTATCATTTTAGTTGTATCATTTTTTGACCTCATATGTCACTACCTCAAATTCTCCTAGAAACAATAAAGTCATGTCGTTTGGTCTTATTGATATTTAAAACTTCATAACTTTCTTATTTTAACTCCAAATTGAGTAAAATTTGTTTCTATTTTCTTGTTTTCTTCTATAAATTGTTCCAAAACCTTTAAAACAAGATTTTACTCAATTAAATATCATTTTCTAAAAATAAGCTCAAAATTCAAAGGAAAATCATTAAAATTCACTATCTAAAATATAAGCAATTTGGAGATTATCATTCCCCAATGATGAGCTACTTGAACCTGACAAAGATTTTGTCCTAAATCTCAAATAGCTTGGAAGGGATGATAAGAATCAAGGACCAATAACAAGATCTCGAGCTTGAGGACTTGCTACCTTAGTCCACTAAGCTACCTAAAAGGACTTAACTTTAGAAGAAGGGTTTGTTTAAGCCAACTTGTTACATGTCTTGAGCTTCCTTACCCAGTACACCATCTCACAAGTAGAAGAAGATTCCACTAGTGCTGTTAACCCCCACCAAAGTTGAGCATTGGGCCAACATGACTTTGAGTTAACAGACATCCAAACTCAAACAAACTTAATGCTGAGCTGATCTGCTGATTCTAAGCTCCCAAGATCTAGCTTTCAAAACCAACACTTTTGACCTGAGGTCGATTCAGTCAACTTTACCCTACACCAACTATCTGTTTGGACAATAGAATTAAGTGGCCAACACATGTTCCCTCTCTCACAACCATACTGTCCTTATCAAGAATATTCCTTTTCATTTTGTTTACTAATTTGCCTTTATGTAATATAAGATTTTCCCTTCCTATTAAGAATCCTTGTAGTAATTTGTAGTAACCTAAGGCTTACTCTACTAGGGATGTATAAATACCCTCCATTTTGTATTAGCCGTAACAACCAAGAATAGTGAATATATAGAAATTTTCTCTTTTGAGCTAAGTATTTTCTTGCTTGCTATCTTCCTTACTCTTATTTAGGCCATTTGAGTATAGACTAATAACGAGTAACCTCTAGTTGCACTTGTGTGCTATATTAAGTGTAACTTGAGCTCATGTAAGGCATTAGTGCATCATATCCTATGTTGGTGCATGAGGACCCCTTGCTTAATCCTTGACTTCCATTTGTTCTTTCAAACCATCTTGCAGTTTAGACCCACTTATTTTGATTACACATGATACCGGCTCTATGTATTCATCTACGACCATAATGCCCCTAATACACATTGTAATATAGTTTCTTAGACTTCTTATGGTTAGGTACTTGAATTTGAATGATCCAAATGAAGTTGTGAATTTGCATAGGTGTATGAGGCATGTAGGGATGTTGTATAATCGGATTACTAGTGCTACCGTTGGTAGTGCATGCAGTTTACTAGAAAATGAGCTGGTAGGTTTGTAAGTTGTTGGAGACATTGTGAAGGCTAAATTCAACAATAATGTTTTGGTTGCAAATTCTCTCATATCAACGTTTAATAGTTTTGGTGAGGTGGAAGATGCTTGCCATGTCTTTGATTGTTAAATATAATTTCATGGAATTTAGTTATTTTTGCTAATGCAAGTAAAGGGCTCTTAAAGGAGTCATTTAGATGCTTTCGAAAAATGTGTAAAAGGCATGACTGTTTCAACTCTACTATGCTCTCAACTTTGTTAACTGCCTGTGGCTCTTATGATGGGTTGAAGGGTAGGTAGGGGGGGTAGGGGTAGGGCGGTGTATGTAGGGGGAAGAGTTCATAGTTTTGTAGTAACAACAAGACTAAGCTCTAATATATGTCTTTTGAATACTCTTCTAAACATGTATTTTGAGGCCGAAAAACTTAAAGAGTTAGGGTTACTGTTCCATGGAATGCTAGAGAGATTCAATATCATGAAATTCAATGATAGCTACACATGCAATAGTAGTATACGTAAGTTAAGAAGCACTTCAAGTCCCTTTACATACTAAACAAGAGCCAATGCAAACTATGATAGAGCATATTGAAGGGAACCATACATAAACTATTACAATGTACTCTTATTGAGCTATCTACCTCACAAAACAGGAGATCTTGAACTCCAATGTTCTAGTAGAGAAAGAGAAGTGAGATCCTAAGAAGACTAAGTTAAAAAATAAGCTTAACCCCACAACAAAATACATAATAACCCAAAGTGTAAGATCTGGATTAATGAGAACAGCTTCGAGAGTAGTAAGTTAGCTTATTAAGGGCCGAGTAACTCTTAGCAATTTTCTAGCCCCACTTACCCACTAATCTTTGAGAGATGAGTAAAACTTCATTACCACTATTCATGGTTTGTTAGTCATTTATTTTTAAGATATGCGTTGTTGTACCTTGTGCTAGTCTATTATTAGTATTCGCACTTGTCTCATGGATTATGTATTATATTATATTTATCTATGTATTGCTCTATGATATGAATTTTGATCATCCTTATAAGGAAAAGTGTCAACTAATTGATGCTTGTGACAATTTATTTAATACTTAGCAGGTTAATCTTTACCTCCTTTTGGGGATGAAAATGAGAACACAAAAACATATTGGTGCTAAAGAAATGTCCCACTTTGAGCTTACACGAGTGTAATTTGCTAATGAGTAACTCTTCAATAGCTTTAAACTTTACATTTTAAGGGTAGACCTAAGCGCCAAGCCAAACCAGCCCTAAAAAGAATGTTTATGAGCCAGCGACAAGGTGAACTAGGCACAGCCCTTAAGTCCACTAGCTTGAGCTGGTTCAGCCTAATTGATAGTTCAAGAGCTATGTTTAAGGGCTGGTTCCATGACTCTTGAACTAGTTCTTCAGCTTTTTTTTTTTTTTCATTTTCATAAATTAATATAAATAATGTTCCTCCTTCTCTAGCATTTCTATTTTTTTAATCTACATTATTGTGACACTAACAGTTTATGTGTACATTACATGTAGTGACAATGCGTGAATAATTCACTATTACTTTTTGTTTACATTTTATTCTATTCTTGAAATAATTGATTTGGACTAGGTTAGCATGATGTTTAATTAATATTACAATGTTTAGTAATGGTAAGCAAAGTGAGAGATATGGAAAAGGAGGAAGATTTGTTATTCTATTCTTGGAATACATTGTCAATAAGGAAAGGAATAAATTACGTTATAACTATTAACTGTAATTTATTATGGTACGCTATAAAATATTATTTCCTATGTGAAAATCTCTCTGGAATTTATAATGTATTGGTGAATTACTCATGTTATGTATAGTAAAGACTGGATTAATAGAGTGAGGAAATGATTGACATTTTGAAATGGAAAAGGAAAAGGATAAGGATAAGCATAAAGGGAGGAGAATAATTAGGGGAAGAGAGAGTATAGAAATTAAAGTGGGATGTCTAACTCATTAACAAAAAGAACAAACTTAATTGCAAATGGTGAGATAATGTTTTGGTTTTTCTTATTTAAACAAACAAAGTTTAGGTGGGCCAAACCACTGGTTCATTGGTGGTTCAAGCCTATTGGTTCATAGTTCTTCCTACCCTTTAGTCGATTCATGGTTTGAAACCAACCTTTAAATGGGTCTAATCATGGGTAACAAGCAAATTGCATAAAGCACTATATAGAATATCTAAAGTTCAAAAGCTCAAATGACGAGATAAGAAGCCTTAATTCTTTTAACAGCAACATGCATAATTACTCTAAGTCCTAAGCAAGGACGATGAGCTACTTAAAAACCCTAAACCACTAGCCAATGATAAGAAATATATTGTAAGTCCAAAAATACTACAAATGACGAGCTATTGCATACTTAAATGCTTTATGTCTAATAAATAGACGATAAGTTACCCAAAAGCTCTAATTCATCAATTGGCGATGGACACAATGCTCTCAATCTAACAAATGGATGATGAGCTACCTGAAAACCTTACGCCATTAAATGGCGATGAGTAAAATACTATAAGTCTTATAATAAATACAGACAATGAGCTATTTAGAAGCCCTAAGTAGTTAAACAATGACATGTAAAATACTTTGAGTCCTACAACTTATACGGACAGTAAGTAAATAAGCCAAATGTCTTATATCATTAATGGACTCGAGGCTAACTTGTCTCTTCAAGCCTTTGCCTCATCAAGTGCTCCAGCTTCTTCAAGCCCTCGTCTTTTCAAGCATACCAACATCTTCAGGTGGTTTGACCTCTCTTAACCTTTGCTTCTTTTGGCCTTTGCACCTTCAGGCATTCTACAAGTCATAGCTTCCTAGATCATGGATCTATTTGCAGAATTAACTAAACATCATTTAGCAATAGTCAAGAGTCTATACTGATGCTTACTCTTTTTGTTGAACTTGTCACTAAAGAGAACGCGAGGCAAATGTTGATAGGGTTTTTTAATAAATAAGGCAGCAAGCTTAAATTAATGAGCTCAAGACTTAAGCCCAACACTAATAGTCTAGTCTAAATATGGCTTGCTCTTCTTTACTATAAATAGAGGACAAAAGCCCCAAGTAATGGGATCTCTCCTTCATTCTTCCACTCTTTCATTTATGGCTTTACAGTTTTATTTGCAAAATAAGATAGTTGACTCAAATATCGAAATGGCTAAGTTAGGGCACCCTTTAACACCCTTGTAGCCTTTTTGGTTTTGCATTGGGGCACCTTTTAACACTCCTCGTAGCCTTTTTTGTTTTGCAAGTATCTGCATATTAGAATGAAAAATAACTGTCAACAATTAAAATATAAATATAAAAATCATATGGCCAAGAACCACTAAAAGAAAGCAGTTAATCTCAAAGTTGAAATTTATATGTTCATGACTTGTACATGTCCGAGATTCAGTGCGTGTACAATTTTTTTTAAGTACTAAATTTAAGTACATTTCATCAACCATAATTATTTTGTGCTTGGTGCAAGTAGAAGTTGTCTCCTGTTCTCCACCGCGATCTGGTCCTTAAATAATTGTGGAGTTGCTCAACCAACATTAGAACGTGCTTGACAACATACAACATTAACCGAAGTTCTCTATTGTTTCATGTTAATTAACAAGAAAAATATGTACAGGTTTTTACTTTATATATATAATTTTGTTATAACCTGAATTTTTACATCTTTTCACTTTATATCCGTTTTACCAAATTTTCACTTGTACAACGGTTAATTGAATCAAAGTTTCGATCAGACGAGCTTGTTATTGTATTTTCTTTTATGTTCTTTTTTTATTTTTTAATGGTGGTGGGGAGTTAAGGATTTATAATTGGAAAAAAAAAAAAAGAATACTGATAAATGTTTACAAAGTGACGAAACGTAAAATCTCGTGGTTATATAACTGAAAAAACTAATACAATCATGTAAAAAGCATAAAATTCAGGTTATAAAAGAAATAAATAAATAAAAGAAAACTCAAATATGCATTCTTAATTAATTCGAAAGACAATACCGAACTAAAATGGATCATCTAAAATTATGTTTCCAAAGTTTCCTAATAACTAATTACACATATTGGTTAGGTTTTTGAATTATTATGTAATATCACTATAACATTATCCTTTTTCTTATAATTTTAATAATTAATTACACTTGGTAACATTTTAGAGACAATTTTGAAAAATCCAAAACGCTAACTATATGCTTAGATGTCAAACTATTATTATGCTATTTTGGGCTAATTTGAGTTGATGATGTAAATAAATCTAAGTCAACACAATACAATATTAAACTCAACCTAAGTTGGACTCAAATTTTTTAAGGTTCAAGTTTAAGCTTAAGCTTAAGCTTGATGGAATTTAAAATTTTAAGCTTGAGCTCTAATATTGCTTATACTTGACAAGTTCAAAGACTATTTGATTAAACTTGTATCAACTTGATAATATTAAAAATTAATATAATTAGTTTAATTTAAAAAATAATAATATTTAAACTCCACCCGAATTCGATTAAAATTTAAGCTTAACACGAGATTGATTAGGTTTATGAGCCCATCAAATCAAACATCATAAAGCTCAAGGTCGACTTAATAAGTTATTGAAGTAGCTCCAACTCAAACTTGATTTAACTGTTTTTAAATCAAATTTAAATAAATATTGAATCTTAAATAATTTATAAATAGACCTCTCTTATTTATCCCTTAATGTGAGCGTTATATTAAGATGTAACCTACGAACGATTCAAATTATGATGACCGAGTAAATGCTCTCAAACTCAAGGGAGAAAATATTAAAGGGTATCCTGTTTGATTTTATGATTGGAGTAATCGTTACAATTCGTCGTATTCTTTGAAATTTTGTTTTTTCAGGCGTGAAGCGGTTGGGCTGAATGAAGACCGAAGAATATACACGTGTTTGCATGCAAGTAAATTTGATAGCGAAAGTATATCTAAAATGAGATTGACCTTCAATACTTTGATCTGGACCCGGTCATAAGGCCTCTCCCAGCCAAGGCTGGGTCCTTAGATTCATCGGTTCTCCGATTCTGTTACATGTTTAAACTTAAAAAAAAAAAAAAACAATGTTTTTCTAAATTTTTTTTTATTAAAGAAGTTATAGAGGATTTACATTTATTAACATAGAATTATAAAAAAAATTAAGTTATGATATTAACCTATAAAGAAGATCAAAGGACTAAAAAGTAGTCTTAATCTGATATTATTAAGGAATGATAACGTCCTTTTGATGTAAATTTATCTATATGAAACCATACTCTAATTGTATATTTATACCCCGTACTTTTAATAGTAACATAATAATAATTATGAATGGAGGAAAGTTTTTTCTAATTTATATAGAAATAGTTTAAATTTTTAATATGATTCAATTATATTTTTTTATAGAATAATTAAAGAAACTTCCCATGATCTGGATTCCTGTAATTGACCTAGACCCGTGCAAGGGATAATTCCAAACCATAAATTGACTCAAAAATATTGGGCCTAAACCGCCCCCAAAACCGTTAGGCCCTAAAGGTCTAGACAGTTCTAGAAGGAGGAACCACCCTAACCAACAAGATGGTCCGGTTGGTTTACCCTCTTAAAGAGAGAGAGAGAGAGAGAGAAGTTATTAAATCGAAAGAAATAATTAAATGATATCCATTAGATTATAACATGTCAAAATTACTTTATTTACAATGATGAAAGATAATTTTTTAAAAATTAATATTATCAAACTAATGATAGATGATTAATTATAAGTTAAAGATAGATCAAAAATTCAATTTAAATTAATATAAGTCCTTTTTATAAAACTTATCAAATATTAAGGATTTAAATATAAGAAAAAGATAAAATTTGAAGAGAAAAAAATAGAAAAGTTGGAACCATATTAAGTTAAAAATTAATTAAAAAATTAGAAATTATTAATGAATTAGTGTATTTAAAAAAAAATCATATTTACGTTTCCTTAATATTTGTTAAGTTTTANGAGAGAAGTTATTAAATCGAAAGAAATAATTAAATGATATCCATTAGATTATAACATGTCAAAATTACTTTATTTACAATGATGAAAGATAATTTTTTAAAAATTAATATTATCAAACTAATGATAGATGATTAATTATAAGTTAAAGATAGATCAAAAATTCAATTTAAATTAATATAAGTCCTTTTTATAAAACTTATCAAATATTAAGGATTTAAATATAAGAAAAAGATAAAATTTGAAGAGAAAAAAATAGAAAAGTTGGAACCATATTAAGTTAAAAATTAATTAAAAAATTAGAAATTATTAATGAATTAGTGTATTTAAAAAAAAATAAGATTACGTTATTAGAAATTATTAATATATTAAAAAAAAGAAATTAATAAAATTTATAAAAAAATTAAATATTAAAAAAAAATAGTTCAAAAGCCGAACTAGCTTGAAATCACTCTCCCATGAGCTGATTACAGCTGAGTTGTGATTAAGCTTGTGAATCGACGATTCTGAACCGATTCAAAACCGGTCCAACTTGTTGATCAGGTCTAGACCAACCTACTTTGATCTATACCAATTATTTTACACCTCATGAATTTCTTCTTCTTTTCAAGTTCAAGCCGGATTGGTTTAGCGAGCTTCAATTAAAATCTAGCTTTTATTTGATAGGTATTTTTCATGTTTCAACCTATATATGATTAGTTATAAAAGTTGTTCAAACAAACTTTATTTCGGTTACTTTCAGCTGAATTAGGGGAGGACGTTTTCTAAAGTGCTAACCGATTTTAGGGAAATGGAATGAGCTTCTTTTCTAATAAAATTCTAATCAACGACATATCACTGCCTATCTATTTCTCATCCATAATCTCCCTCTCATTTTTCTTAATAGGGGGAGAAGTAAATGAATAACAAACATTGTAACGATTTTAATGCTCCCAATTGCTTCAATAATTTAAAGATTTGGAGAACTTGACAATTTTCTTCACTCTTAAATTTTAGAATAAAATCCAAGCCTCTTTTTCTTCTATATCACACCCCAAATGAAATTTTATTATAATAGTCAATTGTGTATATCATCATTTTATAATATAAGCTAACTACTAAATTGCTACATTAGTCATGTTATACATAAGGCTTTAAAGGAAATTGCTTTGAAACTTATCAATAAGTGAAAGTATAAAGAAACTATTTTATAGAAGATAAGATTTATTTCTATAATACACAAAAAATTTACAAAGAGTCACATGAATTACATAACCACAACCACTCCTAAATGTCACATAGCCATAATCTATAACCACTGTATGTTATTAAGAGCAGCCCTAACGATTAACATAATACTAAAATAAAGTAATATAGGTCTTCACCATAATATAATCTTACGTTTCTTCACTTCAAAACTCACCTATCACTGCCTTTACATCACCATCACCATAATTTTAAGGTTAGTTACCCTCAAGAGAGCTTATAAAAGGGTAAGAAAACTATAACTTAGTAAGGGGAGAGAAATAACAGTTATATCGTTCATATATATTAGGCAAAAAGGTTTTCAAGTACTTACTAAATATAATGTAGTAAAACAAATGCCATTTGCATGTTATGATCCAGTCCGTCGTGAGGCAGAAGAAAATAACTTTAACTTTAGTTTGGATTAGAGTTGAATCTGGCTTTATAATTTTTGTATTCATGTCATAATGTCTATTAAGGAAAATTCTATTCTAGGAGATCTTGCCTCTCGAAGGAAAAACAAAGGAGAGAAAACTTCAAATTACAAAACAAACTTTTGCATTTAAAACTAAAACAAAAGATTCAAGTTCGGAATACACCGAGGAATGTATAATCGTATTTAGTACCGAAGTGAAACATGCGACAGGAGTTATACGAGAGTTTTCCTGGGTGTAACCCAGTAATGAGGTGGGCTGACCTTGAACTACTGGGTTGACTTTCGAATACGACCTAAGTCCAGCCCGAACTGTCACATCCTTAAACTCATTTGCTCTTAAAGAGGAAAAAACTACTTAGATATAAGTGCAATATAAGTCCTCTTACACCCAAAAATCAAGGATGGATGTTCGACCATCGGATTACGAGTCACACCTAACCGCATTAAAAATTACTAATACTAAGAATGTTCTGAAATGTTATGTAATGATTAGGCTCTAAATCCAAAATAAATAATAAATCCACTCTTTACATTTGAAAACGTCTATACTACGTTGATTGGGAAAAGGAAAAAAAAATATAAAAAAATTACAAAAATACAATATTTAAAAAAATAATCCCAAAAATGTCTCACTTGAAATCGTCTCTTGCACAGCCATATAAGTCCCTCCACGTCTTTCTTCTCCATTCTGCATGCCCAATTTCTTCAATGCTCTCTCTCTCTCTCTTCAACCATTCGAGAAAACTCTCAACCAAATCAACTATTTAGATCCATTTTTTTATGAATCAGTTATAGAATTGGAGTAGTTGTATAGTATAGGTCTACATAATGGGAAGTTTTTTGGAAATGGGAAGACAATAAGTATGCTATTATTATTTTCTCTCTCTAAACATCAATATAGGAAAATGTATAATTTTTACTTATTTTGATTTATTTTAAGTACATGTTTTTTGAAAAAATAATGTTCTCACTTGATGCATGATGGTACATTGTTGTCTAATAGTAATTTTTAGCAAGTATGTATGTTCGTATGTGATATGTTATTTTTTTTATAACGTTAATGTTTATATAAATTGTGTACATTGTTGTTCACATGATGGTACATTATTCTCCTCATTGCATGTAAGCTAAGCTATTTTTTTGTGTAAATATATGTTCATTAGTTAATTATATATACGTACTATATCTAGATTTGTTATTTTTTATATGATGTTAATGTTTATATAATTTTTATTTCCCAAAACATTATGTTTGTTATGTGTACATATATGCAGGTACTATATTATATGTATATATGTGTATTAGATAATACGTATACAAATAATTAATATTTAAGGGTATAGTTAATAAATTGGCTTATGAGGCAATGTAACTTCTTTATTTATTTCAGTTGGAGTAATTATTGATTCTAATGCCATTAAGGGATAATGATAGTAAAACCAAATTAGATGATATGTCCATGAACTAGAGTAAAGTGTGTCTACTAGCATAAGGTAGTACTTTTACACCGCATGTTGCAGTTTATGCAGTTGATGTGGCAAACAGGTATACAATGAATAATATGTGGTTGATTTGTTATATTAGTGGAAATATTATGGAAGGAGATGATGAGGTACGATATGACAGGCATTCGAGAATAGTAGTGGGAGTTGCATTTGGGGCTACGTATGACCAGATAGTTGGAATAATATGAAATCGGCTTTAGGGTTAACATGACAATACATCGGATTGAGTTGATTCACAAATGCCCCCTTGTAAGCAGGACTAGGGACATGTTCTATACCATCCCCATCAACAACGATTACAATGTCCAACAACCGATAGCTTCCTCAGTAGGATATGGTGGATCAGCAGTTTTGTAGAGATCTCTATTAAAATTCATAAAGTGAAACCACCATTGATAGCCCCTATCACAGTTGAAGACAACATCAGATGGCACAGTGATGATCTTAGACTAAAAGTTGAAATCGAGGTGTTCGAATCCTAAGCGATCTCACCGAGTCATGTACTAAGCACCAGTCGCATGTCCAGTGAACCTAATGTCTTGATCATTAACGAATCTAATAGAGATACTGATATGAAGAATGAAATAGCATTCACCAACATGGATGAAGATTTCGATGATATAGATAGTAATGTCGACGTTGTCCCGAGTGAATGTTAGTTGCAGGAAGTAGAAGAAGCATAAGGGTCAAGTGGACGAAACAATTAGAGGCATGGGTTAGCAACATCTATGGACATAGTTGAGATGTTGAAACTTGTACCTTTCTACACATTAAGTATAGGGGATGGACTAGTGGCTGATGATAGTACAAGTGGTGGTGAATAGAGCTTCAGCGATGAATTGAAGGTAGGCATATGGTTTGAGAATAAAAAACATCTGCAAATAGCTATGAGGCTATATCATGTTATGAACTACCATGACTTCATCATGAAGGAGTTCGAACCAACGTTATGGTTTATTAAATACATTGATTAGGAAACAGTTAGAGACTCAAAGCTTATAAGAAGTAATATGCAGGATACTTTGTGATAACCAGGTTCGTAAGTCCACACACGTGCCTCAATCCTATAATTAGCTAAGACCACTCGAAATTGAACTCAAACACCCTATTATACATTTTGATTAAGAATGTTCAAGAGTCACCAAGCGTTAAGGTAAGACACTTGCAGGCGACTATTTGTAAGCAATATGGTTATACTGTCTACATCAAGAGAATTAGGGAAGTGAAGTGCAAAGCGATTGAACAAGTTTATGGCAAGTGGGAGGACTCGTATGCAATGTTCCCACACTTACTAAATGCGATCCAAGATGCTAATCACGGTATTATGGTAGAGCGGAAATGGTGAGACAGTGATACTATCGGGCACGTGTTCTTCAATAGAGTCTTCTAAGCATTTAAACCGTACATTGAGGCATTTATACATTGTAGGCCTATAGTTATGATTAATGGAACATTCCTATTTGGGAAATACAAGCATAAACTGCTGATTACTGTTGGAGTTGATGGTCAAAATCGCATAATCCCACTTGGTTTTGGCCCAGTTGATGAGGAATTTTTCGATAGTTGGAGTTGGTTCGTAATGTGTATCCTTATACATGTTATAAGAGATCGTACCAATATATATTTGATTTCAGATCATCATATTGGGATCTAATCTGTAGTAGAGGGCGTGAATGCAGTATGGCCAAGGGGTTGGCCTTAGCAATGGTGTATTTGACACATCACCAATAACTTCAATACTCAAGTTAAGAACAAAAAATGAAAAGAACTAATAAAGAAGGCCACTTACCAATTGCAACCTTACAAGTTTCATACCCACTATGATGAGGCCAAGACTATGAGCCCCCATACTAAAGCTTACTTTAGAGGCATGTATCCTAAAATGTGGACATTAGGGTACAATGACGGAGCTTGGTTTGGTCATGGGACGATTAACATTGTAGAAAGTTATAATAGTGCTTTATATGATGCTATGAACTTACCCGTTGCGACACTACTTAAGAAAAATTTCTACAACTGCAATGACTATGTCAACAAACGTAGGATCGAGTTAGCGAAGTAAATGGGCATTAGTAAAGTGGTAACTAAATTCGTGGAAAGAAAGTTTGACAGATGGCACAAAGTGGCCAGTGGCCATCGAGTCATGATTTTTTACTACAATGAATAGATATTTGAGGTCATCATGGCACCCAAACCAATAACGCATAGGCAAAAAGGAGAAAACAGCCATACAGTTGCCTTTAAGATAGCATGGTATACTTGCAATAAATGGCAAACATACAAAATTCTATGCTTATATGCTATGACTATTATGCAAAAAATGAGCATGGACTGTGTTGCATACATTGGGTATTGGTATACATTGTAGAATCAACTATGTGTATACACGCATTCCTTCATGTCGTGTGCCAATAAGTTTAATTAGTCATATCTTGACATTCCTATATGGCATCCAGTTACAACATCAAATAGCATTATGAATCTAGGTAGGCCACAAGAGAAACGATTCTAAAATGAGATGGACATTTAGGAAAGACCGTTAACTTACACTTATGGACTATGTGGTGGGGATGGACATAATAGGAGAAGATGTTCGTAATGAAGAAGATAACCAATGTTGAGTTGATCTAATGGTAGTTGACTTATTGAAAGTGAAAAAACCTGTAATAATATTTATTGATTATATATGGCAGTATATTTAAGAAGTAGTTCTTTTTTCTAACTTTTTGTTTTTACAATACTAGTTTTCTAGTAAGCTTACAAATTTTTTTCTTCTTTTGTACTTATAGGAGCAAATAGATCTAGGACCGGTAGATAGGTCACTGCTTTACTTGTAGCCATCCTATAGGTTTGAGTTAGTGTAGGGTGTTAAGGTAAGGAATAGCAAATGGGAAACATAATTGCGATTTGTTCCATTTCTATACTGATTGTAACAATATTTCTTCTTTCTTAGTTATAGGAAAATTGCTAGCCTAGGTACCATAGACATGAGGCAATATTTAAGTGTCAAGATAGCTAAGAGATCCCAATAAATCCACGTATGATCCCATATCTGGAGCAGTTAGGCTTCATTCATACGCGCCAATTTCCCTTCATACAATTAGATTGGCACTTGATTACTACCCTAGTTAAGCGATGGAGGGAGGAGATACATATGTTTCACTTCTACACTAGTGAAATGATGGTGATGCTACAAAATATATCTCTACTCATAGGTTTGCTAGCCAACAGCAATGTAGTTATTGGAGTGACGACTCCTATTAAATAAGCTAAGTTATGTTACTGCCTATTAGGCATTCGCTTATTAGCGAGTGCCCTAAAAGGTACCAGATTGAAGTTGTCTTGGTTAAAGGACAATTTCACCAATTTTCCTTTTCATGGGAACGAGGAGATAATGCAGCACTTCACAAAGGCACATATCATGTAGTTGATCAAGAGTATGCTGTTTTCTGACAAATGTAACAATGTCGTACACCTTATTTTCCTCTCTCTCTTATCGGACCTCACTATGACCAAGTGATACGTGTAGAGAGCAGTTTACTTGGCTTTTAGGGTGGATGTAGGAGAGATTAGTGGTCCATTGGTGATTCTACAGGTCTAAGCATGGGAGCATTTCCTACACATCACCCCTTTACGTCGTCGAATTATGACAGCTATCGACGATCGACCACTTATGAGTTGATGGGCAGTGAAGTTTGATGTAATCGAGTTGCTTATGCATGTAGTTGGACAATATAGAGATACATTTGATCACTAAGGTTTGGAGAAGGTGTGTATCTACCGAAACCGTTCTCCTTATTCATTTAGTAACTGTTACTTTTTTCATCCTCATTGTTGATAATCAATTTAGGTTGTTTGGATTTCATATGACCACAGTAATGTTGCCAGACTCTCCACTTATTGTCGATATGGGAGTGATGTATGGCTAGCCTATATACTATTTATATACTTTTACATCGTAGAGATGTACTTTCTCGACTACGTGGCTCGACGGTTTAACAAGATGCAGGAGATCCCAACTTACCTTGATATAGGACGGGCATTATACGATATCGACCTGAGGGATACGATATCGCAATCTGCTTACTTTTTCAACTAAAACCATACATGGGCTCGATTAAATTTTAAGGTGATTATGTTTTTAACTGTAATTGCATATAATTTCGACTAAATTTAAAATGAAGAGGTAGATGAAAATATAAAATATGGATGCAATGAAATAATTTGTATTGAAATCACTTCTTCAAGATGCGATTTCAAATACAGTATTTTTAAAATTATTTTTCCAGACACTACATTTTTGTAATTTTTTTTTTTTTTGTATTGTTTTTTCCTTTTCACATTGTTGATTTCATTTATGTAATATCAGTAAAAGAAAAATATCCTTTATTATACATTATATGTTAAAAGTCTATTTGTAAATTTCTATTAATGGAGTTAGAATAAAATCGATTTTTTCTCCTTAAAAGTGGACCTCGAAAAAAATTACGATTTCAATTTCTAAAAATACTTCTAAACATGGGAATAAAAATGGAACTCAAAATCAAA
This sequence comes from Lumnitzera littorea, assembly GCA_024138015.1. Classification (NCBI taxonomy): domain Eukaryota; kingdom Viridiplantae; phylum Streptophyta; class Magnoliopsida; order Myrtales; family Combretaceae; genus Lumnitzera; species Lumnitzera littorea. The sequence goes on from JAMXBB010000008.1 coordinate 37,089,131, forward strand.
ATTCTGTTCCAAATTTATTTTTAGTATACTAAATGTAATATGAGTTTATAGTATGATTGTATATAGGAAAAAATGTATGATTCTAAAAACTTTCCAAAATTGCCAAAACAAAATTAAAGTTTGTTCGTAGCTCTTTCATATCACAGAACTCATTTCTCGAAGCGATATTCAATTCCCAACAGTATCTTTCTTTTCATTAAATTTATTTTCCATTTAATTTATTTAAATGAATTTATCATGGAAAACAAGACATTTTTTCTATGTTAGATGTATTCTGGAAGGCTCATAGTTTTATGCAAAGGAATCATTCATATTTTGTTTTGTTATATATTGTTTTAATTTTCAGTAATTCTATATCTGTATTTTTAGATATCCAAATCGTACGTAAAAATAGCTATATTTTCAATTGATTCTGAAAACAAGAAGAAAGTGAAATACAAACCTAACTGCCGTTTCCTGACTTGGAACCAATTGTTTTTTTTTTTTTTTTCCCTTTTTTTCTTTTCAACTCAATTAGACATATAATTTGAAGGAAGGAATTTAAATATGATCCATCTTGTTATCATTGTAAACCAATTAATTAGATTAACTTTAGAATTTTCCTAATCCTAGCACTTCATCTCCATCATTGCACCGGTGACTTTCTCCAGATTCCACAGGAGAAGAAAGAAGCTTCTCACCAGAAAGGGTTGGTTTAGAGCCTATCATGCAAAGAACCCCATCAATATATTGCAAGGTCTTTCTTTTAGGGCCACCATGTTTCACATGAAAAAATTGTTGATTGACATGCCATTTCCCAGTAATTGGCAAGACCCACAGCCATATGATGTAATCATTCGTTGCTAGACTTGGAATACGAGGGCCCATTTTTCGTCCTTCTAAGCCATTACTGATCGAAGGAAATATAAAAAAAAAAAAAAAAAAAAAAGAAAGAGGGCTATTTAGAAAGTCTCGTCTCCATAAACATGCCGGAAGAAGGTCTTGGATTTAGACTAGAGAACTGCAAAAAAAAAAAAAAAAAAAAAAAAACGGCGCCGAAGGTTTGTTAATACGGCCACTTCAATACGTAAACCAACAAAATTATAAGAATAATATATGCATTAACTTGGAAGTAGTCGTCTAGATGATTATACCTAAGGATATTAACCCCCTATTTACAGAAGTGGAAGTGGCGCTTTATCCGGAAAATGGATATACTTTGATCCTGCCTATATGAAAAAAGTATGTCTTCTCAATTTTAAGTAAGTGTGACGTAGCAGTTGATACATCGGTGTCCCGCGTAAGTATGCCAGCAATCGATCGTCACCCGAGCTTCACAACTCGGGCTCCTCCAAACCTTTGAGGCCTCGAACACGAAGGTCACAAGAAGAACCCAATCTTGTGAAACCAAGTCTCAACCTTCAAAAAGGTCGAGTCACCTGGAGAAAAGACTATGTCTAGGTCCAAATAGCTTGTTTTCAAGCCACTGGCAAGTCAGCCCACATTAAGGTTGGAATGCATTTTAGGGGCTCAAGCCAATTTTGGCTATCAGCAGACAGAATAAAACCTCATCAACTCTAACTATTATTCGAAAAGTTAGCTTCTACCTGGTTTCTAAGACATATGATATTTTTTATCGTAATACACATCTCATAAGTTTTAAGACTTAAGTTTATAATTGACCCTAGCTCCATAGAAAATCGTCAATTTTTTTGTGTATTAATGCACTATATGGTACTTATCATGATGCTTTGGATCTTAAGGTTTTCTTAGCATGATTGTTTCTTATTACTTGTTAGAGCTTATGCTCATCAAGAGCATAGAGAAGATAGAATGGACAATTGATTAGATCTAGAATGTATTGTACGTAGATGGCAATTGGAGCCGACAAGTTTTGTTGGGATCCCTTCGGAAGTTGATCAAATTGGCGTTTGTGAAGGAGTTGATACTCCATCTCTCTCCAAACCTTTTAAGGGAAATGCGGTATGCAAAATTCTCTTGTAGAAAACATATCCAAATTATACGTATATATTTTTGTTGAAAAAATCATATTTGGATAAAGATAATGTTGTTGAAATATGAACAATAGAATCATATGACCGTAAAGTATTAAAAGAAAGAAGTTAATCGCAAAGTTGAAATTCATAAGTCTATGATTTGTACATGTCCGAGAATCAACGGGTGCATAATTTTTAAGTACTAAAACTCTTCCCTGAATTTAGGTATATTTCGTCAACCATAATTATTTTGTGTTTGTTGCGAGTAGAAGTTGTCTCCTGCTCCCCACCGCCATGGAGTCGCTCAACTAACCTTAGAACGTGCTTGAATACATGGAACATTGACCGAAGTTCTCTGTTGTTTCACGTTAATTCATAAGGAAAAACATATGAATGAGTTTTCATACATTTTCATACTATATATGTATGTGTGTATATACATATATATATATATATATATATATCTCACTTGCATGATGGTTAATTGCATTAAAAAATTTTGTCAGACCGACTACTTTTCGTATTTTCTTTTGTGCTCTGCTAGTCTTTTTTCTTTCTTTCTCAATGGAAGTAAGATACGTACGTAGTCAAGAAAAAGAAAATGTTTGTAGAATCAATAAACGTAAAATTTGTTGTAACACAGACATTGAACAGGCATAAAAATCAGTTTATATAACTAGAAGATACAATAAAGATTGTGGATTGCTCTTTCACGTCACACGACTCATCTTTCAGATCGATATTTACTTTCCAACAATATTTTCCTTTTTATATTAGTATATGTTGAGAAGTGAAAAAATGATGAAATAACCTTTCCGATTACTTTTTCCAGAATTAAGGGAGGCTTCAGGAAATGTCAATAGGGGAAGTGAAATGTAACGAGCTTTTGTTCTGATTAAATTTGAAATGACATGTTAAAAATATACTGGCACATTGATCGGAAAAGGTTTTTACATTTTAATATGCTGGTAATCTCACTCTCATTTTCTTAATGGGTGAGAATAAAATGAATGGCAGAACATTTATTTAGGACCTGCCGACTTGGTGTAGTCTTAGTTAGGATGTTACTAGAGTGGGTATGGGATGTGTCTCATAAAACCCAAATCCGACAATAAGCTATATAGGACTTTTTAAAATTTGTCCCAAAGGGCTATGAGGTTAGAGGGTGAAGGTAGATGAATATAACTCTATGAGAATTATGACGAGAGTTACTTGAGACAAGATGAGAGAGAGTGAGTCTGGAGAGATATTGAGGTGAGGGTGAGCAAGCAGTTAACAGAAGAGATAAAAGATATCAGAGATAGTAGTTTAGTGAAAGGTTGGAATTTTTTAAAGATTATCATCTTATTATTTCTTTTTTATCATACATGTATAATAACTATTAGTCATTCTTTTGATTAGGCTTAAATTTTCCATTGGAGTTTATTTAAATCCCAAAACCTAATTCACAGCCCCATAAGGTTTTCAAACGAGAGTATACCCATCCCAAGATCCTATAGGGAATCTTCTTATAGGGTAATTGTTGGGTTAAACGAATTGAGTACCCTATAGTAACTCACTCAGTGGTATACCTATCTCAATATTCGTATTTGTTTCAAGTATATTAATTGTTATATATATAGAAAAATCAAACTCGATTGTAATTTAAAATAACTATTTTTTCAAGAAACATTTGATAATTTATGTGTATGCTACAAAATATATCTAGTCTTTAGCGTTGAATTATATAATTTATATTCACCACAAATTACTTAATTGATAATTAAAAATTGCTTACAAGGACTAAATCGCAACTTAAGGGAAAAAGTTGATGTACCTAAATCCAAAGATTGGATCTGAACATGATCCCATCTCTCTAAGGAATATACTTCAAAAGGAAAATTACTAAGCTAAATTATGGAACAGAGATCCGACAATGATTAAAGGGGAATCCAATTACTAGGCCTCATGAATAATAATATTTTTATAGGAGTTTTCTGTAATAAGGATGTAAAGAAAATAAAAGAAATATGGACAATTCCTCAAATGGAAATTATGTACCATGAAAAGATCGAACTGTAGACAAGCTACTTGATATAACATATGAACAATTTGAAAGGTATGCTTACCACAATCTAAGGAAGACTGATAAGACTAGAAATATATTGAATGAGAAAAGGACCCACATAATATAAAGAGAGTAATATCATTCATAAACTAGTTATCCCTATAGGTCATATACACTATTTATACTAAGACGATTATAAGAGTGAAATAACTGAAAAGGATAGTAAATAAAGACAAAACAAGAAAGAATATAACTACTAATAACTTCCAGAATAACTCATTTGGATGCTTAAGTGTAATAGTGGCAATGTAAGCCCTAAAACTTACCAAGCCATAACCTTACCATATATCAGCCTAGTAAGCCAACATGCTAAGATATCTAATAACTTACCACCTATCTAGACTTGATAATAAATTAAAAAGACCAATCTTTCATTAAATTTCTCTTTAAACAATAAATAAGAGTAGTATATTTCACCACTTAATTCAAGCATATAATACCTATCTTCATTCTATTCAACTATTGAAAACTCCATGAATATCTAACATTCAACCTTAAAGGGTTCATGACTCTAAATTATATGCAACGTACTCCAATTAAAATAAAATAGAAGTAGAGAGTCACAAGCAAACCTTACATGTCCTTAAAATAAAATAAAAAAAAAAACATAAATAAAAGAAACTGTTCATCTATCGTTGACATCCAATACTCAAATCAACCACTAGGCAAAACTCATCCCATCATTGAAGTTATAGTATCCTGTCTCCTCGTCAAAATAATAATAATCAAAATATGCATCTTCATAGTTCTTAGTACTTTTCATGTTGCTTATACTTGAAACTGAAAAACCATAAGTCCCTAAAGGGTGAGCAATGCCTAGTGTGAAACACAAAATCACATCCATGTCATATACATAACAAGAATCACATGCATTCGTACATAGAACTAATGCAATAATCACATTTTTATTATCTTTCATTCAACTAGCAAACAACATAGTTCCAGCATCTTGGAATGTGGAGTAACTCATGATACTTAGGCATACAACATATATATAAGAATATTAATGTAGGTCTTATCTATCACCCAAGTAACCTTTCCTAGATCTAATTGGGTCTTCTCAATATGAAACCACCATCAAGTGAGTCGTGTGTGATCACCAAGTACTTCACTAACCTACTTGACCCTACAACAGGAGGTCGAAGCCAACACATGCAACACAACAATTAATAAGCCAAGTTTCATTTTATTCCATTTAATGAACTATACCAGTCAAGGACAACAAAACATGCAAGTGCTCTATACTTAGATTCAAAGAGCAACCGTTATTCTTTCTATTGTCTAGCCTAAGAGAAAGTTTAAAATCAACACCTAATAATAATAAAAGTAAAGTTTAGAATCTACTTTCTAAGAGACGCTTTCATGTCCTAACTTAGATTCCAAAATCCTACTTAAATCTTGGGTTTAATTAGTATTATTTATGTTTTTAGGATAATTTTGGAATCTTAAGATGATCTAGATTGGTTTAAGTTATGAGTTGGAAGGCTAAAAAGCTAGAAAGAAGTATTAGAAGGTGAAATAAATACAGGCGTAAGAATCACGGTTGTGAACTTTGGCCATGGTTCTTGCTCTTGTACAAAGGAATGACTACAAGTAATAATTATGGCCACGAACCTTGACTAGGATCCTCTCGTCCTCAAATTTCCTTCACCTTTTTGCACATAACTCAATACAACTCTTAGGTATAAACACAGTCACAACCATAGTTGTGGTCCTTAGCTGTGTTCCCTTCAAAAACCAATCTCTTCCTTCAACTAGCACTCTAAATCATCCTTTCAATACCAATCACATCCCCAATGCACCACCTAACCTTCTCATAGCCACTAAAAATCCTTCAAATACCAAAATCAAACAAATCTATAGAATCACACATGCATCAAATCAACCCTAATCTATTTTATTAACATGAAACCTTAGATTAAAGGGGTAATTACTCTTTTCTTCACTATAACAACACCAAGGAATCAATTCCACGCCTTCACCATGTTGCAATTCGTGGATTCTATAAATTTTAACACTCCTTTCCATGAAAAAATGCATAATGCAATGTACACTAGGGTCAACTTACCTTATAATTGTGGTTTCATACCAATTCGGCCTTTTCCTTACGATTTCCAATACCGAAGGTGTTGAGATCCGAATTTTTTAGCTCTAAATGCTAAGACGGCAAAGAGGCTCCTGTTGTCTAAGTAAGGGTTTAAATACAATTAGGATTATTAGGGTTAAAGAGAGGGCTTCTAACTTTTTATTTAACTTAAATGCTCTCGTAAGCATTAGTCAATTATATGTAATACCAAGTCCCTCTTATCTTTTAATATCTTATTTTATTTAAATTCCCTTTTTATTTTTATCTTATTTTTCTAGGGTTTATAGGTAATTTCCATAACTACTCTAATGTTCACTTGAGCATAAGCTAGATGATTAGAGAGTATGGCTCGACGAATTCTCACTTCTTTTCCTACCTCTAAAGAGTCTAACTTGTTATATGGACTCGACCTTCCCAGTCTTTCCAATTATGAGCCTTACACCTTATTGGAAATCGTAGGATGTTGAACTAAAGATGACCTAAGTGATCTCTCAAACAACTCATAGACTTGACTAACAACTTAGACTCCTTATCAATGAGATGACTACACCATATACCAACTTATTTAAACAAGTGTTAACTTATTTTAGAATTAAGATTCCTACAAATGACAGCCTAACGAAAATAGATGCCAACTAGAATCTAGTTTACACGCATTAACACTCTAACTCTTCAATTAGCAATGTCTTGGGTCTACCTTACCAAAAATGCCTAGTAAACTCTCACCCAATCAACTAGAGCCATCTATCATTACTCTAACATCCATACTAGTATGGATAGATTCCAAATATTTCCCTTTTGTACATTACAGAATTTCCCTCTTTTTGTGTGTATTATTCTTAGTACTTTTGCATTCTAAGTAGATGCCCTTTTTCTCTAAAATTGTCTGTCATTGTAGTTGTCCTAATTATTTGAGTCTAAATACCCATTTAAATGTAAGTAATGTAAAGTAAGCACACATCAAAGAACAAATGTCGCTCCTACAAGGACTATGCTATGAGTATTAATACTAACTATCTCCTTATTATATAATCAGTAAACTTTAATTCAATAACTTAAAGAAGTAAATCTATGTTACTACTAAAACTAATTTAAATATTAACTAAAACTTAATTCAAGAAATTAACAAGAAAGCAATTCAATTGGAAATTAATTCAAGATTTAATGTTGTACCTAAATCTTGCTTCTTCTAAAATTATGCATGCAACTTACTAAAGATTATCTAATTCAATCCTTAGTTTTCTTGATTAGGAGAATTCTCACCAAAAGTTAATAATTTTCTCAAGTTTATTAACAATAATCTTTAGATCACCTATTAGAATGTCTTATTAATAACATAACCAAAATTCACATTAAAGAACAACGAATTCTCTAACAACGTAAATCAAGATCCAAAAAGACTTTACAATTTATTTCTAAATTTGCAATAATCTTTATCAGTTATACATAGATCTAATTATATAAGGAGTCGCTCGATTCTCCTACATAATATCATATTTTGGACTAACACCTAGGAAATATTAATATAAAACAATCAAGCACACATAATTGAATCAAGAAAATTAAAGATCTTTATTAGATCTAAGAAAAACTAACATTATACGATAATTCTAGGTTTCGCAAAACCTATGTGCGATAGATTTACTTTCTACTCATGGTAAAGCAATAATCTTGAACAATATTTAAAGAAGAAACAAAAAAATAAGCCATGAAATCAATCAAAAGTCTTAAATCTTGAAGTGTGTTGCTCTCTTAAGTATTCGACCCATTTGAATCTTTCAAAAAGTTGTCTAAAAGAACGTGTCAAAAATCCCTAAGGAGCCTTTCTATAAGAGATGTAAAATTTTGCATATCGCTGGAAATGACACAACTTAGTAATATGATCATGTCAATTGGTTGTATGCCTTAAGATACACCAAATCTTAATAAATCTTCACTTCTAGTAATGACATGACTTAAGACATGGTCATATCTCTTGGGTCATGTCATCTACTATAAAATGCACTTTTCTACCCAAAATCTTTAGTGGAATCGATACAGTCATGTCGTTTGGTCATGTTACTTTATAACTCCTTTATTTTAACTCCGATTTGAGTGAAACTTATTTCAATTTTCTTGTTTTCTTCCAAAGAACATTTCAAAACTTAGAAAACATGATTTTACTTAATTAAGTATCATTTTCTTTAAATAAATCAAAATTTTAAGGAAAAATCACTATGTAAAATCTAAGCAATTAAGACCTTATCGGTAAGCCACATTAGTTGAGGTTGTAGAATTCCTTTCTTTTATGTAATTTATTCTTGTGTTTTACATGCTCATCTTACACTGACCTCTTATCAATCTCTTTACTAAGAATTGTGAGAAGCAACCCTAATTATTGCTTTGTGCATCATATCAAGGTGATAGTTAGGCCATGTAATATTCAATTGGTGTGTCATGTCTACTAGAATAGCTTGTAGGCTTACTAAAACCCTTACAAAACCCATACTATTTTCTTTCCTTCAATAGGTTTAAGCCCACATTAATTCCACCGCCCTTATCGATTTTCGGTGACGCATATCATCTTGGTATCAAAGTAGGGGTTCTTGAGGAGTAGCTATTGTGTGTATATTTTTGTGTATATTGTGTTTTACAAAAGTTGTATGTGATTGTATTGCTGGCGTTAGTGTTCCAATGTGGCTTAATAGTGTTGTTGAGTGTTTAAAAGTATTGTGAATAGCTGTGCAAAATTGCAGTTGGTATCCTATTATGTTTGGTAGTAGTAGACTCTATTTTACCTAGATCTCGAGAAGGTAAAATAGAGCAATTGGTAGTGACTTGAAAATTTTTAGACTATTTGGTTTAGTTCATGAGAATGAAGTAGGATGAGTCATATTGGCTTGGCTCCTGTTGTAGTTGTTGCTAGGTTTTATTAGTTATGAGTGGAGTTAAAGTAAGTTAAGGTTCAATTGTTTCGATTTACGCCGACATCTTTGAGAAATACTATGTTTAAGTACTTAGGGTTATTGAGTTAAAGTTGGTTAAAGGTATATTAGAGAAGATGGCATATTTGAGTGTCAATGTCGATGTTGGGGATAAGGAGAACAGTATTTAATACCATAGTAGATAGACTCTAGCCACCTTAGAAGCATAGATGAGTGTTTAGATGAAATAGCTACTATGATTATAGAATTGACTCATGCAATTTGTAATTTGGCCACCCAACCTGTTGAAGTCATTTACAATGCTCCTTGGGCAATGCCTATAGTTAAGGAAGTAGCCTATGAAGCTCAACAAGATTGAAGATAGTTCTCAACTCAACAAGCTCAAGGTAAAGGAGTAGGAAGGTAGGCTCATCTAATAAGTTCCTATTTGTATATATTTTATATAGTTATTTTTTTGTGAATTTCCCTTGAATATTAAGTTCATTTTTAGAAAATGATACTTAATTGAGTAAAATCTTGTTTTATAGATTTTGGAACAATCTACGGAAGAAAATAAGAAAATAGAAATAAGTTTCACTCAATTCGAAACTAAAATGAGGAAGTTAAGAAGTCTTGAATATCGACATGACCAAATGACATGATTGTATCATTTCTAAGATGATTTTCAAGCAATAATATAAGGAGGTTAGAAAACGACGTAACCAAAAGACGTGATTGCATCATTGGTCGTGTCATTCCTAGGTGCACAAGGAGACATGAACAAGCTTTGAAAAGATTTGATTTAGTGATCAAAAAATGATACAACCAAGGGATACGATCATGTCTCTAATCGTATTGCTTACTATGACTTCTTTAATTCCTCCCAACTATTTAACGCTCCATTAAGGTTTTGTGGCATAATTTAAGCATGACTTTTTGAGAGACTTTCAAGACCTAAACATCCAAGGGAGCAAGAAACTTTAAGACATCAAGATTCAACTTTTACTTTGATCCATGATTTACTTTTCTACCTTTCTTCTAGATTTTGTGGAAGATTGTTACTTTATCATGTGTAAAGATTAGATCCTTTGTATTTAGGTCTTATGGAACCTAGATCTATTCATGTGACATTGATTTTACTAGATCTAATGAGCTCTTTAATTTCTCTTGATTCAACTATGTGTGCTTAATGCTTTAGATTGTTATTTTCGTAGATAGTGATCTACAATTTGATATTATATAAGAGAATCGAGAGATTTCTTATATGATTAGATCTAAGCATAGTTGATAGAGATTCTTACAAGATTAGAGATAATTTGCAAATTCTTTCCAAAATCTTGATTAATATTGTTAGAGAATTCATTACACAATAATGTGATCTTAGGTCATACTATTGAAAAAAGATTCTAATAGATGATTTTAAGATTAGAGTTGATAGACTTGAGAAAGTTATTACTTAAATATAGAATTCTCCTAGCCAAGAAAAAAGTAAAGATAGAATTAGATTATCTTTCATAAAAATCATATGTTTAAGTCTAGGGGAAGCAAAGATTTAAGTACGTTTCTAAATCTTAAATTAATATATAAACTAATCGCTTTCTTATCAATTTCTTGAATAATTCTTAATTAGATGTTAATTTATTAGTTGCTACAATTTAATTTAAGTTCTTTAAGTTTCTTGAACTCCAATTTGCTAGTTAAATAATAGAGATCTAGTAAGTATTAGTAATCAAAGTCTTTGAAAGATTGACATTCAAACTTAATCTAGTTACTATAATTGATTGGTATACTTACCTAATATCACCATTACAAGATAAATTTAGAAGATGTAGAAGAAGGAGAAGAAGAGGAGTATTAAGAAGTATAAGAGAGAGCTTGTGTACTACGAGCTATCGACCATGTAAAGTTCTAAATTTCAACCTTCAATGGTACCGGTGATGCTAATGAATACCTTGAGTAGAATGGTCGCCTTTGAATTTTAGGGATATGCTACAATGTGGTAGAAGAACTTTCAGGCCATGAGGAGAAGCGAAGTATACCATGAAATTAGAACTTTGCTAGAAATGAAGAGAGTCGTGAAGGTTTTCAGATTCCTACTTATAAGATACATTTGCTCGATGTAAGAGCTAAAGTAAAGAGGCTGCACCATTGATGAATATGTGTGAGAGTTTCAAATGCCCATTATCCATTATTAGGTCAATGAGCCAAGAGCCCAAACTATATCAAGGTTCCTTACTAGTTTAAGGTGTAAGCTTTAAGATATTGTTAAGCTTCAACAATTCACCACACTTGATGAGGCTATAAGGATTGCCTAGTAAGTGGAAAGATAGAGAAGGAATTGACCGAGCTATACTCCAGCAAGTTGACTTGTTCTATCCACCTGACCTATTCAAGGCAGCAATTGAGCTCCACCAAGTAGTGAGCTAAGTAAGAGAGAGGAGGTTTACTGCATTCAAAAGGGTCATCCTGTTGGGAACGAGGTGCTAAGGAGGTTTGAGAAGGGTTAAACATCAAGAAGAAAGTTGAGTGAGATTGATTGCTTTAAGTGCTAAGGTTTCGGACATGTGGTTACCTAATGTCCAAATTGACGTGGTATAGTCATTAAGGGAGAAATCTTGACCTTTGAAGTTAACAACACTGATGAAGAACTTGAGGAGAATGTTGAAGTGAAGAAGAGTATTAAAAAGGAGAATGATGAACTCATTGAAGAAGAAGTTTATGTCGAGGACATAAACCAGCTAACTCTAGTTGTCCATGCTACCATAACCTTGGAGCCATCCATTAAAGGTAAGTAAAGGGAGAATCTTTTCTACATGACTTATAAGGTTAAGAACTAAGTTTGTGCATTGATTGTAAATAGTAGAAGTTGTACCAATGTTGTGTTCACCAACCTAGTTCAAAGGTTGAAACTACCGACCCTATCGCATTTGAGGCTATATAAGTTACACTAGTTAAATGAGAAGGGTCTACTCCATGTATTCCAATAAGTACTTTTACCAATTACAATAAATAAATATTTTGATGACATTCTTTGTGATGTCCTACCTATGTGTGTCTCATACATATTGTTAAGCTGACCTTGGCTATCGGACTAAAGGGTCATGCATGATGAATATAGAAACACCTATTCATTTAAGAAGGAAAGAAAGAGGGTTACCTTAAACCTAGTCACCTCGTGCCAAGTTAGCAAGTTACAGGCTAAGCTTGCTCAAAGTTTGAAGAAGGCATTAGACTTAAGTCGATCTAAATTGAGAGAAGCTATTAAATTAAACATACCAACATTCTTATTAACAAAAAAGTTGTTAAAGTTAAGAGAATGGGTTAACTTGCTCAAAGAGATCAAAAAGGTGATCGAAGAGTTTGCTGATCTATTTGTCGAAGAATTGTCTAAATTTTTACCTCTATTATGAAGTATAAGACATTGCATTGACTTAATGCTAATGGTTACCTTGCCTAACAAGCTAGCCTATAAGATGAACACTGGGTAAGCCGCTAAGCTACAAAGGCAAGTCAATGAGTTGATTTAAAGAGGATATGTAAGGGAAAACCTTAACCTATGTGAAGTCCTAGCATTACTCATGCCAAAGAAGGATGGACATGGAGGATGTCTTAGACGGCCAAGCTATCAACAAGATCACAATCAAGTATAGTATCCCATTCCCAAACTTAATGATATGTTTGATGAATTGCATAAAGCCTACATCTTTAGTAAGATCAACCCCAAATCTTATTATCGCCAAATTGGGATAAGGCTAGGAGATGAATGAAAGACGGTATTCAAGACCTATCATGGTTTATAAAAGTAGTTGGTTATGTTATCCGACCTATCCAACCCCTCTAATACTTTCATGAGGCTGATGAATCATGTACTCCACAATCAGATTGGCAAATTTCTAGTGGTCTATTTGATGACATCTTAGTCTATAGTCTTGACCTACAAATCCACTTAAAACATCTTTAAGCTTTATTCAATATACTTTAAGTTGAGAAGTTGTTTGGTAACTTGAAGAAATATTGTTTCTACTAGAAAGAAGTTGTCTTCCTAAGGTATGTCGTGAGTGGGACAGGCCTACAAGTAGATGAGGAGAAGATTCTAGCCATTGTAGAATAGCCAACTTTGACCTCTTGTATTGACATGAGAAGTTATTATGGTTTGGCCTCCTTTTATCACCAATTTATACAAAGGTTTAGTACATTTGTAGCACCTCTTATCAAGTTAAGCAGGAAGAAAGTAGAATTCAAATGGGGAGAGAAAGAAAAGAGGAGTTTCTTTGAGGTGAAGCAGAAGCTAACCTCTACACCAATTTTAGCTCTATCCAACTTTGAGAAGGTCTTTAAGCTAAAGTGTGATGCTTCATATGTCGACATTGGTGCCTACTTATGCAAGAAGGCTGACTTATTGCATACGATAGTGAGAAGTTTAGAGGAGCCCAGATGAACTACTTAGTATATAATAAAGAGCTCCTTGCATTGATTTGAGCTCTCCATATGTGGTAGCATTAACTTTTGCCTAAGGAATTTATTATCTATATCGACCATGAGTTTCTAAAGTACTTGAGAAGTCAACCAAAATTTTCAAATCAATAAGCTAAATGGGTAGAATTCTTGGAAGGTTTTACTTTTGTTAGAAAGTATTAGCACAAAAATGTGAATGTAGTCATCGACGCTTTGTTTAGGAGGCATATCGTCCTTTTTGACCTTCAAACCAAATTGCTAGGTTTATGAGTATAGAAAAGTAGTACCATCTCAACCCCAACTTTGGTCCTATTTATGCTTAATGTATGGATGGACAAAAAGGGGGATAACTACTTTGTAGATGACAAATACTTGTTTCAAAGTAGCCAACTATGTGTGCCATCCTATTCGATAAGAGAGTTGTTGGTAAAAGAAGTACATAGTTGAGGTCTATTCAAAGACTTTGGAGAGAAGAGAACTTATGAGTTGTTGAGTACTCAGTTCTTTTAGCCTAAGATGAGGAGGATTGTCCATCATTTTGTGGAAAGGTATGCAACTTATTGAAGAGTAAGGAAGAGTTATGCCTTTGCCTACCCTGACCTGACCTTAGGTTAAGCATAGCATAGACTCTGTCTCGGCCTACCTAGAATGGCCTAAGGTAAGGATTCTATTATGGTAGTCCTAAATAGATTTAGCAAGATTGCACACTTTATGCCTTCTCTTTTGTAAGGGATTATCATATTATACGGCATGCTAATGAGCAGGGGTAGGTACGGATTAGTTTAGTTCGATTTTCCCTCTAAACCAAATTAACCCATAAAAATACATTTGGTTTTTTATAACTTTGAACCAAATCATTCGGTTAGCATTAAGAATTTTTCAAACTATGAAATTTCTATTTGGTTCAGTTTGGTTTATGGATAGAACCATATCTTCCAATTAAAAAAAGTATATTTTCAAAATATGTAATCTCGTGTAAAAAGTATTGAATTGATTTAAAAATAATAAATATTATCATAGTAGAGGTTAATGAAATTAATATTCATATGACTAAACTGTTTGTTAATAGCTAATTTCATTTATAAAAATGCATATTGTACAAATATTGAGTAAAATTACGTATATAATTTATACATTATGGTAACTAAAAGTTTAATAAATATACATTTGAATAAATGTAAATAAACTATTCTTTTAAGTGCTATGTTATAACAAAAGACATCTTTTAGTTAAAGTAAAATATTACTCGTTTTTTATAAAATGGTTTAGTTAGGTTTTATAGATTTGTTTAGTTTATCCTTCCAAATTAACCATAAATTTTTTATTTGGTTTAGATTGAGAATTTTTTGAACCAAATTGTAAGAAAACCATATTTTTTGTTTGTTTTGGTTCAATTTGCTAATTGGTTTGGTTTGGTCCTTTTTTTTTTTTTTTTTTTTACCTACCCCTATCAAAGAGTATCGTCTCTAGTAGAAACCTAAAGTTCTTAAGCTACTTTTGGAAAACTCTTTGGCATTGATTGGGAACTAAATTTCTCTTTAGTACATCATGTCACCCACAAATCGATGGTTAGACAAAGGTCATCAATCGCATTTTTGGATTGCTATTCTAAGTTACTCTAGGAAGAAAATTGACTAACTGGGATGTGTGCTTACCAGTAGTTGAGTTTGCTTACAATTGATTTGTCTACAGCATTACAAGAAGACCTTGAATTTCCCTTCGACCATGTACTAGTGCCCATAGCCTATCAAGAAGACCTTGAAGCAAGAGACCAAGCTTAAGCCATCTAAAGGATTTACTGTATGGTGACCAAGTAACTAGATCGAGTCACACAAAGATTAGAGTAGAAAAGGAAATGGAGAAGGAAAAGGCAATTCTAGCTTAGCGACTTAGTATGGTTGCACCAAAGCCAAGACAGATTTCCTCGTAGAAAAAGAGCAAGTTATTTGCCTAAGTTGATGGGCCATTCAAGATACTTTAGAAGATCAATGACAAAGCATGATAATAGGAATCAAGGGCCAATTATGAGATCTAAAGCTTGAGGACTTACTTCTCTACTACGTTGAGCTACCTTAAAGGACCTAACTTCAAAAGAAGAGTAGTTGCTTCAAGTTGACTTGGTATATCTTTTGAGCTCCCTAATTCGTTCACTATTTCATAAGTAAAAGGAGAAGAAACTACCTACGTTACCGACCTTAATCAAAGTTGAACATTGAACCTCTCTACTTCTAATCTAACAAGTGCTCGGGCTTAAGTTAACCTGTTGTAGAGTCGACCTACCAAGCCCAACCTGCTAAGTCCCTACCTTTGGAACAAGAACTTCCCAAACCCTTGACCTACCAAGTTATCGACCTGAAATCGATCTAACTAGTTCAACTCTACTTAACATCTCGTACCTATTTAGACCACCAGACTAAGAAGCAAACACATATCCTACCCTCTAACACTTGTACTATCCTTTGAGAAGCATATTCCTTCCTATTTATTTAGTTATTTTCCCTTATATATTATTTATGTTCCTTTTCTAGTAGGAATCTTTTTAGTAATTTTTAGTAACCTGGGATTTTCCTCAATTGGGCCATATCAATATATGTATTTTGTATTTGCAACAATAGAATCATCATAAAGAATTTGAAAACAAAACTTTTCTTTTTTGAGCTAAATGTTCTTCTACTTGCTCTCATTATTCTTATGTAATCCATTTGAGCATAGATTAGTGGCAATGACCTCCACTCACACTTATGCATAATATCGAGCATGACTTTAGCTTGTGCAAGGCGTTGGTGCATCATAGTCTATGTTGGTGCATGAAAACCCCTACTCAACCTTTAACCTTCCATTTAATCTTTTAAACCATCTTGTGATTCAGACCCATTTATTCACATGATACCAATTGTATGTTCATCCACAATTGTTGCCTTATCATCTTGGTATCAAAGCTTAGCTATGTTTGAGTAAGTTTTTGGTACTCTGTGTTCTTGAGTGTTTTGCTGTAGTGCGTCATGTATAGTTAGTGGGTTGAGACTTAAAATTGTTAAAGAAGTTGTGAGTGGCTATACTGAATGTTGAAGTAGTATCCTAGGTTACAGAAGTCAAAACTTTGTTATCCCCTATTTCGGTACTCATGAAATAAAGCGTATGGGTTTTTATTGTTTTGCAACCGTGTCGAGCATTATTGGTGTTATTCTAGTGATAATTGGAGAGCTAAATATTGAGTTGAGTGCTCAAAGAAGAATCTTTGAAGTGTGGTTTAGTTGTTAATATATTGGAATATTCAACAATGTTAGTGATGTGTTTCTAAGGTCGAACATATGGAGAAAGCACTATAACATAATCAACCGAAAGAAAACAAAAGAAGGTTAGTAAAATTTGGGCAGCTACTAACTGGATATGACATAGTAATTGATCCTACTTAGCCTACAATCAATTAGATATGACTCATTGATCTAAACTACAAGGTCACTCACCACAACTTGTTGCAAAAGGGAATATATAAAAGTTAAAAGGATAAATGAGAACACTAAGGTTACTCACAAAGGAAACTTGTAATAATCTGATAATGTGAAAGATCATGTCTACGTACAAACAAATGGAGTTTATATACTAGCCCCATTATGGTTATAAACATACGTTGAAAGGATAAAAAGGGTAATTTACAATTAGAATACGTGAAGTAAAAATGACAAAGAATATTCTATACGAAAAAGTAAAAAATCCTTCTAGAATGTTGTGCCAGAAGACACATATTGTATGGTAGTTAGTGGTCTATAGTATGATACAATTTAGACAAAGGTGAAGAAAAAAAGTATACAGTTAGAGCCGACAGATCTAATTCAGGTTAGAACTTGATTAATCAAAGATGTTCAGATCCCCTTTAAGTCAAGTATCCACAATTCATCTTGGATTAGGGTCAAATGCTAGTTGGCTCAGGAGCTTAACTCGAACAAAAGTTTGAGGTTGGTCTACTTAGACACTATTTGGGTCTTGGAAAGAGCTCGGCAATTGGTATGGCTATTCAATAGGTTTGTCAGTATGCTCAACAAGTCGGCACGTTTGCTTAGCAGCTTTAGTAACCATGTAAGCATAAGTGAGAGCTCGATACTCAAGTCAATAGTAGAGTGAAAAATAGAGGTCAAAGTAGGAATCCTTATCCTGAATGGGGCTTTAAGCTAGTATTCTCTACATAAGTCCTTGGAGTTCTCTAGCTTGGCTATGTGTAATCGGTCTAACGAGTTGATTCTTATCATCCACCTGGGGGTCAAAAAGATTTTTCCTCAAATCTAAAATGATCTCAAGCTCTTATTCTTCTAAGGCATCTATGGGGTCTTCTTCTTTTGGCCAGTAGGGAATCAAGTCGGATACATTAAAGGTAGAAGAAACATAGTAGTTCTCAAGCAATTTGATCTGGTAAGCGTTGTAGTTAATTTTTTTTAGCACCTCAAATAGACCATCAGCTCATGGTGATAACTTGCCCTATCTTAGGTGCGGAAATCATTTTCAGCTAAGGTGAATCTATACCAAGTCTCTTGACTTGAAAGAAACAGGTCATTAGCCTCGATTACCAATCTCTTATTGCTTATAATTAAACTTGGTGATCTTCCTTGTCATAGACTAATGTAGCTTTTGTAGTTCTTGGGCTTGGTTGATTCCAGATTGACTCTCTTTAGCAACTACGGGGTTGCTGATCAAATCTAGGGGGATAGTGGGATTGAGACCATAGCTAACCTTAGATGGAGTCTTCCTAGTAGTGTTGTAGATGATTCGATTGTATGTGAACTCTACAACTAGTAGACATAGATTCCATTCCTTTAAGTTCTTTCCCATAATAGGTTTAAGTAAATTGCCTAGCATCATGTTCACTACTTTAGTCTAGCCATCAGTTTGAGGGTGGCTACTAGAGCTAAACACAAGTTTTATCCTAAGTCTTTTCTAAAGAGTCTTCTAAAGACAGATTAAGAATTTGGTATCACAACTTGAAACAATTGTTTTTGGCACTCCATGTAGTCGAACAACTTCCTGTAAAAACAAATTAGCAATATATAAAGCATTGTTAGTTCGATAGTACATGATGAAGTGTGACGTTTTGTTGAAATAGTCTACTACTACTACAAAGATTAAATCTTTTCCTCTAGGTGTCCGAGGCAACCTTAGGACAAAGTCTATACTGATGTCGACCTAAGTTAAGGTCGATGTTGGTAGGGGCATATACTCACCATAACACTTTCTTTTTCCCTTAACTCTCTTGCATACTTCATAACTACCAACTACCTAATGGGCATCATTGGCCAAACTAAGCCAATAAAAGTTCTTTTTCAATAAGTTGGCCATCTTAGTGTCTCCAAAATGATCAGATAATCCATTATTATGAGCTTCCCTAACCAACAACTTACGTATGGAATAGTTCAGTATGCACATCCTTCGATCCTTAAACAATAGCCATCTTTGAGGTAATATCCTCCAACAACAACTTCTTCTCTACATTTGTCAAGAATGTAACCAAAATGAGGGTCACAAGCATACTACTCTACAATAAGTAAAAATCCTAGTAATTTCGTTTATAAGGTGGTCAATAAGGTTTGCCAAAAGGACAGGACAGGACATTGGTGACTACGTTAGCGCTTCTTTTCTTGTATTAGATCACATATGAAAAACCTTCCATAAACTCTAGCCAGTTTGCTTGCCTCTTTGAAAGTTTGTTCTGACTCCCATGATGCTTCAATGACTCATGGTCAGTGTAGATTACAAACTCTCATGGTAATAAATAGTATTGTCAGATAATGAGAGCTTAAAAGAGAAAATACAACTCTTTCTCATACACAAATTAATTCAATGTGGCACCATTAAGCTTCTTATTGTGGTAGGCAACCTATCGTTATTCTTGCATCAGGATAGAACCAATTCCAATGCCTAACACATCTTACTTTAGTTCAAATGGCTTGTCAAAATTTGGTAGAGACAAAACAAGGGTAATAGTAAGCTTCTCCTTCATCTCTCTGAAGCTCTGTTTTACTCAACCATTCCATCAAAATCCATCACTCTTCTTTGTCAACTTAATTAAGGGGGCTATAATGGTATGGAAGTTTTAAATGAATCCCCTATAGAAAGAAGCTAGGCCATGAAAACTTCAAACTTCAATAATATTCTTTATCGTCGACTACTCCAAAATAGCTTGGACCTTTTCCTCATCAACTCAAATTCCTTCTCCTGATACTATATACCCAAGAAAAATTACTTCACCCTCACAAAATGTACACTTTTTCAAATTCCCATATAATTTTTCGGTTCGTAAAATATCAAAAACAACTCGAAGATGTTGAACATGGCTGTTTAAGTTGTTATTGTATACTAATATGTTATCGAAGTACATGACCACACATCATCTAATTAGAGGGCACATCACATAGTTCATCAATCGCATAAATGTGCCTGGTGCATTTGAAAGTTTGAATGTCATGACTAGCCATTTGCAGAGTCCATGCCTTATCTTGAAAGCAGTCTTCCATTCATCACCTAGTCTCATGCAAATTTAGAGGTAGCCACTTTGCAAATCAATCTTTAAAAATATCTTAGTGCCATAAAGCTCATCTAACATGTCATCGAGCCTCAGTATTAGATATTTGTACTTGATAGTAATCCGGTTGATTGCCCAGCTGTCAATGTACATGCGCCACAAACTATCCTTCTTTAGGATAAGTAAAGCAAGTATAATACAAGGACTCATGCTCTCCCTTATGTTATCTCGTTCTACAAGCTCATCCACTTGTCTTTTCAACTCGATAGCCTGCTCAAGGTTCATTTTATAGGTAAGTCAATTTGATAGGGTTACACCTGGTTATAGGTCAATACAATGTTCTATGCCTCAGGCTGGAGGTAGTCCCTTAAGCAACTCTTTAAGAAACAAGCCTGAAAAGTCATCAATCAACCTTTAGATTTCTTCAGGAATATCTTCTAGATTTCTTATTTCCAACAATCTTCTAATAAAAAGAAACATAGGCTCATCGGCCTTCTTAACTGCTTGGAGCTCTCTTTGACTCATCACTAGGGCTTTCTCTTTATTAGCTCAAATAAGTTGGTTATGAGTCTCATTCACTTAGGTTGATGTCATGGATTGCAATACAATCTTCTTCACGTCCTTAACAAAGTAATATATGTAAAGCTCCCATAGGGATGACATCATGTACTATTTCGTCCTTGTATACATTCCCAACACTAAATAGCACGGTTACTTGCTTTGTGATATGCAAAGCACTCTTATCATGAAGCCAATGCAACTTGTAAAGTAAAGGGTGTTTAGAGGTCGGTAGTCTTAACCTCTGTATAAAGGACTATGCAACAATGTTGGTACAACTTCCTCTATCCATAATGATGCTACATAGCTATCCTTTGATGGTACACTTTATATGGAATAAGTTCTCTCTTTGGTCTTCTTTAAAGCTCAGCAACGAGCTTAGCACTTATCTTAATACTAAGGTCATTACCTCTCCTTATTTGGTATAGATACAAGTCTCTTCTTCCTCCTTAGCTTCAACTCTTCCAATATTCTTCTCTTCCTTTAGCTCACTCTCATTGGTGTTGTCTACTATATCTCCTCAGAGAACCATGGCGCATCAGTTCAGACACTCAGCAGCCATGTGTTCACAACTCAAGCATTTAAAGCACTTTACCTCACTATTCTTCCATCCAAAAGTTTATCCCTTCTCATATATCCTTGGGGTTAGCCTAATCTCAGTTCAACTCGGCTGACTTGCTCGGCCCAACTAGCCTGCTCGGCTTTCATCAAGTAAGTCGTATCTATCCTTAAATCAAGAGGGTCTCCTTAACTCAATAGGAACAGGTCGGTGCAAAATAAGGGCTTAGGAAAATGTCGGCCAAGTCGGGTCAGAGCATTTCTTTTCTACTTTTTGACCTTCTAGGCTACCTGATTGGCCTCTTCCAATGTATAGAGCCTCTAGACTTACATAATCTTACAAACCTCATATTTAAGTCCAGAAATGAACCTTGACATTGTGCAATCCTCGGGTTCATCCACATTAGCTTGAATCATCAGCATATGAAATTCCTTTACATATTCATCAATAGATAGGCTTCTTTGGCAAAGTTCCAACAATTTTGTAAACGTATCTTGCAAGTAAGTCTCGGGCACAAATCTACCCCTCAACAATCTCTTCATCTCATCTTAAGTTTTTATACCTCGTTGTCTATCTCTTGCTTTAGCTGCGTTCAGATTCTTCCACCATATAGTAGCATGCTTAGAAAATTCAAGTACAACAAGATGCACTTTAACAACATTAGTACACCCATAATAGTCGAACACTTTCTCTACCTTCTCTTTCTATTCCAAATATTTATCTGCATCTCTACTTCCATTGAAAGGCGAGATTTAAACCTTAACATTATCAAGTCCTTGAGGAGCTCGACGTCCTTGCTCTTGTGCTCGATAATACTCAACCTCTTCTTCTTCCTCTCCATACTCTTCGACATCTATTTCCTCATCATCTTCCTTAATCTTCTCTAACTCTAGCCTTCATCTAGCAGCTTAATTCGTAACTCCTCCAAGTCGATGGGGTCAAATTAGGCGATTAGCTTAACTACCTTGGCCATAACGTCTCTTTAGAACATTCTCAAGTGAGTTATGATGAGGCATACCCTAAGGTTGTCTATTAACTTGCATCACAATGACTAAACTTTCAACAAAATTAGTAAGTCTATTAAGCATATCATCAATTAACCTAGGTGTATTACTACCATTATGACTATGGCCAGCTTAAGCATCATTACTCAAGTCATCAATAACACCTTGAACACTCGAATCCAACATTGCGCGATATTTTCTCTACTAAATTAATAACACAATTCATAATAAACACTTCTTACTACTCATAACCCTACTAACTCTTACACTAACAACTTCAACACCCAACACACGTATAAATACTACAGAAATAAACTTGCTCTATTTTCATAATGAAAAATAGAGTAAAATGGAGTAACAACCAGAATTCCACTTACCAACATACAAATCTTCACTACATAGCTTAAAACTTCATAACTTACTTCACACAAATACACTAAATTAGTTACGAAAATAACACAACAACCACTAACAACAAACACAAACCAAAAATTCACTACAACATCACACATTCCCTCTTAGAACTATGCTCTAATACCAACAAAGTTGATGCGTCTTTAAGGTTGAACATATGGAGAAAGCACCACAACATAATGAATTGAAAGAAAACAAAAGAAGGTAGCCAAGTCTAGGTAACTACCAACTGGATATGATACACCAATCGATCTTACTTGGACTACAGTATGCTAAATATGACTCACCGGTCCAAACTATAGGGTCACTCATCACTACTCCTTACTAAAGGAAATAGATAAAAGTTAAAGGGATAAATGAAAACTCTAGGGTTGCTCACAAAGGAAACTTATAATAATATGATAATGTGAAGGATCATGTCTATGTACAAACAAATGTAGTTTATATACTAGCTTCATTAGGGTTACAAGCATACATGGAAAAGACAAAAAAGGGTAATTTAGAATTGGAATACATGAATGATATTAAAAAAGGTAAAAGAGACAAAGAATATTCTATAAGGAAAAGTAAAGAATCATTCTAAAATGTTGTGCTAGAAGACACACATTGTGTGGTGGTTGGCAAGTTGGAGTATGATACAATTCAGACAAAGGTAAAGAAAAAGAGTCTAGAGTCAAAGCTGACCTGATTTGATTTAGGTTAGAGTTTGGTCAATCAAAGATGTCCAAATCCCTTTCAAGTTAGGTATCTTGTAATTTGGCTTAGACTAGGGTTGGATGTTAGTCAACTCAGACATAAGTTTGAGGTTAGTTTGCTCGGATGTTGTTTAGGTCTTGGAAAGAGTTCAATGATTAGTGTAGCTATTCAATAAGTCGATTAGTATGCTTAGCAAGTTGGCATGTTTGCTCGACAACTTCAAGAACCATGTTGGCATACATGAGAGCTCAGTACTCAAGTCGGCAGTAGAGTAAAACATGGAAGTCAGTGAATCCTTAGAGTCCTCTAGTTCGACTACGTATAATTAGTCCAAGAAAATGATTCCTGTTAGTTAGACTCTATTGTTGAAAGAACTCTCAAAACCAAGATAGTGGTCTTCATAATGGTTAAGGCTAACAAGGAAGTTATACACCTTAACAGATAGATGAAAAACCGGATGAGCTCATTAACTTAGTGACTAGCGTAGTGATTGCCATAAATAAAGATAGGTAACAAGCTAGAGATGACCTAAATAAAGGCCAAGCAAACAAATTGCTTGAGAGAGTGGCTAAGCTAATTTTCTAATTCAACCACAATGAGTTAGAAGAGTGGATAGATTTACTTGACAAAGACTTACAATGGAAGAAATAAAAGAAGAGGATGAAGAGGTAAGTGATGAAGAAGAAGAGTATTATGAGCTTGAAGAAAGACATGTTCAAGCTCCTAAAGTGAAAAGATTGAGGCTATAAATTCTAAATTTTTCTAGTAGTAGTGATGCTAAGGACGACCTTGATTGGGTTGACAAGATAGAAAAGAAATTTAAGTGTTATGATGTTCTTGAGAATGTTAAAGTAAGACTTGCTATATTAGAATTCATAGGATATGCTACCCGGTGGTGGAAGAATTTGTAGGCTACATGACGAAGGGAAGGAGAAAAGGAAGTTAGAGATTGGGATAAGATGAAGAGAGTGATGAGAACAAGATTTGTAAAGGATTTTCAAAAGAATGCAAGAGTTGAGGTAAGAAGGATCAAGTGTTGACGCTTATGTAAAGGATTTTCAAATGTTAATGATTTGTTGCAAAGCTCTAGAACTAGAAGACAAGATTATCTCTAGGTTTATCACTAGATTGAAGTATGAAATAGGCGACATCCTTAAAACTAAAGTACTTAAATCCTTAAATGAAGCAATCCGAGCTATTCAAAGGATCGAGTAGTGTTACATGAGTAAATTCCATAATCCTGTTAGTCGTGCTACCCCTAAGCGACCTATTCAAACTTAACTTGTAAGATCAAAACCAATTAAAGTTAATGAAATCCAACTTGTTTCAATCACCTAAGATAAGGAGGAAGAGCCCTCGAGAAAGTTCAAGAAAGGATAGAGCTTAGGAAGAAAGACCAATCAGATTAAGTGTTTCAAGTGCCAAATTTTTGGGCACATAGCAGCTTAATATCTAAACCAAAGAGTGATAGTGGTTAAAGGCGAACTGTTAACCATATAAGTCGATAATACTGAGGAAGTAGTTAAAGTACTGAAGGAATCTAAATAAGTTAGTCAATCTAAGGAGGAGGTAGTTATCTATAGTGACGAGGATAACTTCATGCTCACAAGCATGGTACTAAGGTAAGTGATGAATGTAAGCCTAATACCTAAGGACGAATAATGTGAGAACTTATTCCACATTAGTTGCAAGGTTAATGGGATGTTGTGTACTCTTATTGTTAATATTGGTAGTTATACTAATGCGGCATCTGTATTGAATGTTCAATAGTTAAAGTTGGCGACCACACCCTACCCCAAGGCTTACAAGCTATACTAACTCAATGACAAAGGAGCCTTATACGTGACCAAGTAAGAAGTACTGCCGATCTACATTGGAAAATACTAGGACGAAGTACTTTATGATGTGTTACCTACGAGTGCTTCACATATTCTTTTGGGACGACCATGGATGTTTAACTGACATGTGATGTATGATGAGAAGAGAAATACTTATTCTTTTGAACATGAGGGAAGGAAGGTGAGATTGAATCCCATGTTTGCTAAAGTCAAGACTATGCAAGCTCAACTTAGTCGAGCCTTAAAGAAGGAAACCCTAGTAATGATTCTTGCCGAGCTTTCAAGAGAGATTAAGGTTAAAGAGTAAACCTTTCTCTTAATTAGAAGGTTGCTTGAATTGAGGGATCTGAATGTTAAACTCTTGATTGAGGTGAAACATCCATTGAAAGAGTTTGTCAACTTGTTCCCTAACAAACTACTAGAAGGTTTACCTCCAATTAAAGGGATCGGGCATACGATAGCTTTGCAGCCCAGAGCCGCATTACCAAACAAACCAGTGTATCAACTGAACCTTGAACAAGATGCCAAGCTTCAAAGGCTAATAGATGAGCTAATGAAAAGAGGATATGTAAAAGGTCATCCCAGCTTTGTTAGTATTAGAGAAAGATAGCATAAGGTGTATATATGTAGATAGTCGAGCCATCAACCGAAACACTATCAAGTACAGCTACCCCATTTCTCGACTTAATAACATGCTTGGCAAGTTAAATGGAGAAAAGGTCTTCTCTAAGATTGATCTCAAATTTAGATACCATTAGATTAGGATATGGGAAGGAGATAAGTAGAAGACTACTTTCAAGACCTATAATGGATTGTATGAATGGCTAGTGATTCCATTCAGGTTATCAAATGGCTAGAATTTATTGAAAATTTTATCGTTGTTTACTTTAATGATATTCTTGTTTATAACCCTGACTTGGAGACACACTGTAAGCATCTTCAAGTTGTCTTTGATAAGCTTCGAGCTGAAAAATTGTATGCCAATTTGAAGAAATATGGTTTTTGCTAACCCAAAGTAATCTTCTTAGGATTTGTTGTAAGCAAAGGTGGTATACAAGTTGATGAAGAGAAGGTGAAGGTGAAGGTGATTACTGAATAGCCTGTGTTGACCTATTCTGCCCATGTATGAAGTTTTCATGGCTTACATCTTCTAATCATCATTTCATAAGGAATTTCAATACCATTGTGGCCTCATTAACCAAGCTATAGAAGAAGAACGTCAAGTTCAAATGGGGAGAGAAAGAGCAGCAAAGTTTTGAGGAAGTGAAGAAGACATTAACTACTACCCCTATCCTCGCTCTCTTAAGTTTTGATAAAGTGTTTGAAGCAGAGTGTAATACATTTGGAATTGGCATAGGTATCATGTTAATGTAGGAAGGCCAACCAATTGCCTATTTTTGTGAAAAGCTTTAAGGTGCTATACTCAACTACTCTGTGTATGATAAGGAGTTCTATTTCTTAATTCGAGCTTTAACTATCTGGCAACATTACCTATTACCTAGAGAATTTGTGATATATACTAACCATGAATTGTTGAGATATTTGAAGAGCCGACCTAAGTTGTCCAAGAGATAACTTAAATAGATCTAGCTTTTAGAGGAATTTTCTTATGTCATCAAGTATAAGAACAGTAAGAATAATATAGTAACCGATACCCTATTACAACAACATACACTCTTGATCAAGCTCCATATGAGACTTCTTAGATTCTCAATGATTAAGGGATTGTATGCCAAAGACCTATACTTTAGACCAATTTATGCTAGATGCAAAGAAGGCTGAGCTATTGATGACTATCATAAGGAGAATGAATACCTATTGAAGAAAGGAAGGTTTTGTATATTGATATGTTCCATGAAAGAGTTACTAGTGCACAAGACACATAGAAGAGGACTAACTAGTCATTTTGGGAAGTCTAGAACTTGTAAGGTACTCAACTGAAGATTCTTTTAGCTAATGATGATGAAAGACATACAATCTGTGTTAAAGAGATGTACAATTTGCCATGGAGAAAAGAATCGAGTTGAACAAGTGCCTTATCTATGATTACCTATCCTAACCAAACCATGGTTCAAGATGAGTATGGACTTTATATTGGGTTTATTGAGAACATCTCATAGGAAGGACTCCATCATGATGGTGATGGATCGATTTAGTAAGATGGCATACTTTGTAATGTGTAATCAAACTAACGATGCTTTACCCATCTCTTTTTTCTTTTTGTAGGATATGGTTAAGCTGTATGGAGTGCCAAGAACCATCGTGTCTAATCGAGACCCCAAGTTCTTAAGCTATTTCTAGAGGACCCTTTGGAAGTAATTGAGGACCAAGTTGTTGTTTAGTACGTCTCACCACCCGTAAACAGATGGACAAATTGAGGTTGTCAATAGGACCTTAGGAACTTTGCTACGAGTTGCAATTGGAAGAAACCAAGCTAATTAGGACATATGCTTACCCCTTGAGGTTGCATATGGTTATAATCCTAAGCTTTTGCTTAACCTGATTCCTTCACCTAATCACCATGAAGATCCATAATCTATCAAAAGATTAGAAGCTATCTGAACAATGTACCAAAAAGGTAATAGACCATTTGAACTGAGTTGCTTCTAAGCTCGAAAAGAAAGGAGAAGGAAGAAAAGCTAGAGAGTTATAACCTGGCAATTTGGTGTAGATTTACCTTAACAAGTATAGGTTCCCTAACCTAAGGAAGAACAAGTTATCCTAGAGAGCAAATGGACCTTTTAAAGTGATCGAGAAGATCAACCCCAATGCCTATGAGTTAGACCTAGTTAAAGAATATGGAATCTCTAACACCTTCAACATTGTTGATCTTCACCCGTATCTACCTGATGACGAGCTATCTGGATTTAACTAAGATTTGATCCTAAATCTCAATTAGCTTAAAGGGGATGATAGGAATCAAGAGCTAATTACAAAATCCTAAGCTTAAGGACTTTCTCCTCTAGTACATTAAGCTGCCATGAAAGACCTAACTCCAAAAGAAGAGTAGTTCCTCTAAGTTGACTTAGTATATCTTCCAAGCTCGTCTAATCCATTTACTATTTTACAAGTAGAAGGAGAAGAACTTACCGATGCTACGACCCTAATTGGAGCGGAACATTGAACTTACCTGCTTTTGATCTGATAGGTGCTCAAGGTTAAGCTGGCCTATTGCCAAGTCGACCTATCAAGCTTGAGTTGCCAAATCCTTACCTTTAGAACAAGAGCTTCCTAAACTCTTGACTTGTCGAGCTACGACCTAAAACTGATCTAACTAATTCAACTCTACTCAACATCCAATACCTATTTAGATTACCAAACTGAGAACTAGACATGTATCATGCCCTCTAACACTCGTATTGTTCTTTACAAAGAATATTCCTTTCCATTTATTTATTGATATGCCCTTGTATATTATTTACTTTTCCTTTTCTAGTAGGAATCTTTTTAGTAATTTTGTGTAATCTAAGACTTGCCCTAAATGGGCTATATAAATGTCTATATTTTGTATCAATTGCAATAGAATCATCATCAAGAATATTGAATACAAAAATTTTCCCTTTTCAAGTTAAGTGTTCATCTACTTGCTCTCTTTACTCTTATTTAAGCCATTTGAGCATGAACTAGCAATGAGTGACCCCCGATCGCACTTATGTATAATATCAAGTGTGACTTGAGCTCATGTAAGGTCTTGGTACGTCATATCTTATATTGGTGTGCAAGAACCCTTACTTAACCTTTGACCTTCCATTTAATCTTTCAAGCTATCTTGTAGTTCGAACCCATTTATTCGTGTCATACCTTTAGTTGTGTGTTTATCCACAATGGTCACCCCTATCACATATCAACTAGAGTTATCTGACAACTATCAAGTATCTGATGTGTTTAATATGATTGACTTGAGTCCATAGTATCCTGAATGTGATGATTAATGAGAAGGTTATCTACATTTGATCCCAAAGCCCAACCAACTCAAAGAGGATAATAGGAATCAACCAATCAATCTGCTTACTGCAGCCCAAGCTAAAGGATTAAAGAGTATGGCTTAGCGAATTCTTACTACCCATCTTACCTTTGAAGAGTCTAACCTGTGACCTTCCCCAACTTCTTAACTATGAGCCTTATACCTTATTGGAAATCATGGCATGCTAACCTAAAGATGCTTACGTGATCTTTCAAACAACTTGATAGACTTAACCAACAGCTCAGATTCCCTATGAACAAGATGACCACACCATGTACCTACCTATGAATAAGTGCTAACCTCTTTTAGAAATAAGATTCCTACATATGACAACCCAATGAAAATAGATGTTAACCAGAATCCAGTTCGTGCACCTTACCATTCTAACTCTTTGGCAAGCAATGTATAAGATCCACCTTGCTTAAAATGCCCAATAGACTCTCACCCACTCAGTTAGTGCCATCTATCCCTATGCTATCATTCTATCGGTATGGATAGATCCGAATATTCCCCTTTTGTACATTATGGAATTGCCCTCTCTTTGTATATATTATTCCTAGTACTTTTTCATTCCAAGTAGATACCATTTTTTGTAAAATTGTCTTTCATTATAGTTTTCCTAATTATTTAGATATAAATACCTACATAAATGTAAGCAACATTAGTTGTGGTTGTATAATTCCTTTCTTCTATGTAATTTGTTCTTGTGTTTTGCAAGTTTATTTTACAACGAGCTCTTATTAGTCCCTTTAACAAGGATTATAGGGAGTGACCTATATTATTTCTATGTCATATCAAGGTGATTGTTAGGTTGTGCAATAAAACTCACTTTAATATCATTGCCTTATTAGTTCTCAGCACAACATACCATGTGGTGCCTTCCATCGAATTAAAACCTCAATGCCCTTTAGAAGTAATCATCTTTTAACTTGTATTAGATATAGATATTCCTAGATCAAAATTAGAATCATTACTAGTCTTCTTATTGAAAGCCAAGACATTAGTATTCTCCTCCCTTCTAATAATAGTAAGTTTCTACCAAGGTAATGTTATGCACCTTTAAACCTTCCAAAAGCACATGCTCCTCTAGCATCACTAATGCCTTTAAAACTCTCCCCACTTAATTATTCATCCCCTTTGTTTTAGTTTGAGTCATTAATCAACCTTAGTTTTGGACCTTGATCTAAAACCCAATTCTCATTAAAAGGTATCCTATAGAAATCAAGAAAAAGATAAACCGCAACAACTCTAAAGGTATTGGGTGATGGTGAAGATAGGAGTTTCTCTAAAAACATAAATAACATAGGCCGAACCCTTCAATTTCTATGGATTTCTTTGGCTCTCTTGGACTAAACACTTACGAAGGGGGTCCACACATGGTCTTAAATGACAATCTAATAAGATGAACTTATAAAATTGTAAGTTGGTTAATTAAATAAAGTAAAATGTTAAAAGTATAGGGTTATAGTCAGGTAAAATGAGAAATTAATAAGTTTGGTCTATATTATAAACTATATTACAATAGATGCCACTAATGTTGTTGATAGGTGATTCTTATTTTAGTACATGAACACCTACAGCACGAAAAAACGACTACAGGGAATACTGAAGGGTATTCTGGTGCGATCACTCCAATGCTTAAGTTAGCCATCTTATAATGAGAGTAAAATTATTGAATGATTGTGAGAGTAAAAGAATAGGAAAGAGAGTCCTCTTACCTAAGGGTCTTGCTTGGTATTTATAGTAAGTCAATGGAGATTTTTCTTAGAGTAGATAATTAGACTAAGTTTAAGTATCAAGCCTACTAATTTAAGCCCAAATAATGATTATTGAAAAATGGCTATCAACAAATGTAATGTGAAATTTGTTATAAGAAATAAATTTTGAGTTAGTCAATCAGTGTTATAAAAGTTGTAATTTAGTGAGTTTGTCAAATTTGGTTAACCAATATACAATTGAATTACAAGATGTAAAATGTAAAGAGAAAATGGTCTTAAACTTTTATGGTTGGTATAGTGAAAGGAATCCTACTATGATCTATTACATCACAAATTTTCAAGGTTCAATAGGTTAAAATAAGTTATTATTAATTGGTTGTAATATAAACAAGATATGTTGTAAGAAGAAAAGATGCAGTAAATACTTCTCAATGAACGTTTTTTTTTTCTTTATCTAAATCAAATAGTTTGATATCTTCTACCTATGTGATATAGAGTGATGCTACATCTAAAACAAGTTTAAAGAGTTTAATTTTGCAAATATTTGTAAGGTTAGTTAAGCACATGGCCATCAACACACTACCATGAAATCCATTTATTGGATGTGAACATGGTTATATTTATGAATTCTTTAGTTGCAAATAAAGGTGAAAGTTCAAAGCAAGCTTACATTTCACTATGTTGCAACTTTTAAGACTTTACATAAAGGAATAGCTCAATTCTAATGATACTATTCCTTAAGTACAATCATAAAATTGTTTTGTGCAAGTGGAAAATTGGCAATTTAGTGGATGAATGCTTAAACAAATTGTCAATTATGTATTTTGAAATATAAACTAAGTATTTAGGAAACTCAATAATTAACTAAAGTGCTACTAATGTTAATAAAGAGCTATAAGGAAAGAGTTGCATGCATTTGGAATTTAGGTTGTTTGAACAAATTTAAAAAAGAAAGGTTTGAGTGCCTATTGAAAAGGTTTAGAGATTTTTGGAAACTATGTAGAGTTATTACAAAAATGTTGTGCCTTTTTGAGCCACGACTTGGAATAAATCCTTGAATGATTTTAAATATTTGAGTGATGTTCATTTATAATTAGTGATTTAGATCAACTTATAATTGATCTAAATCTAATTTACTAGAGAAGGTTTTAGTTTCAAAAATTATATATTAAGATATTTAAAACTTGTTGCTTCTATTTTATTCTAAATTTCTACTTGAATTTTAGCTTCACTTTTTCTACTCTCTTTCAAAAACTTACCTCAAATATAATATATCTCATCCTTACTCAAACTCAAAGGTGCTATTTAGCATATGAAAATTTACAATTTATGTACCAAGACTCAGTTGTACATTATGCCGAAATTCCATATTTGAACTCCTGTAGCAAGCTTTATATTTGGAAGCATATATTCTCAAAAAAAAAAAAAAATGATTACATTCATGCCTTTAAATTTTTTAAATCACGTTATTTTAGTAAGCCAAATTTACAATCTAAAGCTTTCAAGTATTTAGTGCATATAAAAAATGTTTAAGTGAATAGAGAAGAAATAACAATTCAATAATGAATTAGTATTTGTTATTTACCTAAATATTCCCATCCAACATAATGGCAATTTAATCCACAGAAACACTTATAAGTTTGTTATGAGAAACATTGAAGAAATGAAATTGTTTTTCCCTTCTATCTAGTTAAGTTGAGTGGACTAGATATGTTTTAACTTAAGGAAACGAATATATATGTATGAATCATGTAGTATTTTTCAGGGTTGTTATAAACAAAGTATATAAACTTGACAACAAAGTAAAATAGGATTAAGATGCCACATCGGTGGTATTTGATATATGAGACGCCATATAAATTATCACTCAAAGTATTTAATTATGCATGTCCATGTCATGTAACGAAGTGTGGATATGAAAAAATTTAATGTCTAAGAATCATTGGGAACATCCGAAACTCAACGCCAACCTTTTCCTTGTTGGCCAAAGAAATCCCAACCTTTTTCTCTCTCTCTCTCTCTTTCCTTCGTTCACGCCGCGCCAAATTCAACCCTCTCTATCTCACTACAGCAAAAAAAAATAATAATAAATTATTTTTAAAAGCATCAGAAAGGAAGAAAAGATCAAAATGGCACATGCTAATGCTAAATGGGTCCATCCAAGTGGAACCCACACGGCTCACAAAAACGTCGTCTTCAATGGACCTGTTCCATTTGCTCTGCCAACTCGGAACGCGGTTACGGATCCGGAACATTCCTTGCTCGTCGTTTGTGGCTCGGACTTTGCACTTGGAAAAATATAAATAAATAAAATAGAAGTTGATAAATTTTCACAAGTGAAATAGACGTTTTAACACTTTTTTTTTTTTTTTTTAATAATTTGAAATCGTCTCCCTCATGGCGGCAGACAACGGTCCTCCACCCGACTTTGTGAATCATCATTTTTGTAATATATGGGTAATCTATATTCAGCATCCTTAGAGGGAGAAAGATTTCACCAAAAGTGATGTGGTATATAGATGTTTAATGTTAGATAGGGATAACTAAAATTTCAATATATAATTGTATTTATAATAATTTATCTTCATTTTCTTAGTACAGTGGTATCGATCTTAAGTTCTTATTTGTTATTATTTAGTACTAAATTTTATGCGAAATCCGTTATTATGAGTTTCATTTTTTCTTTATTTACGTGGTTAAAACAAGGTATTCCTGACCGTTTGAGCTTATTTTTATATGACTTCATAAATAGAATTTCCAATTGTAACAGAGAAAAATGGGGTCTCGTGAGAATTATATATTTTCATGCTTAAAAAAAAAATCAATGAAAAATGTACTAGTATCTAGACATAATTCTTCTTTTTCGTTTTTCCCAACTTATAATATCAAATTAAATGTTTGATATGTTATGAGATTCATATAAAAGCATATATATATGTATATGTATTATTACATAAAAAGAGTATATAATACGATTAATAAAGTATCATACATTATGCATATAGGGTTTTAATTCACATTCATATGACACCCGTTATCGTACGTTATTTCTCCATTGGATAGAACCTGTTCCTTGTTGGGCTTTGTTCTTTCTTCAGAGACTTAATGTATTGTCTTGGAGACCGCGTTTTGAAGAAAATGGGACTTCAGTGTAATGAAGCTCTGCATCCCATATATTTTATTCTTGAAAATATGTACCACTCCCACGATAAAGCCAATGCCGATTCAACGTGTACGTGGTCAACTACTCCAATTTTAGGTAATTTGATTTCGAGATGTTTGATCGGGACTTTGATTTTTTAAATGACCGGTGTTATTTGTTATTATTAAATTTACATTTATCTTACATATAATACTATTGCTGTTTGTTATACTGCAGGATATATTTATGTTATATTTAATACGTGGAAATGAATTAATAGAGAATGGTAATTCTAAATTCAATTTTTACTTTTTATGTTTGAAAGTACACTTTAATACTGGAATTATAGGAAGCTTTATTAATTATTCCCACTTCAATAATTATGACTAATTAAAATTTCTTTTTTAATATTAAAAGAAATTTTAACATTCAATAATTAAGGATATTTTCAAAAAATAATTCTATTTAAATATTTAATATCATTTCATTCCATAATAATTTCCAAAAATAAGAAAAATTTCTCATGTCGATCTTCATATCATTTCATTTTATTCCAAATCATTTCTTCATACCAAATGCGACATTATGGTAAGTCTCTAGTTGTTGACCTCATATCATGTATCAAAAAATATTATTGATTTAAGGTAACAATACCACAAAATATACCGTTACCAAAACATGGAGGGGGGCAAAAAAAAAAAAAAAAAAAAAAGAAAAAATTTCTAGGTAGCACTTTTTATCACTTCCCTATAAGTGTTATAATAAAAAGATAATAAGGTACCACTAGAAAATGCACAAAAGAAAAAAGGGCTTAATATCAAATCGCTAATCAATGGCTTGTCCCCAGAATTTTTCATGTATTGTATGTTATGTGTGTTGCTACTAGATTTTAGTAAGAACGGTGTCTCAAATATTAGACTTGCAAGTATTTTGCAAAACAAACAAAAATCAGGCTAAAGGTGTATTGAGGTAATTTCGACATAAGCACTTCAATATTTTAGTTAGATCCAATTTTAATGGATAGTGAGAAATAAAGAATAAAGTGCCAAGAAGTTCAGAAGAACTTATTTACTGCTCATGGGCCCCTTTTATAACCATATAGGAACTTGTTGAATATGCAACCATTCCCTCCAAATCTAGCATATGCTCTAGAATTGAGTTAAGATTAGTCCTTGATTTAAGAGGACGTAATTGGAGTTATGATGGCTGATTAGTAGTTATCCAAACAAGTAAGCTAACTATTCATGCTCATAGTTAGAATTTAAACTCTTTAGAGTTGATTAGGTCAAATTTCGACCTAGAGACAACACTTCCAAGTTAAAAGGATTTAATTTGACCTCCCTAGAGAGTTCCTTATCTCATAAATTCAAGTTTATAACCTTTCCTAACCTATATCTTGCATAATTAGTAAAGCCTTTAAGAGGATGGGACTAAAGTAAAGAGGGGATGTAGTCAAATATTATATCAAGAGTAGTCCTAAGTAGTTAGGTTTATGTCTATGAGAAAACTCTCCATCAATAATGTATATATTAAAATATTATATATATATATATATATTATATTAACTATCGTTATATTTTGTATGACTTCCTTATTCTTGCTTAATACGTATCATGGAAAGTGCGTTCTAATTAAGAAAGGAAAGTATACAACATTGTAGTGGTCGAAAAATAATTATACACACGTTACATGCAGACCAGCCATTATGGATACCGGGAGCTAGTGAACGGTGATGTAATGATAATTTAATGCCATTGAGATGTTGAGAATAATGGACAAATACTAGTGGCAGTAGGATGGCTACAAGGGACAGCTTTTTGAAAATTTTGTGTATCCGTTAATTTAAATAGTAAGCATCCATATCGATTTTGTGGCCGCCCGTTATTATTATTATTTTTTTCCGTGTGGGTACCCAGATAATATAAAAATGCTGAAATACTTTTTGTTGGTTCAGTACTTTTATATATATATATATATATATATTTTTTCTCAATAGAGGATAATGCAACTGTATTGCGTGTGAAAAAAATATCAAAAAATTCTTGAACTAAAAAGTATAGTGAATTTTTAAATAATAACAATATTGGGTAATTAAAATAATTGACAAATAAAAAAATAACAATCTTAAAAGTATGTGTAATAGAAAATAGTAATTACATAGAGTAGTAAAAAATTTTGTAGGATGGGTTTGGTTTATTATGATAACTACTATATAAATATATTTAATAATTAAAACTATATGATATTAAACTATTAGTTATGAGTAGTTAAAATAAAGTTTTCTCTTTAATATAATAGATATTAGTTATTATAGTTCAAAAATATACTTTATATATTATTATGTGATAATTCCTTATTGAAGCCGAGATCATATGCCATTGCCATAAAAGGGTTGTGGTTTGGTGGGATAATGCATAGAGAGTGTTTGAACTTTTAATGTCCAATAAATCAGTCCTTAAATATTAAAAACTTAAATATTAATACTTAAAAATTGAAAATTTGTTCACTTAAGTACCTTGACTTTTAATTTTGAGCATTTTAGTTCCTATCATGTCTATAATGTCTACTAAATCAAACACTCAAATAAAAATATTTTTATTTTTGAGTATTGAAATTCAAATTTTGAACATTAGGATACTAAACTACTCAAAATGAAAGATTTAGACCCTCTTACATGTATTGTTCCGTAGTTTGGCAAGAAAAAGACGCTTAATTTTCTTTTATATTTATGGCTTCATTAATGTCAACTATTACATACAATGATTCTCAAAAGCAAAAAAGAAAAAAAAAAACTTTTAGTATATCTATTTTAACAATACTCTCCATTGACAATAAGATACATAATAAAACATTATGTATTTATGTTTGAGCTCATTTTTTATGTGCTATACCTTATATGGAGACTGTTACTTAAAATAGGTGAATCTTTCTCCTCCAAAGCCATAATGCCAATTAGTAGTGCTTGGTAACTAAAGAAAAATGAATTAATTGTATGTCTTGATAGTAAATACATGGATTTCTATTTTTTTTTAAAGTAAAGTTAATAGATGTATTGAAGTCTCCAATAATTATTGAAAGGTTTTTATTTATTATAAGAGAGAATCATTTTTTTAAAGTTTTATTTGGCCAAAAAATCTTTTTTTTTTTTGTTAAACATTTTGATTAGAAGGATTTTTTCTTTTCCAATTTCAACATTTATTTTCCAAATACTGAGCGTAGTTTGTATAAAACAATCATATTCCCAGTCTCTCCGATGTGGATTATTGAATATAGTTTCCTAGGTTCTTCCAATTACAGCATCAAGTGATCTTCTGAATCGTAATCTATTTAGGTTTCATGGAATCTGCATCAGTACTAATTTTAATCGTTTCGCTTAATTTTACTTCCATGTCAGCATGATAGTTTTCCTGTTGTCTAAACAAACGGCTACATTCTCTGGGCTGAAAATGCTATGATATATATCAACATTTGTAAATTTTGATACATTAAGACTTTATATTATTCATTTGGAATATTATTTTGGAATCCAATTGAGTTAAAATTAAATCTCATACTATTTAATCACCGAAAAAAAAAAAATCTCGAACCATTTTATTAAAGCGTCTACTTTACATATTTAGATTACATATTGGAATATTTGCTTAAAACAATCCTTAAGCAAGCAAATAGTTTTGATAAAGAGTATTTTGAGACACTCAATAAAAACAAGTTTTATTTATGTTTTCGGTAAAAATTTATAAAAATAATGTAATGAATAAACTTGTTTTATATAGTTCCTAGGTTTTGAGAGCATTTAACAGTATATGAAAGCAAAAAGAGAGGTGTGAAAGAGGAATGCAACAAGTTCAATAAAGCAAATGAAAAAAAATAAAAGAGAATAAAAGCAAAGGACGAGGCAGGAAGGTAAAACATTCGATAGATATATACACTAGCTAAATATATAATTATCAATTATATTTAGATATTTAATAATAAAATATAAAAATTTTATATATAATTATCCACTATTAATTTACGTATTTAAATTTAATTAATAATTACGTATTACATTACGTATACTTCGATGCAATATATTTTACCCACCGAAGCCGTTCTCGATGGACAGTAAGGGAGGACCGTTGCTCAATTTCGGTGGATGAACGCGATGACCGTTAAGAGCAGTCTTTTCCGATCCGATCGTTTTCGACAGGGCCCGCCCGACACCTACTTTAGCTATCATTCCTAAAACCAACCGAATAAGTTTCTCAATTGGTCATATTAAGCAAATAAAAAAGTATATATTCTCACACCTAATGGCTTGCTTTTATGAGATTAAAAATCCAATGGGTTTATATATGCAAAATAGATAAGATAAAAAATAATTTACTGACTATTACATTTCAGTAAGATGCAAAATAAATGCAAATAAAATGTAAAACAATTGTAGATAAAAATTAAGATAACCTATAAGGTTGAGCATTCAAAATAATCGTATTTCAGAGTAAAAAGCTAAATATAATATCTAAATGTAGCTTTAATTCATACATCGTATGGTTTTTTTTCTTCTTTCTTTTTTGAATGAGGATGTTCAAAATATATGTGCATGCTTATAAACTAACGACGTAAACTCTAACACGCACATAGGACAATACAACTGGAGCTGAACCAATCTCAATTTAATTAATATTATCATTATTCATGGAAAAAAAAATCAACTTATTATAACAATTACGTATTGCTTCATATATAAACGAGATTTTGTTAACAATCGATTGTTCAATAATACCCATTCATTTTTGTAACATTAATTTTGTATAAAAAAATTAGTAAATCAAGAAGTATGACTATTATTATTAACTAATACTTTGGGCAATAAGATGGAAGGTACTTGTAGTATTAAAATGTAATTATTATTTATATTATGACTAGAAATAAATAAATAGCATTTAGTAACAAATTATTCAGTTATCATTTTTTCTTAAATGAAATTTAATTTTATTAGTTACTGTAACAAAAAAAAATGAAAATCATTCAATAAAAGACCAACAGTCGATGCAATATGAAAATGTAAAGTGATTCTAATGGAAAATAAATCCATAATCTTATTATATTTACAGTAGCATATACTTAACTATCTATTCATATCTAATGTCATAACACAATTTGCTTCTTTTCTTTTATAGTAAATTTTAATAATTAACTGTTTTTTTTTTTTTGAGCTTCCACCGCTCTCCCTGCATATATTGACTAGTTCTGGTTCAAAATGTGATTTTTTTAAATTTTTCCTATTCAAACTTAATTTGAAGGTCTATGTTAGCAACAGATAGTCTAGTCAGGACTTTGGCAAGGCATAACCTTACTTTATGCTAAAGGTAGTTTTCTGGCACTGCTTGGAATCTGCATTTTTTTCCTTTTACTTTTTCCC
This sequence comes from Lumnitzera littorea, assembly GCA_024138015.1. Taxonomy (NCBI): domain Eukaryota; kingdom Viridiplantae; phylum Streptophyta; class Magnoliopsida; order Myrtales; family Combretaceae; genus Lumnitzera; species Lumnitzera littorea. The sequence continues at coordinate 37,128,466 of JAMXBB010000008.1, forward strand.
CTCTCACATGCATATTATTTAATAAAATGACCAGAAAAGATATAATTTACTTTACCCATTTATATTTATAAAAAAATACAAAAACAGAAATTGCACAGTAGTAGTTATGTATTAACGTACATGGTAATAAAAGCCCTAGTTGACAGGGAGTTACAAACCGTACTTGATAAATCAATAAACCTGAGACCATTCACTAGTTTCCTTTCGGCCTGGTAGGCCGCAATCACACCGAACCAACTCGAATTGTCAAAAAAGTTCAAAGTTTGGCAACCGAGCAAAAACTAAAACTAGGTTTTCTTTTGTTTTTTATTTATTCCTTTTACGGTGGCATAAGGATGGAGCAAAAAGTGTTAGGAAAATACTAGAAAATCATAATATTAAATATATCTAAATTAAAAGTTATCTTTATATCATTATCATATAATTGAGCTTGTTCACATCTGGAACCATTAGATTTAACTATAGGTTATATTCACTAAAAATATTTATCGAAAAATTTTTAGTTTTTTACCTTTCATATTCATAAAGTTAGAATTTAAGCGTTCTATTATATCAAACCCATATTTTGGCCATTAAAACATACATCATGGATATAGAAACTAAAGTTGTGATCGACTTTTTGTGTTGATGATAAATCTTTTTAAATCTTCTTGTTTTCAACACATGGAAATCAAATTCCATGGATGCCCTTAAACTCATCATAACTACTATTTGCTCTAGGCAGTATCTTCTTCAACTTTGTTTTCGGTAATAACGTTAGCAGTCTCAGATGACCGCGTCCAATTTCTGGCCTAACCTTAGCGGCGATCTCTCCAATACAAAGGGCCAAGTTTTACCTTTTCGTAGTTTAAATCAGCAAATTTTGGCACTCTTTGTTGTTTTGATCCCCAAAGTGTGAAAGAAAGGGTCTAGGACAATCCTTAAATCTTCTCTTGTAAAGGCCGAGTAATGGCACCCATTAAGATTGCTTTTATGTAAACCGCTTTTTTAATTTTATGATATGTTTGACGATAAAAATCTTCGGTCATTAAGCAGGATGAAGATAGTCACTGGTTGAGTGTGACATCATCATGTCGATGCGCATGACTTTTCTTATGTCAAATGCCGCGAATGATTTTCGGTTTTTCCTCGGTTAAGACAAGCTAGAATTATATATGTGAAATATGTTGAGTGAAACATGACGATAATTCAATCGAGCTCAACATTAATCGGAAACGAACTCCAAAACATATAGACAGTGGCTTGGAAATATTGGAAATTCATCAAAGTATAAAATTTTTTAACCACCTTGCATGTGGGGAGATTTTACGGTTCGATCTACTATTTTAAAAAGACGGATCCTATCTTTCAATCTATCATTACTTTTCATTTTTTTAAGTTTAAATAATTGAATTCACTGTTTATTTTTGATAATTTAAATTTTAAAAAGTATAAATTAAAAATAAAATAGATAATGGTATCAGTTTCATAAAAAGTAAATATGAGACTATAGAAAAATCCACATCAAGTGAGCAAAAGAAAATTTGAGTTATTTCAACTGGTTTGTTGTTTGATGCGATTGATGATCGTGCCCACTAGTTTAACTAATGTATTGTTTCAATTCCTTGAGTTGTATTTCTTCAAATGGGTAATTTTGTAACTAATCTAAATTCAATCAAATGATCAAAATTAAAGTGCTTTTAGATCATAAACTTTGAAGAGTTATAACTCATGATAATTGATGAAATAGCGGCATAATATATATATATATATATATATATATATATAATAATTCAACATCCATATCTCCCTCTCTCAAAACCAACAACTCTAGCAAGCCTTTTTTTTTTTTTTTTCTCTTTGCAAACTCTAATACGGTGACTAAAGTAAAAGATTGCTACTTTTATTCTTAATAATCACTTGATTCTATTTTGAGAAAGTTACAATATCTTCAGCAAATTTTTGCATGGGTTTACACACCTCTAAGTGTGTTATAGTTTGTGTTATTACACTTAAAGTATTATCAGGTTTTCTAATTTTGAAAATTTGATGATATCTGGTATATTTATACTGTAACCATGGTCAGCAGCCATATCATTCTAATATTTAGGCATATGTCATAGAATCTCTCAAACTTGCATATGTTTCGACGAGAAAATGGGGTTTCTTTCTTGATTATGGATTAGGGTACGTGTAAAGTCAACTTGTTAGCCAGTGCATCGCCAATAGTGGTCTGGGAGACAGCTCCAGACACGGCCAAGTGAACCCTCTAAGCTTTCGAAAATCTTGAAAATTTATCTTGAAATTATTACAAATGTTTAAAGATGGAAATAACAATTTATCATCTCCATAGTCTTATCATCTTTTTCTTCCCCCTTTTTTTTTCAATAGAAACCTAGGCTGTCCTTTATATCGCAATCCTTAAATTTTATGGAAAAAAAAAAAACAAAAAGAAAAAGAAAAATGTAAATCTCCTTTCGTGAGACGTTAATGTGACAAATGAACAATGATCCACTGAAAATTTGATTGGTAATTTGGGTTCAACATAAGCTAGTAAGCTTTCTACGTTTTGATTAAATTTACGAATGTGATTGTGGGAGTGGAGGCACTATACATCCACGATATGATTGTCCCCTTGGATAATATTGGGAAGCACATGCTAAAGGAACTTTTAGAAATTAAAAATGAAAAGAAAGGATAACATTCTACAAATACCATTCACGGAAGTCGCATGTGATATAGAGTGAGGTGGCATTTGGAAGTTAGGTTCCTACAAAAACCTTACAGTTTCAATTGTGGGACCTTTCAATTCATCATTCTATCTTATTAACTTGTAAGACTATCTAAATTGTTAGATAATAAGCTGGATATTCTTCTTACAGAGTTCCATCTAATGAGAATATTCTTTTTGTAGGAAAGTATCAAGTGTGAACACTAATAGAGTGGAGAAGTAAGGGAACTCTCTCTCTAGCTTTGTTAGAGAGAAAAAATCCTTTTTAGTTGAGAGTACTCACACCCTTAGTGGTGTTTTTTGGTTTTATCTTTCTATTTCTTCACATTTTCTTACTCACTACACATCATTCATGATACTTTTTTAATCATAATTCACTGCATCTCTAGCTTTCATAATGAATTATATATCAATCTATTGAAATTGACAAAGCACTCTTGCCATTATTAGCTTACCCACTAATTCTACATCTATGATTTTGTTTACATATACTTTCATCTCAATAGTATACATTTTTGTTTACATATATATTCTCCTTACTTACATACATGTAAGTTAGATTTGATCATTTTACTCTTTCCCATCACATTGTTTTTTCATTCATCATTAGTCTTGTTTTGCATCAATTAACATTGACTCTTCTTGTCTTTTATGTAGATATACTGTGATAGCTCATGATTGTGATTAATCACGTTTGAATTTGTCGAAAAACCTAGAGTTAGAAGTAAATCAATTGATTAGTGGAGTTGAACTTAGAGTTCTTGTTGGTAAAGTTATAGCAAATAAATCCCTTAATAAAAATATTGTGACAATATTCTCAAGAAACCATGGAAGGAGTTTGGGGATGTTGTAATTTCTATCCTAGGGTAGAATTTTTTTTCTATGTACATTCCTTCTATTCATGCTATGGATAAAGTTCTTGTAGGAGGGCCCTAGGTAGTAATGGATTTTTGCTTGGTTCTACAAGTGTGGAAATCAAATGAAAATTTGGACAAAATTGAAACTGATAAAATTAATTTCTAGGTTCAAATCCATAGATTAAAATTAGATCAGCTAACTCTAAGTAATGTAAGAATCTTTGGGAGTAAGATTGGAGAAGGCCTTAAGATTAAAGAACTAGGTTTCAATACAAGCATTTATAGGGGATTCCTTATAGTCAAGGTAAGGTTCAACAATATGAAGCCCCTTAAAACGGGTTTGTAGATATCTAGATTAGATTGTGGAAGATATAGGGTTTCATTCAAGTATGAACGGCTGGTGAACTTTTGTTTTAATTGCAGTCGATTCAGATATATTCTCAAAAATTTTAGTGAAGAGAATGACACTAAAGAGAGTTATGGTTATTGGTTTAAAGCTTTTCTAACTAGAGACACTCTTGTTGATGAGGATAAAATAGATAAAGGAAATATAAACCCAAATAAAAAAAGTATCAAACATCATTCAACCCCTAATTCAAGAAATCCACTAGCTACTAAATTTGACCGCAAAAATTCATCATCTTAATATAGCTCACCTATTGTAATTTTGAATTCTTTAACTCCCAATATGAAATCCATCCCCCATAAATCCCCTCCTAAAAACCACATGTTAAACATCTACTCTCTTGACCCTTAAGAAATACAACCCATAACACTACATATTGCTAATTCCCTTACCATAAACCAAGCATATTCCACTAACTCAACCATTCCTCCATCAATTTCACCTCATAAAACACCTAATAAAAATCACAATAAACCAAAAATCCACCTAATCACTCACCTTTGCTGAATGTGCAATCAAACAAACTGTTGCTGCTTCATTTGTAGACACTAATATGTAGGTGAATGTTGTGGAATATGATGGCAACATAGAAATTACACCTTACCTACAAAAGTTGAAACTCAAGAGAGTTAGAGATGATGATGAAGTGTTGATTGCTACTAATAAAAAACACAAGTCGACTTAGAATAATGAGCATGCTGAATGCAGTTTGGTTGAAGTACCAATGTTTGAACTCAATTCGAAAGCAACCACAAGGGAGCTATGAAGTTTATTTGTGGAATTGTTGCCAGTTGGGTCATCTCAAGATAGTTGACAATCTAAAAGTTCTCATAAATAAATATAGGTCAAGTTTGGTCTTCTTAGTGTAAACAAAAACTTGGAATAATAAATTAGACAAGTTGCAAAATCGTCTAGGATTTGTTAATGCTCACTATGTTCCTCTAATTGGTCTTTTAGGAGGACTTAGTCTATGGTGGACTATAGATGATCTCGTTAGGGTGTTGGAATTTAGGAAAATTTTCATTAATGATGATGTTGTTTGTGCTAATGGCATTACACTACATTTAACCTAAGTTTATTCACCTATAGATTTTAGGGATAAGCTTAGGTTATAGGATAGACTAAAACATATTAGAAACTCTAGCTCACATCCTTGGATTTGTATGAGCTACTTTAATGAGATTTTTGAGCATCATAAAAAAAAAAAAAAAAGAGTGGAGGTAGAAGAAGAGATCCTAGGCAAATCATTGGTTTTCATTCTTTTGTTTTTTATGCTTCTTTGCAAGACCTTAGTTTTAAAGGCCAAAAATCCACCTAGTCAAATAAAAGAGAAGGGGGCATTGAAATTAAAGAGTAGATTAATAGGGTCTTAGGATTTTTTGATTAGTTTGTGTCTTTTCCAAATACTCAAATTATACATTTACCTACTATGGGTTTTGACCAAACAGCTATTCTTATTGAATTTCATTTTCAAGATGGTAAGGGTCTTAAAAAGTTCTGGTTTGAGAGTATGTTGCTCAATGAAGACAACTGCTCAGATTTCATTAAGAATACTTGGTGTAAAGATGTTATTGGCTTGAGTATAGTATGCAAAAACCTAGTTGAGTGCCAGTTCGCACTTACACGCTGGAGTAGGAACTCTTTTCCTAATAACAAGAAAGAAATGGAAGTAGTTTTAGAGAAATTAGCAAAGATTTAAGGAAGGGCAGTAGGGGATTGTGAAGAAGATATGGAGAATGAAGAATTGTTGTTGTATGAGTATTTTAAATATAGAAAAAATGAAGAAATGTTTTAGCATCAACTATTAAGAATCAATTGGTTAAAGTTTGGTGATAGGAATACCTCTTTTTTCCACCAATCAACTCTTAACTAAAGGTAAAGGAATAAAATTTTTTTGATTTAGTGTTGCGATGGTAGGAGCTTAAGGGAGGAGAAGGACATAGGAGATGAAGTCCTTGACTATTTTGGCACTCTTTCTTACTCGAAAGGTGATAAAGACCGGTAAAAATGCATTAATTAAGTAGAGTAGGTGGTCTCAAATGATATGGATAGTGCGTTTTGTAGTGAAGTTAACATCAAAGAAGTTAAGTCAACTACTTTATAGTTGGGTGCATTCAAAGCTCTAAGTTCCGATAGTTTTTTGGGGATGTTTTAGGAAGCTATAGGAGAATCTATCTTTAATGTTGTACAATCCTTCTTCTATTGAGGTAATACTCCTCTTATTAACCAAATTGATTTGATTTTGATTCTTAAGGTCCCTAGTGCCGATTCTATCACTAAATTTCATCCTTTCATTCTTTGTGATGTTTTGCATAAGATCATTTCTAAAGTTCTGGTTAATAAATTAAAACCTTTATTAGGTAAACTAATCTTAGATAACCAGAGTGCTTTTATTTTAGGATGATTAATATAAGATAACATTAAGATTGCTCATGAGGTATTTTCATTTTTTGTGTAATAAAAAGAGAGGAAAGAATATTTTTTTTTTTTTGTGTAGTTAAAATTGATATGAACAAGGCTTATAATAAAGTAGAGTGGGATTTTCTTAAGGCTATTCTTTTGAAAATGGGTTTTGAGAGATTGTGGGTTAATTAGGTTATAGAATGCATCAAATCTGTTTCCTATGATCACTTTGGATTTTTTATTGTAAGGAAATCTGGTTTGTCGCTTACTCCTTGTGTTGAAGCCTTTGAATGTTAGGCGTTCGAGCTAAGTGTGAGTTTAGCTAAGGAAAATGGTTGGCTTAAAGTTATTTTTGAAATTGACTGCCTAAATTTATACCATGCAATGCTAAGAAGGCTAAAAGCTCTTAGTTGGGCGTTACATCCTTATTTTTTTGATGTTTGGCATACATTACGTCATTTGAACATTATTTTTGTTTGTTTTATTAAGAAAAATACTAATTCTATAGTAGATTGTGTAGCTTCATTTGTAAGGATGAGAATGTGCCCTATGGATTAGTGGATTCATACCTTATGCTCTCTCCAAAATCTACTCTTTGTTGATATGTCTAAGTGCCATTTTGCCGATTCTATTTCCAATACTCATCATGATGCTGGTTAAGTTTGAATAAAAGGCTTTATTATTCAATAAAAAAAAAAAAGTTAATAGAGCAAATGAAGACATTTAATACCTTTAGGACAATGTTGCAATATATACCCAAACTTTGTGCTTTTTTTTTTCAATTATAGACCTAAGTTTTATATTTGTTAAATTATACGCCTGATTTAAATTTTACTTATTCTCGTGTACACTTTCATTATTCCACTCTAACTTCATCAATTAAGTCAGTTTCAGCAACTAATGAATCTTTGACACGTGTTTTTACAATTTTTTTTTTAATTTTTTAGTTAGAATTCATTTTTTCCACATCAAGTTAGTGACTTTTCCATGTTAGCATTTTGAAGAGAAAATGTTTTTTTTTTTGTTTAATTTTTTTTATTTAAAATAAAACCTCTACCTGTACCACATTTAATAACTTTGACTTCTAATTGGTATGTTAATAACACCATGTTACTTAACCATGTTACATTATATAAAAGAAAGAAGTTGAGACCTAAGCAATGTGGGACTTGCTTATCAAGAGCTTTAGAGAATTACAAGAGTACAATTTAACACATATACATTACTCAACTTAACTTGATTTTTCCCTACTCTATTGGACCTGCAAATTAAGAAAAACCACCCAATCCTTAATTTACTCCAAGAGTTCTTTCTAACCATGTAAAAATCTTTCTAAAAATTAATTTACACATGTTAAAACATCAAAGCAAAATTGGCTTTTCTAGTTGAAAAAATAAAAATATAGTAGATAGGCCAACTTTGCTTCGATTTTTTAGTGTATTTAGATTAATGTTTAGAAATATTTTTTCATGATTAGAAAGAACTTTTGGAGTAGATTAAGAATAGGGCGGTTTTTCTTAATTTAGAGGTCAAATAGAATAAGGAAAAATCAAGTCAAGTTGAGCAATATATATGTATTAAATTGCACATTTGTTGTAAAACTCCAAAGCTCTTGATAGGCAAGTCCTACATTGCTTAAATCCCAATTTCTTTCTTTTATATAAGACAATATGGCTCAACAATATGTTAAAGTAAACATATCTTGGAATTACAGTATGTGTGGAACTTTTAATTAATTAAAAAAAGGTTTTTCCACTTTTAACTGTTAACCTAAAAAAAGTATTGTACATTGTTGCTGATCTAGACTAAGAAATAAAAAAAAAGGTAAAATATAGTTGACTTGGACTAAGAAATTACAGGTAAAAAAAAAAAAAAACACATGTTGACTTGAACTAAGAAATTAAGGAAAAAAAGAAGGTAAAAAACATGTGTCAAAGGTTCATTGGTTGCTAAAACTAACTTAACTGACGGAGTTAGAGCAGGATAACAGAGGTGTATACGAGGTACAATTTAACAAATATAAAGTTTGGGTGTATAATTAAAAAAAAAAGTGCAAAGTTTGAGTGTATACGGTGACATTGTCCCAATACCTTTTTATATATTTATTTTTCTCATAATATGTGTAATTAACTCTAAATACTATGCTATATAAGGTTACATATAATGTTAAGGATCTCATTTAAAATCTCTAAATGCCACATCAAATCTCAAAGCACTATTTCTCTTATATCATGCTTGATATGTAATAATTTGACATGCAGACTACGGTAATAATTTGAAATGAAATGGATTAAAATAGATGGAATAAAATGGAATGATAAATCCATTTTTGTATTTGAAAGTGCTCATAGAATGGAGTGAAATATGTATTTAGTAGTATTTACAAAAAAATGCCTTAATTATTGGATATTATAATTAGATTGAAAGTTAAATAATTAATTTTAACTAATGATAATTAATAAAAGTAGAATGAAATCATTATTCTACTTTATAAAAATACTTCCAAGTATTGGAACAAAATGAAATCGGAATCACGATTCTATTTCAAATCTATTTCCATATAAAAATTGTGATATTAACATCTCTCTATTTTTATATTTAAGGTCTTTTATGAAAATTCCTTAATAATATTTGAAGTTTTTGTACATCCTATAACACTATTAATTATTATAACATACACCAAAAAAAACAAAAAAAGTTACTTAATATGATGCTTAGTTGAGCACCCATATTTTGCAACAACCCATGTCATTGCAAAGCAGCCAAAAGGTGAATTATTACCGGGATTCATGAGAAGAATCGGCCATTATATTTACATATGGCCTAACAAGTATCTGGGATGTATGTTGATGAGGTTTTTTTTTTTTTAATTTATATGCATATCTTTTCATGAGTTACATGTCTTTGATTGGACAAATGCAATTTTAGATCAATTATTTCGAATTTGTCTTAACCAACCACAGTTGAACACATAAACAATAAAAAAGACATAAGGTATATATTACTCATCTATTGTGCTGAAATATATGATTTTAGTATTACAAGTATTGAAGAAAGAACCCACATAAATGGAAAAAAAAAAAGAAAAAGAAAAGTTGGAAAGAATTAGAAACATTATATTTGAAAACCATCAACAAATGCTTTCATTAAGAATGTATGTATCTTTATAGCCCATGTGATATAAATATTATCCTAGAAGAGAATGTAACGAAATGTATTGGTTTTATTTATTTTTTATTTTTTTTTAATTTACTCAAGATACTATCATGTATAATTAAAAATGAGATTATTAAAAAAATAACATTATACGATATTTTAAAAATCTTAATTATTGATTTATGAATTGAAAAAAAATTAAAAAAGGAAAAGTTAAGAGGATTCAAACCCGAATATGACAAATTGGATTTTTATTTTTCTTTTTTTTGAAAGACCCTTAAGATCTTGAGAAGAAAGTAGAAACATTCCCATTGGGGAAGAACTGTGCAATCAGGCAAATATAATGCTATCCATGTCTAAAGAACCAATGCCAAATCATACAGCAGGCAACCGAAATTCAAAGTCGTACAACTATTAACAGCTAAGTGGTGCACCATCATCATAAGATAAACAGCTCTTTACGCCATTCGTCGTGTGATTCTATTTCACACGGCCGTTCCTCATGGGCATCGATTCCCTGTGGCTGATTTTATACCCCTCATCATGAAGCTTCCCATCACCACCGCAAATCATGCAACACGAAATATTTAAATGTTTTTAGACAACATGGATTGTTCATTGAATAAATGTTTTGGTTCTATACACGCAATGCAAAAAAGATGGCTAGCTGTTAGTTATTGAATAAATAATGTGAACGACTATAATAAACCAAAGAACAGAGGAACAAATGTCACCAATACTTGTCCCTCGCATTTCATTCGACATCATGGATTCGGTATATTCTAATTTTAGTTCATTTTCATATACGGAGAAACTGTAGATGTACTCTTTGAACCGTTAATAAGATATTTTTATACTCCTAACTTCCTAGACATATTATTGCCTTTTTTTTTTTTTTCTTTTGATAATATGTTTTTGATTATTAAACTGTCACTAAAGCTCTAAAATAGTCTCATATATGGTTATTTTTAGCATCATTTTTATGATTTTAATGATGATTTAAGTATATATATATATATATATATATTTTCAAAAGTTATAAAGGGATAAATTATCTCTTTCATATATGCTATGGTATGATTCATACCATTTTGGTATTTGAAAATGTTAGAACAATAGTTAAGCTATTAATGATGAACACAATTTTTTCCCTATAATTAGAGATTCCATAATTTTCTTTTCATATATATAAATATCGATATCAAACACTTATATAGAAATAAAACCATGTCTTTTTTTTTTCTTTTAGGTATTGTTTGGTTGCTATATTTTTATGACATAGCATTAGACAAATTTTTTAATCAATTATTTGATTTATATATTAATCAAATTTACTAGAGAAAAGGGATTTAAGGTACTTAACCAAAATTATAAAATTTGTATCATATATTAAGTGGTACAAAAGTCTATTTCTTTGTACAAAATAAATATATTTTCACAATTTCAAAAATAACCAGTATCAAATTTTCAAATCACAATCAACCTTTGTTGTGATTTATAGTATGGACAATTATTTTTTTTCTAATTTTTTAATCACAAAAATTCATCTCTAATACAGTGTACACTAAATATGGCCCTATTTTATAGTATAAAATAGTTATATTGCCCTATTTTATAGTATAAAATAAAATATATTTGAAATTCAAAAAAATAATCATAGACCAAGTTTTCAAATTATTGTATTGAACTTTATTATAATTTATGATATAAATAATTAATTTTTTATAGTTTTTAATTTTTTTAAACATAAAAATCTATGCTCAATAAATGCATATCAAACATAGTACAACGATATTGTATTATCTTAATTTTCTTATATTATACTGCTCAATTTTCCTTCTATTGGCTGGTTTTATGAATTACTTTATTTCTATTTTACCATCAATAGCATATAATAACATTTTTGGCCTAATAAGTCTCTTGATTCCTCATAATGGTTAATTAAAAAGTGTGAATTAGAAAGTGTTCATTGAAAAGATATAAATTGTAGATTGAATCTTGATATATCTCAAAACATCACATATTTATTACACAGAGATACATTTGCAGATCATCATATTGAAAAAGCAACATATTAATATATGAATCATTTAAGAAATATATGTATTCATTTTGCAACGGATCAATAATTTGGATTCGCTCTAATTTGTTTAGGAAATGCCATTAGAGGACTATACGTGGAGCAATTTGACAAGTACATACACTTTATTCGGATTCCTTACCTGAAAAGTCAAATAGGTTAAATAATCTATATTGCCACAAAAAATGAGCACCAATATATGTTTTCTTTTTTTTTTTTATAATATTGCTCGTAATTGGTAGAGTGGTGGGATTTCCTCTCGAGCGTCAAATCCGTACTTCTCAGTAATGTTATGAATAACTGACTTATTCAATATTGTGTTATATTCTCATTAAGATTGTCACATTTTATCCCATAAATCTGAGCATGCTTGAATAATATGGTTTGATTCGCATTACGATCCCTCCCAATTGCGCCGTGTACCTTAAACCATAAATAAAAATTGGAACATTGAATCCAAATGTGATGAGTCCAATGCGAATAGTAAATCAGGCCATAAAACCTTGTTTCCAACAAAATCAGTCATAAATTTTTACTTAAAAGTTAAAACTAAAATTTTAATTTATTTTTATTTGATTTACTATTTGGTCTAATTTTGTTTTACATAACAGGTTTATTCATTGATACTAGATAATTAATTAATATCAATATTGTGAGCCAATTGTACATGACTGCGCATACACTCGGTCGCATAGTAACACAACACCTTCAATGTCCTATCCGCGTACCATGGTCATGCGTGATTCATGTAATGTAAGGATGTTCCCAATAATACATTCCTATTCCGATGTTTTCCTATTTTATATTTCCAACTTTGACCTCGTTAACTCCCCAATATGCTCCGTTTCACACTCTCCCCTGTCCCCTTCAAAAACCAAACTCAACTCAAACGCAACACCCCTTCATCTCTCTCTCTCTCTCTCTCTCTCTCTCTCCATCTCTCTCTCTTTCTCTGTGCCACTGTCTGATGAAAGTGAGTAAAGATCGTCCTTGCATTGCATACATTCATTCCAAGCGAAGCGAAAAACAGCATTTCATGCTACTTAAATAAGACCCATTATTCACATTTTTCATAAATTTTGAAACTTTTCTCCATTGGGTTTCATTTAGTACTGGTTCCGCTTGAATTTGGGTTGAAAATGAAGGCTTCTTATGTTTTCAGTTTGACTTAGTCTTTTCTTTTTTTGGGGCGTTTTTGGTTCTTGATCAGTTTTGGGTCGTAGAGAGAGAGAGGAAGAGGGTTGGTGTTGTTTCTTGGTTTCATGATTTTATTTGAAAGTGTCAAAATTCAGTCATGAAGAATTAGTGTGAAGTAAAGATTTGATTTTTGGTATAAAATATAGGAGGTGGTTCTAATAATAGGTAAGCATTTCTGAACCAATCTAATCTCTTGTTACTTGTTGCTTTCATTAAAAGTCTTATTCATATTTCTTGTAGATTTTGTCAAAAAATTATTAAAAAACAAACCATCGATCATGTCATTATATAATCGTATAATGCATCATTTTCTTGTTACAATATAGTGTTTCTAAGTCAAAATACGGTGTTTCCTCAGAGAGAAACCACTTACCATTTGATCATAGAATAACTTTGAATTAAGTTTTTAAGAATTTTAAGTCTTGGGGTTTGGTGACTGATTTCGGTACTATCCATGACATTTTTTTTCAGGTTTGTGAGGAGAGGACAATAAGAAATTTCCATAAAAATGATGGCTTCGGAATCACACTTCACAAGATCAAGACCCTCGTTTCGTCAATCTAAGCTATCCAGAGATGACTTAGATAGCGAGGTTAGCAGTGTAGAATTTGGTACCTATACTGTTCATATACCGCCTACACCGGATAACAATCCGATGCAAGCCTCCCTTGCCAAGCAACCCTCTACTTCTCGGAGGGTGGAGGACCAATACGCGTCCAATGCTATGTTTACTGGTGGGTTTAATTCCGCTACGCGTGCTCAGTTGAAGGATAAGGTGATCGAGTCACAAACTAGCCATCCTCAGATGGCTGGCTCGAAAGGGTCAATGTGCGCGATCCCGGGGTGTGATGCTAAGGTTATGAGTGATGAGAGGGGAGTGGATATTGTCCCTTGTGAGTGTGACTTCAAGATTTGTAGAGATTGTTATCAAGATGTGGTGAGAACCGGTGATGGGGTTTGTCCTGGTTGTAAGGAACCTTATGGAAGGACGGATGTTGATGACGAGGTAGCAGTGGCTGATGAATCGTATCGGGCTCTGTCTTCAGTGGTAGGAGGGTCGGATTTGCAGGGGAGGATGTCATTGATGAAATCAACGAAGTCTTTGCAGAGGAATGGAAGCAATGAGTTTGATCATAACAAGTGGCTGTTTGAAAGTACGGGGAGTTATGGATATGGAAATGCTATGTGGCCTAAAGATGATGATGGAGGGGAGGGGAATGATAAGGGTTTTGGAGAACGTAAGCTGCTTGAAGATAAACAGTGGAGACCGCTTAGTCGAAAATCGCGTATACCTCCTGCAGTACTAAGTCCATATAGGTAATAACTCTTTCTTTAATTTATTTACACAGGATAGTGCAAAATGATTCGTTTGTTATGTTATCTTGATGGTGTGACCATGTGAATTTCTACGGTAGCATGTAGTATAATATTATCATTGTTGCCTTTTCTAGTGGCATGCCCCCTGTTGCAAATTTTTAGTTTTAGATAGGGTGAAACTATCAAAATCAACAAATTTTTTAAACAAATGTCTAAATTTTCTAAGATGAATTGAAAAATGTTATGGAAGTTTAGGGGAGCAGTGTGCTGTTGGAACCCGCATCCCCTATCTCCATCATTACTTTGGGCATCCTAGAAGAACACTCTTCAGTAACCTGTATGTGAAGTTCCCGTTGCTGCAGTGATGAAGCAGCAATTGTTATAGGAAAATTTCTTCTCTTCAAGTACACTCATGCATATCTATATATTCCCTTTATTTTTACTTAGAATATTTTTATGCGATTGTGGATTGATCTAATTTAACTTTTTTGGTCTATGTATTCATTCAGGCTCCTGATTCTCGCACGGATGGTAGCCCTTGGATTATTTTTGGCATGGAGGATTAGGCATCCAAATGAAGATGCAATGTGGTTATGGGGTATGTCAGTGGTTTGTGAAATCTGGTTCGCATTCTCTTGGCTACTTGACCAGCTTCCAAAGCTCTGTCCAATTAACCGAAACACTGACCTTGCTGTTTTGAAAAAGAAGTTTGAGACACCTACTCCAGACAATCCTACCGGAAAATCTGACCTTCCTGGAATAGATATATTTGTTTCTACTGCAGATCCAGAGAAAGAACCGGTTCTGGTCACTGCAAACACCATCTTGTCCATTCTAGCTGCTGACTATCCGGTCGAGAAGCTTTCTTGTTACGTTTCTGATGATGGAGGTGCTCTTCTAACATTTGAAGCCATGGCAGAAGCTGCCAGTTTTGCCAACTTGTGGGTTCCGTTTTGCCGGAAGCATGATGTTGAGCCTAGAAACCCAGAATCCTACTTTAATCTGAAGAGAGATCCATACAAGAACAAAGTAAGGCCGGACTTTGTCAAAGATCGCAGGAAGGTTAAGCGTGAGTATGACGAATTTAAGGTCCGCGTTAATGGCCTCTCTGACTCAATTAGACGGCGTTCTGATGCTTATAACACTCGCGAGGAGATCAAGGCCTTGAAACGGCGAAAAGAACTGGAAGATGATTATGAAATTGAAAATTTAAGGATCCCTAAAGCTACATGGATGGCTGATGGAACCCACTGGCCAGGAACCTGGACCGTTCCTGCACCGGAACATTCAAGGGGTGATCATGCCAGCATTATTCAGGTAGAAGATAATTTCAAATTGTGATGTAATATGCTGCCATATATATTTGCACATTACACTTTGGCCAGTTTGTCTTTTTGAATTTATCCAAGCTTAAGGCATTTGATGAATTTTCAGCTCTATTGGGAAAGCTTTCGATAATCCACACATGCCACATGGATTTAACACATGACGGTTTTTGATGACAATCGTGTTCTTTAGAAACTGCCATGTCTCAAAATACTAAAGGGATTTTTCCACTGCTCATCAATATATGTGATATACGAACAATGAATCACTTTTTGTATTTTAGTGCTAGCAGCATATCCTATTTTCTTGGGAAAGAAGTGAACATATTACTCATAGATATTTGAGAATAATTGTCATAATTGAGATGTTAGGTTAATTTATCAACGTTTCCTTGCACTTAAATTTAAACTTTGTATAATTGCAGGTCATGTTGAAGCCTCCTAGTGACACCCTTCTTGTTGGAGATAACCCAGAGTCAAATCCAATTGATCTAACTGAAGTTGACACACGTCTTCCTATGCTGGTTTATGTTTCTCGAGAAAAACGGCCTGGATATGATCACAACAAGAAGGCCGGTGCTATGAATGCTCTTGTCAGAGCCTCTGCTATCATGTCCAATGGTCCCTTTATTCTTAATCTCGACTGTGACCACTACATTTTCAACTCTCAAGCATTGAGAGAAGGAATGTGTTTTATGATGGATCGTGGTGGGGATCGCCTTTGCTACATTCAGTTTCCTCAGAGATTTGAAGGCATCGATCCCTCTGATCGCTATGCCAACCACAACACGGTTTTCTTTGATGTGAACATGCGTGCTCTTGATGGTGTTCAAGGTCCAGTATATGTTGGAACGGGGTGTCTATTTCGCCGGACAGCTTTATATGGTTTTGATCCCCCGCCTCAAGATAAGACACGTGACTCTTGTTGTGGGCTTTTCTTTGCTCGTCGAAAGAAAGCTGTATCTGTCGCTTCTGCATCTGAAGTGTCCTCTGATGATGGCCATTCCATTGGACAAGGGTACTCAGATCATGATGAGATGACCCTCTTTCTGATTCCTAAGAAGTTTGGAAACTCGAGTGATCTTATTGAGTCTATAAGGGAAGCAGAATTCCAGGGTCGACCGCTTGCTGATCACCCATCCGTGAAAAACGGAAGACCTCCTGGTGCACTAACTGCTCCTCGGCGTCTTCTTGATGCAGAAACGGTTGCTGAAGCAATCAGTGTGATTTCATGTTGGTATGAGGATAAAACGGAGTGGGGCCAGCGTATTGGGTGGATTTACGGTTCTGTGACAGAGGATGTGGTGACAGGTTATAGGATGCATAACCGGGGATGGAAATCAGTATATTGTGTGACAAAAAGAGATGCTTTCCGTGGTACTGCCCCCATCAACCTCACGGATCGGCTACATCAGGTTCTACGGTGGGCCACTGGCTCGGTTGAAATATTCTTCTCACGTAACAACGCTCTTCTTGCGAGCAGCAGATTGAAGTTCCTTCAGAGGATTGCTTACCTCAACGTTGGAATCTACCCTTTTACTTCGGTTTTCCTAATTGTGTACTGTTTCCTTCCCGCTCTTTCCCTCTTCTCGGGTCAGTTCATCGTTCAGACGCTAAACGTCACCTTTCTGACTTATCTTCTAGCAATTACATTGACCCTATGCATACTAGCCGTGCTCGAGATCAAATGGTCTGGCATCGACTTAGAAGAATGGTGGAGAAATGAGCAGTTCTGGTTAATTGGAGGAACGAGCGCTCATCTCGCAGCAGTCCTTCAGGGGCTGCTGAAGGTTCTTGCAGGAATCGAGATTTCGTTCACTCTTACAACGAAATCAGCTGGTGATGATGCAGACGATGAGTTTGCCGATCTCTACATCTTCAAATGGACATCTCTTATGATACCACCAATCACCATTATTTTCACGAACCTGATAGCAATCGCGGTGGCAGTTTGCAGGACGATATATAGCACGTCACCACAATGGAGCGAATTGATCGGTGGTGTTTTCTTCAGCTTCTGGGTATTGGCTCATCTCTTTCCTTTCGCTAAGGGGATGATGGGCAGACGGGGTAAAACACCAACCGTAGTTTACGTATGGTCAGGTCTTATCGCGATCTCCATCTCTCTTCTTTGGGTGGCTATTAATCCCCCATCAGGCAATTCATCAATAGGAGGATCATTTCAGTTCCCTTGAGTTTTTTCAGTTATTGTCGAGGAAGTCTTTCTTCCCTGCATACATCTAACATCATCTTCAGCACATATGCGATTCTATACTTTGACAGGGCAATGTTGTTGCTAGGTTGTTTTCTCATTGTTCTTTTTCGTTGCTTGTAGTCTTTCTTGGTAAAGATGTTAGTAGGCGTAGCGTTGTCACCACATTCTTGTATTCATTCTTTTTGAACATACACAGAAAACAGAGGTTACAGCTGATTTGTCTCAGACATTGACTTTGGCCCTCCTCTTTGTCTCTGGGCTGTTTTGCTCCTCAGTTGTATACATAAAGCTGTTAGATCCTGTTACTAGTACAATTCATGGTAAATGACAATAGCCAAGATCTCCCTCTTCTTCTGGGATCTGTTCGGTTCATTGTTTTGACACCAGTTTGAAATGGGATATAATATAATACAGGAGACATATCGAGTACTCAACAGATTTAGATTTTTAAAGATATAGAGAATGTATGAGACAAATGACCAAGTGGCTGTGTATTATTTGGTGGATAAACTGAAAACTGATAAGATATATACCCGCCAATCGATGAATTACTCCGAAAGTCCGCTGCAATACCAATCCCTGCAAGCGACTTTTCCAATTTCAATCTATTGATAATGCAAACATCCAACGTATGTGTACCCATTTTCTAACTCCCCCGAATTACTTATCTGTACTTGTACTACTTAAATCATGTGGCGGTGAGCCAAAGACAATGAAGCAAATGATCTTAGAGTTATTGAGATTTTAGAATACATTGTTCGGGTATATTGTATATTAGGAGAGACTTCTTGATCGTACGACGTATTTTTCCAGCTTTGCACTAGGGTTTTGTAATAATCTTTCTTTCTTTTTTTATTTTTATTTTTTTGACCAACAGCATTACATATTATAACTTGGGGGGAAAAGAATTCAAACTTGATCCATTATGTTGCAAAACTAGTGTTTATATCAATTTGTAATTACCGTTAATTTTTGGTCAATTATGTTAGTTGCTTTTTATTAAATGAGTATATAATAATATTTATAAAAAATACCTATAGAAATGCAATGGAACGAAATATTTGTAAAAAATGCTCTTATTTATTACATGACATAATTTGGTTCAATATTAAACAACTAATTTAAATTGATGTAGTTAACAAATGTAGAATGGAATTGTGATTCTATCTTGTAGAATCGAATTCTCCTTTTAAGCCGAAATTTTTAATTCTATGGAATTGCAATTTTGGTTTTTTAAAATTCTTTTAAGCTTCGGAACGGAATAAAACTTAGAGCCGCAATTCTATTCTTGATATATTCCTGCATACAAAATGTGATATAAGAAGACTCCGATTACTCTTAACATGAAAATTTAGAATATTGTTTGGAAAATGTTTGTTATCGTAAACAAATTAATATTATAAGTAGTGAAGACAGATTTATTTCATTTTTAATAGATGACATACCATACCCCGAAAAATGGAGAAAATATTTACTGACAATGAGAGGAAAATTAGCTCAAAGAAAGAACTTGGCTTGCATAAAGAACCATATCGTTAGCAAAAGATCTTGAAAGGTTTTCAAAGAAATAAGAGTGCTACTCCACAAAGGCTACATAACAAAATAAATAATATTAAGGAATAAGTTAAAAAATTAAAAAAAAAGTATGATGAGTTATAAGGTGAAATATTATGATGAAAGCTAATTTGGGAAAGAAGAAATAGTGAAATTGTACCCTCTAAAAGAGAAGAAGAGGAAGAGTACATTAATCTAATAAATGAGATGAACATTCTGTGGCATATTAATGTAACAATGCTTATAAAGGACGAATTTACAGTAAATTGTGCAGCATTACTAGATTCAATAGCAGATTTGAATTGTACACAAGATGACAAGAAGGAATAATACATGCTAAAAGACTATCTTTCACGGGAGGACATAAATTAAATTTTAAGTACAAATTGTCACAAGCTAAAATAGTATAACTCGGTGTAAATTTCAAAACTACATCTGTTTTTGCAAAAAATATAAGCAATGCGATTACAGTAAGAACTCCCTCTTATTACATTATTGTATCCGTTTGATATATCGACTTGGAGGTTTGAAAAGTACTGTTAAGGAAAAAGAAGTGAATTTCTCCTTTAATAAAACCAATCAAAGAGAGATAAGTGAATTTAGTGCAAGAAAACATAAATATAGTAGTAAGAAAAACTAGTCATATTGAATATCCTAAGAAAGATATAAACAATAAGAGACTTAAAGAATAACTGAGATAAAATTCTAATCAAGGAAAGATAAAAATTCTCCAAGAGAGATTTGAAAAAGAAACATGTTGAACTTTACCTAGTACTTTTAGGGGTAGGGAGAAACATGAGATAGAACCGCGTAAAAAAAAAAATTTAGTGAAGATAAGATTCCTACTAAAGTAAAGCCAACTCAAATGAATAAGGAGTTACTAGAATTTTGCAAGGGAAAAAAAAAGGAAAATACAAGAGCTATTGGATAAAATATTAATTAGAAAATCAAAATTACCTCGATCTTATGTGGTACTTTATGTTTAAAATTAGGTTGAAATAAAAAAAGGCAAACCCAAATTAGGAGAAAATTACTTATTTAGTATCAAAATTTAAAAAAATTATAGAAATATAAATTGTATAAAAAAATTTCCCAAAATACTAAATTTACATTATATCTTAAATATGTAATATAGGCAATTTTAAATATATCGTATCTTCAAGATATAACACTAATATAATAGTAATAGGGTTGTATTTTGAAAATGCAATACAGGTATGATGTAGAAAATGAAAAAAACCAATTTGCAATTTTATCATTTTTTGAATAATTGTTCATAAAAAAAAAACAAAAAAGGATGAAAAAAGGCTATTTTAACAGAAGAACAATCCCTAAAATGGCATAAAATATCGTATAAAAATAAAAGGGGCCATTAATGGACCTTAAAAAATGTTTTTCAAGCCCAAAATGGCATTAGTAGAGCAAGACTAATCATTTTGCTATAGTATTTAAAAATCAGTTCTTGAAAACATATAATAATAAGAAAAATTCTTCTTGAATCAAAAGTTATGCTCGTTTGAGCATAATTGGGAAAAACGATTTAATTTATTATAAACTAAGGTTATAATGGTCTAATACGAATATGTTGCATTTTCTAAATGTGATATAGTGTCTATATGACTCCAATATTTTCAAGTTGGGCCAAGCTTATATTGTATTTTTGAAATATGATAATTTGTTGATACTAATATCACATTTTTAAAATATGATTAAGCTTGATAATATTTTGCCATTGTCTCATTTTTAGAATGCAAAATTCATATTGTTATCGATATCGTATTTAAAAGATATGATATAGAACTGGTATTTTTATAATTTTTTTTTATATAATTCATAATTGTGTAAATTATTTTTGAATATTAATACACATGTATTTCAACCCTAAATTAGTAATAAATTATAAGCATTTAAATACAATACTAAAATATATTGGACATCTGATGCTAAATAAGTGAGATTTACTCAACAAGTTAATAAGAGCAAAAGCTTTTTCAAAATTTGATACAAATCGAGCTTTTGGAAGATATAATTCACTGAAAAGGATAGATACAACATCTCATTTACTGTGCATTTTAGACATTACAAATGGAATGTTATTCTACTAAAACTTAAGAATGCAACTTCAAAATTTTAAAATCTTATGAATGAAATATTTAAGGAAAAATGTAAATAATTTCCCTAAATTTTAACCTAGCTATGGATTTACTCTATATTTTGAATGTTGTAAATAATCCCTTTAAACTTTAAAGATGTAGAGATTCGACTAGAGTAGTCATGTGTATATTGTGTGAGTAATGTACTAAACGTAGCTTAAGAGAAGTGAAGCAGGAATGACACGTGAAGGGATTATTAGGTAAGAACAAGGCAAGGAGAAAGAATAGGCAATCTTAACATTTTAGATACACAAATGACAAATAAGACAACCTTAGGGGATCTCAGGTGCTCACTTTATTACTTGAGTGAATAAGATTAATTCTTTACCTGAATCATTTGTTTGATCTTAGAGATCAAAGATTTTGTAAAGTAATATTATTTCTCTATTCTCTTCAAGAGCTCCAAATGATGAGGAGTGACTAAGTATTTATTGGCTCTTGGGCATGATGGCATTCATTAGATCATGGTGGATTACCGACCTCTAAACCCATCACTTGCATTCACCTCTAATCTCTCATTAGAAGGATTCTCTCTTGTTAGCTTGCTAAGGATGAGCTCTTGTACATGGAAAAGTTGTGGACGAACTATCTAAGGGCCAAGCTTGGATATACCTAGCTTTATTCAGACTCTCGCCCAGTCATCGACTAACTGAATGTCAAGGCCGACTTGCTAAGTGCTAAGGCTGACTTGCTGAATGCTGAGTCTAAGGTTACTACATGCCGAGTCCTACTCTTCCAGCCTACAAAACTGTAGCGCCATTCAATTGCCTCGACAGCTCCAATTACAATTCCTCAATAACAACCCTTATATCCTTTCAGCTTAGTGACAGTATCCCTAGACCCCAAAGTACAAACCCATTGATAAGCCTCTACCTGTCTCCTATTTTTCTAACATTTTACTATATTCCTTTGTACTATTTGTCCCCTCTTACCCTTTTAGCAATGTATTAAACTAGTATTATTGTATTACTTTTTATTGTAATTGCATATATTTCCTTGTTGTCCTGAGCACTTACTATAAATAGTCCCTTGTCTTTTATAGCAGGAATCATCTTACACCTTTATAAATATCGAATATCGAATATCGAATATCTTCATTCTTGCGAGATACCCTTCTTTGAGTAACATTTCCCCTTACATTCTTATTTAATCTTACCAAGTAGCTCCAGATTAATGGCGAATGGACCTTAGTATTATCTTGTGCATCATATAGGTGAGTACTAAGTCATGTTGTGTTTATTGATACGTCATATTCTTCGAGAAACTTTTCGGAAGCTACTGTGTTTGTTGTCTTTCCTTCCATTACTTCATTCTTCGATACTTCGAAGGACCTGCTGTTATTACTTCTTACAATAAGCCCTAGTAATTAATTCAACTCCTAAGCACATCATATAATCTTGGTGTCAAAGCTTGAGATTGCAACTGAAAGCTTAATGTTGATGTATTTCTTATTAGAGTATATATGTTCTGTTATACTCTGTTTCTCAAGAGGAAAATAGAATAAGTTCTTAAGTTACTATGTGGAATCGTATTTTCAAAGTTTGTAGGAAATCTTCTATTGATTAGTGAACTTCTTTAAGTCTTATATTGAGAATGTTGAATTCTAGTGTTCAAGGAGAGATTAATGATATTGAGAGTGACGGTCATGGTCATAGTCATATTACCCAATAGATCGCAAACAACTGATGAACAATTGCAAGACCTTACCACTATTATAGCCAACCTAGCTATCTTTATATAGAGGGCAATGAAGACTATGCTACAAAAGAGAGTTGATGAACGAGGCTGAGAAGTGAGAGATAAGTTGAGACGACAGGTAATTGGACCTAGAGCACTAGAGGCTGTTAATGCGAACATAGCTCTACTTTGACATGTTAAGAGGTTTGTGAGGAGGAGACTTGAGTTAGATGAAGCTGAAGAGTATAGGGAGGAGTAGGACTAGTATGAAGGATTTGTAGAGCGAGACTTCCGTACCCTCAAGGGAGCTAAGCACTTCAAAGTACATATTCCAAGCTTTAATGGGTCTGGTAGTATTGATGACTACATATTCCAAGCTTTGATTTCTATGACTATGAGGACTTGGTGCGTATTTAAGTAATTGCTTTAGAATTTTCTAGATATGCAGCAATGTAGTCGAAGAAACTACAAAATATACATCAACGTACTTGACGTGAAATCTAAACTTGGAATGAGATGAAGAGAATTCTAAAGAGTAGATTTGTTCCAAAACACTATGTGTAAGACACTTTTTGATGTCTCTAAGAACTTAGACAAGGTAGTCGATTAATGGACGAGTATGTTTGAGAGTTCTAATTGCTAATAATCTGATGTGATGTTGACAAACTTGAGGTGCGAATTGTAGTATGGTTCATTTCTGGACAAAGACAAAAAATTGGTAATATAACAGAAGTATGGAGGCTTAGAGACCTAGATGAGACTATTTGAGTAGCATAAGGGGTTAAAAGGTAGAGGCGAAATTAGATCAGCCAAGTAATAAGTAGAACTGGTACATTGAGCTGACCTAGATATGACCAAGCTCTATTGAGGTTAGATGCCAAGCTGACTTGATGATGGTTGGGGAAATACTAACGCCTAGGAGCTTGAGGTCAAAAAGGACTAAGGTCAAAGCTTAGGATGAAGGACTCGAGAAATCAAGTGTTTCAAGTGCCTTAGTTTTGGATACATGGCTAGTCAATGCTTGAATCAATGTTTCATGACCATTAAGGGAGACAAGCTATAGTTTGAAGTGGAGAGTGCTAATGAAGGGGAGGAAGAAGAAGTGGGCATTGAATAATTGTTAGAAGAGTTTCAAGAAGATTTAGACACCATGACTTGACCTGAAATGAGAGATTACTGTATGGTTGTACGAAGATCTCTTAGTACCTTTACCTCTAATCAGAATGAATAGAGAGAGAACCTTTTTCATACAAACTATTGAGTGAATGGAAAATTAAGTGCCTTAATCATCGACGGAGGGAGTTGTACCAATGTCACAACATAAGGAGTAGTGAAGGCTTTGAAGTTACTGACCTACCCTCACCTTAAGCCCTATAAGATTCACTAGATAAATGAGAAGGGGCATCTATCTATTGTTAAGCAAGTCAAAGTGCCGTTCATTGTTAGTGGCAAATACAAGGATGAGGTGGTGTGCAACGTCTTACCTATGTGCACTTCATACATTCTACTTGGCTGACCGTGGTTGTTTGATTTGAAGGTACTCTATGACGAGTATAGGAACACTTATATGTTTCAAAAGGATGAGAAGGTTATATTGACCCTAATAAGCCCCAAAGAAGTTTAGGAGTCGAAATAGAAGATTACTAGATCATTGCAGAGGAAGTCCTTAGTCATTTCTCAAGCTTAATTTTCTAAAGATGTTAAGATGGAAAAGTGTGCATTCTTATTGGTCAAAAAGCTACTAAAGTTGAAGGAAGTTAGATCATTACTTGCCGAGGTGCAGACATTGCTTCAAGAGTATACCGACATGTTTCCTACTAAGTTGCCAAGAGGTTTACCCCTTGTTAGAGGCGTTAAGCATTGCATTAACCTCCAACTTAGAGTTACTTTATCCAACCGACTTGCCTATAGATTCAATCTCAAGCAAGCAGTGAAGTTGAAAAAACAAGTTGATGAGTTGATTGAACGCGACTATGTTTGAAATAGCATGAGCCCCTATGCCGTGTTGAAAAATGATGGCTTATGAAGAATGTGTATTGATAGCTGAGCAATCAATAAGATCACTATCAAGTATCGATATTTGATCCTACGATTGAACGATATGCTTGATGAGTTGCATAGTGTGCGAATATTTTCAAAGGTTGATCTGAAGAGTGGCTACCATTAGATTCAAATGAAACTTAGAGACAAGTGGCAAAACTACTTTCAAAACAAAAGACGATCCATTCAAGTGGATGGTGATACCGTTTGGTCTTACAAACGCGTTAAATACCTTTATGTAACTCATAAATCATATTTTGAGATCATTGATTGGTAAATGTGTTATTGTTTACTTTGATGACATTTTGGTATATAATATTGACCTTATTTCTCATATCGCACACTTGAGATATGTTTTTGATATCTTTTGTGCGGAGCAATTATTCGGTAATTTAAAAAAATGTATGTTTTGTTAGAGCGAGGTAGTATTCCTTGATTAAGTTGTTTTTGAGGGAGGTATTAGAGTTGATGATGAGAACTGAGTTATTCTTGAATGGCCAACACCGACTAGTGCTATCGAAGCAAGGAATTTTCATAGTTTAGCTTTGTTTTATCAAAGATTCATTTGGAAATTTAGTTTCATCGCTACCCTACTAATTGAGCTGACTACAAGAAACTCTGAATTCAAATGGACCGAGAAAGCTTGAAGGAGTTTTGATGAGATTAAGTCCAAGTTAATATTTGCCCTAGTATTAGTACTGCCTGACTTTGACAAGGTTTTTGAGCTAAAATGTGATGCATCTGGGGTTGGCATTGAAGTTGTTCTTATGTAGGAGTGCCAACCAGTTGCATATTTTAATGAGAACCTTAGAGGTGCCATACTGAATTACTCGGCATATGATAAGGAGCTCTATGGCTTTGTTTGAGAATTCTAGAACTAGCAATATTATTTACTTCTAAGAGAGTTTATTATCTATATAGACCATGAGTCCCTCAAACACGTTCGAGGCCAATAGAAACTTTCTCAATGTTATGTTAAATGGATCAAGTTCTTGAAAACCTTTTCCTATGTCATCAAGTACAAGAAGGGAAGTTCTAACACTATGACCGACGCCCTTTCTCATCAGCATGTTCTTGTCACAACATTGTAGGCTAGAATACTTGGGTTTAGCACCCTGCCTAATCAATATAACCATGACTTGTACCTTAGACCCTTAGTGGCCAAATACAACATTGTAGGAGTAGTAGATGGGTTCTATTTGAGCCAAGGATTTTAGATGAAGGGAAGACAAGTTAGTGTGCTGAGCGATTCTACTAGGGAATTACTTGTTCAAGAAGCTCATGTAAGAGGTTTAACTAGCTATTTTGGCAAAAAGAGAATTGCTGAGTTGTTAAAAAAACACTTTTATTGGCTTAGGATGATGAAGGATGTACATAAAATTCTTGAACAATGCGAGGTGTGTAAGTGAGCCAAGAGAAGAAAGGAGCCATATGGAGAATATACACCTCTGCCTATATCCAAGTGGCCATGGACTAATCTAAGCATGGATTTCATGTTCGATCTACCTAGAATACCTCGAAAACATGATACTATTATGGTGGTCGTCGATTAGTTTAGCAAAATGAGCCACTTCATCCATTGTCACAAAACTAATGATGCTTTATTTGTTACTAACCTCTTTTTGCAAGAGATTGTATGACTGCATGGAGTTCCAAAGAGTATTGTATCTGATTGTGATTTGAAGTTTATGAGCTTTTTTTGGTGAATACTGTGGAAGAAGTTCGACACCAAGCTTATATTCAGTACTTTAATAATTAGTAGGAGACCTTGTTTGGATCTACCTCAGCAAGGAGCAATTCTTAGGGAAGAGGGCAATTAAGTCATCTCCTAAGTTAGATGGCCCTTTCAAGATTCTTTGATGCATCAATGATAATGCTTATGAATTGAACCTACCTAAAGGATATGGAGTGTCTCCTACTTTTAATGTTACAAACTTAATACCCTATGTGCTAAAAGAAGAAGAAGAAGACCAAGATTTAAGGAAAAATCTTTGACAACCTTAAGGAACTGATGGATTGCTGATCTTTGGACCCATCACTCGTGCCTACCTCCGAAGCCTCCAATCTCTCACTAAGAGGATTCTCTTTTGTTAACTTGCCGAGGATAAGCTCCTATACATGGAAGAGTTATGGACAAACTCTTTAAGGGCTTAACTCAAACATACACTGCTCTGCTTAAACTCTCACCCAATTGTCGACTAGTTGAGTGCCAAGGCTGACTTGCCAAGTGTCGTGGCCAACCTGCTCAATGTTGAGTCTAAGGTTACTATATGTTAAGCCTTACTCTTCCAGTTTATAGAACTATATTATCATTCAATCACCTTGGTAGCTTTAAGTACAGTTCCTCAATAGCAGCCCTTACATCCTTTTAGCTTAGCCACAATGTCCCCAGACCCCAAAGTATGAACCCATTGATAGGCTACCACTTGTCCTCTATTTTTCTATGTGCTACATTCCTTTATACTATTTATCCTTCTTTACCCTTTTAGCAATGTACTAAGCTAGTATTATTACATTACCCTTTATTGTAATTGCATATATTTCCTTGTTTTCTTAGATACTTACTAGTCCCTTGTCTTTTGTAGTCGAAATCATCTTACACCTTTATAGATATTAAATATCCTTGTTCTTGCGAGATACCTTTCTTCGAGTAACATTTTCCCCTACACTCTTACTTAGTCTTATTGAGTAGCTTAAGATTAGTAGCGAGTAGACCTTAGTATTAGCTTATACATCATATTAGACAAAGTACTAAGTCGTACTGCATTTGTTAATGCATCATATCCTCTAAACAGCTTCATGGAAGCTACTATGTTTGTCATCTTTCCGTCCACTACTTTGTTCTTCGATACTTTGAAGGACCTATTGTTACTACTTCTTACAGTAAGCCCTTGTAATCAACATAACTCCTAGGCACATTAAATCATTTGGTGATTAACGGATGAGATAAAGCTTGCTTAATTCCTGATTATCCTAAATGAGCAAACTGATGTAAGTCTTTAAAATTGTATTTAAAACAATCGAGCTTAAATTTAGGGCTTTTAAGGAAAGTTATTTAATTGAGCCTAAATTTTACGATTAAGATAGAAAAGTTAGATGAAGTGATATAATGAAGTTAGATTTTGAAAATAATGACCTAAAATCCCAATTTTGCCCTTAGAAGTAGAATTATTTAATATAGTAATAAAATGCTCAAAACCACTAAAATCGAGTTCGGAATGGGACGATAACTTAAAGATAAGTTAATTAAGCTATAAAATGAGATAATATAGTATAATTTACTATATGAATATACTCGTATTTTTATAAATATATCCTGTATAAATAATAATTATACCTATAAATTAACCTTAATTTATGTAATTATATTTATAATGTATTGAATTCATGTGAATAATTAAGAAAACATATCCTAAAAATAAAAAATATGTTAGAAACATAATTATGTGAGTATAGTTATATATTACATGTGATATATACATGGGATATATACTCATATATTAACAAAATAACTAAATACTATTATAATATATATATATATATGTATATATAATATCAATATTTAAGTCAATTCCCTATCAAAGTTATCTAAAATCATTTCCCATTTCTTGGAAGAGTTGCGTGGCATGCAAAACAAGTTAGAATGCTGATTCAAAAAGTTAAATTGTGAAAACAAGGCACCTCATGCTTAATTTAATCAAGAAGAAAAAAAAATAGAAGATAAATTCTTTCAACCGACTTTGGGGCAGTATAAAAGGATAAGAGCTCTAGACATGCAATATTTTACAATCTAGAAAATTTAGGGAGTGATTGAAAGCTTTAGGGAATTAGGAAAATAATATATATATATATATATATAAACAAAATCGTGCCTCTACCGTACCTGACCTAGACAACCACCTTATGACTAACCTAACCGGCTACCACCAGTCGAGGTAGTGTTTAGGTCGTTTGACATAGCCCAAACTGCCACCGGCCACTATAGTATCCACGAACAGCCAAGTCGATTCTCCACCCTATTTTTCAATAATTTGTAAAAAAATCTAAACCACCCAAAAAATTATGAAAAAAAATTGTAGTTAGGTTATTTTGAATATACTTTTTTGTGATATTTTTATTTTTGAAAAATTTGTAATATATAGTATACTTGCTTTAAAAAGCTACTATTCATTTGAAATTTGAATTACAAAATAAATGTATCAAATGACATTGTTTCTAGCTCAAAATTTTTGTATAGGATGTGTATAATATATAGGTAATTGTTATGTAGCCTAAAATTTAATTTGAATATTTTAATATTTATTGCATTTTTTGGCCTAAAAATAGCTCAAAAAGAGGTTGAAATTGTGAAATAAATAAGAAATTATGAAATTAAATGATGAAATGGACATGTATAGATCTCTAGTGAATAATAACATTGTTGGATCAAATTGAAATTAATTTGGTGTAAAAAGGATCATAATTGAGTAATTTAAGATAATTCAAGAGTAAAATTGTAAATACAAATATATAGGCGATAGGTTGAAAACTTGAAACCAAGAAATAACTGAGTTCCCCATATTTTTAGGAGTCTATAGAAATTTTCGAGGAATTATTTAGTGACCTGAACTATTTATTATAAATTTATGTAGTAAAATAACTTAAATTATAAGTCGAGACGCATCTATAGCAATAATAAGTTTAACTGAATTAAATAGTTATATAATAACTATGTATGAGGTTGCTGATTAGATTAGATAAAAGGGTATTTTTAATATATTTACTGATTTTTTTTATTGGGATATGTTATAGGTATATTAGGGTTAAATAATACTCATATTATAGTATTTTATTGAGAAATTAGGTAAAATATAGTTTAATAACTTAAAATTCATATAATACATTAATATTTATTTAGACACGTATAACTGTATTAAAAATTCGAACTACTCGTTAAAAGTTATCCCTAAAGACAAGACTCGTAACACGTTTTGTTAAGTTTGTACGAACTCAACGATACTAATTTTATTAAAATCAGACAATCTTAGGTAATATAACCTATAACTCTATAATATTCTAGAATGTACCTATTGTGATAACCCTATCGGAATTGAAACGTGATTTAATCAATTAAAAGTATATTTCGATACAATTGAAACAATATATGATACGTAATATTATAATTACATATATTATCAATAATTAATAACTTAACTCAATAATATATATATAATAATAATAATAAAACTATATATTATTATGGTAATATATTCATGTATATATAATCATTTCGAATCAAATCCTAATGTTTTTGTAATTATTACGAAAACTAAATTTGAGTTTTGTGTGTATATAGGATCTCTCAATAGTCAAACTATTGACAGCTCAAGTCTACCGTAATAAGTGTCTAAACAAGTAAGTTAGGATTTGTAGCTTTACCGCTTATTGGGATATTGTATCAAAGTATCTTAAGACTTAGCAGTACTTCTACTTGTGTTTATAATTAGTTGTTTGTGTGCATGCCGTACATGTGAATGATACTCAATTGTGATAGTACTTAAACTCCTTGGTATGTTGTTATGAATGTTCGCATGGTCTTTGAATTATATGAACTTGTTTGGTCACCCCTGATAATCACTAATGTTTATTCAACTAAAACAAAACTGAACATGCATAATACCTATTAGGGGAAACGATTTGGGTGTTAAGCCAAACATCGACTTCCTTCAATGAGGATAGTTGAAATCGTCATTTCCTTATCCTTAGTTGGACTAAGCAATAGGCGAGGAGATTGTGGTAAGAGTGGAGGCCATGGTTTGAAGGCAGTTATAGGAGGAGGGTGTTCTTCATTGCATAAGCCCAGGTTTAGTTTGATTTGATTCATGATAAAACTCTTTAATTTGAGTTGGAGTAGATATAATTTCTTTAACTTCACAATGGACTGGATAATATTATATAATGTTTCATTTGATTGATTGCATTACATTTCATCATAATTAATAACCTTATTTGTGATTATTTGGTACTTTTTTGACTTCGTCATACTTATTGAGCTAG
Organism: Lumnitzera littorea; assembly: GCA_024138015.1. NCBI lineage: Eukaryota > Viridiplantae > Streptophyta > Magnoliopsida > Myrtales > Combretaceae > Lumnitzera > Lumnitzera littorea. The sequence continues at coordinate 37,159,592 of JAMXBB010000008.1, forward strand.
TTGTACTTACATCTCCATAGACTCTTTTGTATGTACTGAGTAAGGACCCATATGTTCCGATATTGCCAATCCCAAGTTAGTGTGCTATTAACTAGGAAAGTGAAGGACAAAGAATCAACTGAACTTAGGCTTTTGACCTTTCTTTTGTCTTTTCTTTTTAGGAAACTAATTAGGAATTCCTTAGGATACCCAGTAGTTTCCTAACTTATTGTAATTGTAAATAGTTTGCAAAACTTATAGCTTTTTGATAAACTATGATGGTATACTTTAACTTTGAAAGTGAAAATTATATATATAAATTGTTGCATTATGAAACAGCAGGTTGTATAGAATAGGTATTTTGTAAAGCTCTACCACAGGTTTGGTTATTCACAGCTATTAGAATGGATATTTCAAGCTGGTTGAGTTGTCTACACCTTGTGTAGATTGTATCTACGATAGTAGTTGTGAAGTCAACTTCTATCTTAGGTTAGTTACATGGTAGGACTGTTATAACTTCTCCTATTCGAGGCATGACAGTTGATAGACCTATGGCCTATAGTCTTTCTTATAAGTTTATGAGTCTGCCTAAGAAAGGTTGAAGGTAGAAGGACTGTCCAATGATCCTTGTTCTAAGCCTTAGAGCCAATTCTTCCTAAGTTATCCCAAATATAGAATAGACTCCTTAAACCCTACTATCTATCTTAATGAGTTAAGCCTAAATAAATATTAAACTTAGCCCAATAATTAATATGGTAATATTCAGTCTACTATCGACCAAAATTGACTAAGCCTAAGAATTTTGGACATCAATTACTTCTTTTGAATATCTAAGTCACTACTTGGTACACACGTATTGTAAAGAGTCACACTATTGTCACATGTGCTTCCAAGGCTAAAGACCTCATTTAGTATGGTGCCAACATTATAGAATTATTTATTATACTCATTGTGCAAGCATATAGCACCATCTAATCACATGCATCACTTTAGACATGCTAGAGAAGCACTGCTCCTATGGCATTGTAATATATTAAATAAGCCTTCAATACCATATAGTCTTCCTTTACATAAGCTCACTTAGCTTCAACATTTGCATTATCTACCTCATTGGATTGACCCCTATGTACTAATACTACCTCAATTTTCTTTAATCTTCAAATTTACGAGAAATCTTCTTATAACATCTTTGATAAATATATATATATATATATATATATATAATTGTTGAGTGTTAGGAATTGAACTTTCACAACCTCTAATATAATCTTCAAATGCTTGTCTCAAAAAAAAAAAAAAAAAAATCACCAAACAAAATTGCCTAATTACATATTTTGATAAAGTCCCACTAATAATTGCTACCTCTCGTATAGTTTTCTTAGATATTTGAAGCCATGTAGCACCCTATCTCATCTACTTCGTGCAAGTGGGAAAAAAAATGAAACGATATCTTCTTCAAATCTTTTTTCATGCTTCTAGACATCTTATTCTCCTTCAAATTTTACCAAAATTTCTTTAAATTTTCCCTTTCCCCCTCTCCTACCTTTTTTTTTTTTTTAATTTTTTTCTCAAATCTATCTTAAACAAATTAGATTCCATTATATCTCCTTACTAAATTAGTCTCAAACATCATCAAATTATCCAACTCCATTAAGTCTTGGACTTAAAATATTTATCTCCATCTAAATCCCATCATGTCAGCTATTTATGTACATATAAGTGTAGCTCGTTGAATTTATATCTTTCTCATTTTGAGTTTGATATATTGTAGTCATCTTATTCAATGACACATGACTTAGAATTAGGAATCTACTCCCATGAACTTCATGACATTATGGCCTTCTTTATTTCAACTATGCATGGCCTCCAATGAACGTACATTGAATGTAGATTGGCTGGACGAGATACTCTTAAGACATAAAGGCTTGAATTTTAGATTGTAATTTGCTCAGCATTTGGATTGATACAAATATTCATGGATGTATGGCTGAATCATTGGCTTTATTTTCTTCCTCAATTTTTTTTTTCCTTTTAGTTCTTCTTCCAATATTTAACTTGCAGCTTATTTGATCATCCTCATTAAGGATAAAGCAGCATTGCTACTACGATCAAACCATTTGTAAAGACATGACCTTGGCAACTATCAATTAGCAACCAAAAAAAAAAAAAAAAAACAACCAAAACTGATCTTGGTAAAGTTGTAATCTTTTCTTGTTAATTACACCATGCCATTGCTTCATTGACTTGAAATATATGTAGCAATGGTTCCATTGGTGATACTAGAATGATTACAAAATAATCTTTGTTTCGGTTATGCCTTTAGCCATACATAAACTCACTGGTCATGGCCTTGTTTATAGATGCCTTTCTTTATCTTCTCATTGACATGCTAGTAACAATAGTATTGGAGATGCTCTAGGTATCCTTTTTGTCATCCTTGTTACTAATTTTGTCACTTTATGTGATAATATTATCATGCTTCAATGAATGTGCTATAACTAGTTGATGGATTAATAACATGCTATCGTTGATGTTCGTTATGTCATGACAGGCATGTGACTTGGAGTATTGTACTATTCCCTTAGCTATTCATTTCATGGGAAAAAAACTTTGGACAATAGTTTGAACATTGCATGCCATCATTCTTTTAGAGGGTTGTTAACTTATTTGTAAAACCCAACCCCTAAAGAAAAAAAAAAAAAAGAAAAGAAAAGAAAGGGGAATAAAAGAAAATAAGTAAATAAATAGGTATTTTAAGTGAGGAGTATGTTAGTATTATATAAAAGTGATAGGGCCAGTTTAGGCATGGCAAAGTTTCCAAAATTCTAAGTATAAAAGCCGGTTATTACCTTTTTTTTCACACCTTCTCTATGCTTGTAGCTCTTGTAACCTATAGTTTCTATGCAAGAGATTTGAATCAAGAGAAGGAATCTAATGCGATTTGGCAAGATCAAGTGAGGGGAATCTAAGGTAAGTGTTGGAATTATTAGTATGTTAAACTTTATGCTAAATCTTATTAAAATTTGCTTTTTCATTTAGGGTGATGGGGAAAACGAATTTTTGGTCGAGTTTTGGATGTATCATGGTAGAATTATGGTAGAGGTGCGGAACTCAAATCCCAAAGGTAAGGATCTAATGACTATTTCTTGTATGCATTGTTTTATGATTTTGTAGTTTGATCCAAGAGTATTGGGTTGAGTTTTGCTTGAAGTTTGGTTTTTGATTGGTGTTTTAAGGGTTGTGGAATTATGTTGTTGAGGGAAAAACTTGTTAGGAAGTAGTGGTTTACAAAAACAATAGAAGGGGATTGGAGTGCAGGGGTTGAAACGTTATTATGGTCTGTAGAAATTTGCAGACTATAAGCTAACATCTGGACGACACAATTGTTAGAGTCCGGATGCTAAGGAGAAGTCCGCTCCCATCGATCATGGCGTTTGGATGCCACTTGTTGTAGCATTCAGATGCTATGACCCTTGCTGTGTGCAGCGACGTTTCTTCCAAGTCTTCATTGTCTTTTTGAGCATGTTTTCATATTCTAAATCCTTTATAAAGTTTTTCTAAACATGTTTCTTCACCTAAAACAATTTACAACACCATTCTAACGTCATAATGATCCTAGGTTCCTCATGCGACATGAATTGAAAGTGTGTGAGGTTTGTGATGTTGAGTTAAAGGGTGATGTTAGATGAGTTAGAGACTAAGAAAAGGGTTTTGTTCTAGTATAAGTTTAGGTCCTAAATCGAGTTTTGGCATGACAGGTTTTAAAGAGGTTGTTGTTTCAGTTTCTAGCGAGTTGATGAAATCATGTACAAGATACTTGCTATTTGGTTATGTATTAGGATAGTGGATATAACCACACTAAATAATTGTTGGACTTTAAATGAATGTATGTTGCGTATGCTTGGCTGGGCCAAAGGGATTAGGAGGACCAACCTTAGGGTGGCACCTCGATGATCCTACACAATAGTGTCCTAATTGGAGTTTCACTTGGAAATAATCCAAGGAGATTTAGGTTGTTAATTGGATAGTTGTTACTTGGTTACTAAGGTATTGAGGAAAACCTACACTAATGCTATATGGTGTGTGTATATATTGTGTGTATATATATATATATATAGTTTGATCGGAGTCATGAGTTACTTTAAGTTTAGAGTTAGATTCATATGACTCTAAACTATGCTATATGTGGGTCTAAATAAAAGATAATAGATTAGTGATTGTTGCATATTTGTACTTGTTCTGTGTGTGTGATGTCATCATCATGGTTTGCTCATGCACATATGATTGTATATTCAGTACTGGGTTTTGGCTTATCCTTCCTTAAATTTTTAGGTATAGGTATAGGTTAAGGCAATAATGAAGTTTAGTACGGTGACTTGAATATTAAGGTGATATAGCAGTTTAGCTTGAACATTTTTATGAGGATAGAAATGGCTTTGTGTAGTCTAAGTAAGAGTGTGAAATTAGTTGGGATATGTTGTCGGATGAGAAGTCACTTGAGACTTCTCTGGTCAACTTTTTGGTTTTATGTTATTGGGTCAAATCGAGGAAGTAGAGATTTGAGTCATATTTAAGTTTTTTGAATGTGTTATATTTAACAGAGTTTAAGTTTATTGCTTATGAATAAAGTAATTTGGAAGTTGATATTTATGTCAATTTTGGTGATTTGAGGATTTTTAAGATATCTTTAAAATGTGGTACTAGAGTTATTATAGGTGTTCAGTGATAAATGAAGTATATGATGATGTCAGCATGTTGTTTGAGATACCTAACATGTCAATAGAGGTTAGGGACATGTAGCGCGCTGTAACGTTCCAAGGTCTAGAGTGTTACACTGTTAAATGGTTGTTGTGCTTTCATTAGTTAATGGATTTCATGATGTTGAATATCCCTTTTTGCTTTGTCCTTTGACATGCACATAAAAAAAAAAAAAAAAAATTCCTTCAGTAATCCAATCTACTTTTGGAGTTGCATTCATGTGAACTTGCTGTGGGTTTTGTGAATTCCTAACTCCATTCCGTGGTAAGTTTTTCATATATGAATGTTGATTCCATTTCTTTTTTCCTTTTTTCTTTTTTTTTTTTATTTTCAATTCTATTCTTGCTATGGTGTCTTCTTTAGATTCTTCTAAGCATGCAGTTTAACATTCTCAAACAATTGCTTAATTAGGTTAGTGGACTTCATTATTCATTCATATATATATATATATATTAATTTTCTTTGTCTTTCCACCATGATTTACACTTACTATTTAGCACTCCAAACTAGAGTTCACCTTTGCCTTTATCCATAACTATTGCTAACTAATTTGAATTTGTTAACATAACAATGCTCGGAATTGATCATCTTCTATTAACCTTAGATTTATTGAGTAATATACTTTCTCCTTGAGTTCCTATTGGCTCCGAAATTTTGCTCTAGCATCTTTTGGAGTATCCTTTTAAATCCTTTCAAAGATTGATAAGTATCACAGGCATGATAATTTTCAAGCTTGACCTTATCTTGAATTTTAGCCATAGATTTCCTGTAAATGAGATGAGTCTTCATAGTAATTTATGGATATACACTTCTATTTATTTTTATGCTTGCAATTTATGTACTACTTTCTTTTCTAATAATATGAATACTTGTAGTGCACATAAGCATATATACTTCATTATTCTCTTTCTTTATTACAGGAAGTAGAAGATAATAACTGATGTGTTAGGCAAGTGCACCTTATCAAATTATAATAGTGGATTAAGTCCAAATGTCAATCCCTTAACGACTTTGACTACTAATATTGACTAGATCTTTATTACCTAACCTATAAATTCAAGCTTGAGAATTTAAAATATCTAATCTAATTGCAGTAGTCATTAAATTAACAACTAATTAGGAATTATTCAAGAACTTAGTAAGAAAGCAATACAAGAATAAACTAATTCAAGATTCAAAAACTATATCTAGATTTTTGTTTCCCTTAGACCTAACAAGTGAATTCCATTAATTTATTCATTAATCTTTCTTGATCGAGAGAACTGCTTACTAAAATTAATTATTTTCTCAAGTTAGTTGACCTTAACCTTAGAATCATCTATTAGAATTTATTTTCAATAACATGATCTATGAATGTATTATTGAATAATGAATTATCTACACTTTAATTCAAAATTCTAAAAAGATCTTGCAAATTATCTCCGATCTTATAAATTATCTCTAATCTTACAACAACCCTCATAAATTATGCCTAGATCTAATCTTATAAAAAATCTCTTAATTCTCTTATAAGATATCAAACTCTGGATACTATGCATGGAAATAATAATCAAAATCATGAAGCATACATAGTTGAATCAAGAAAAAACTAAAGAATTAAATAAATCAAATATGAATAATTTCACGTGAATAGATCTAGACTCTATAAGACCTAAATATCAAAGATTTACTCACTATATATCACAAAATAAGAATCTAAAATCAAACAGTAGAGAAAAATAAAAGGATGAATCATGATATCTAAAGAAAAATTGAATCTTGAAATCTTCTTTGTGCCTTGCTTTCTTAAGTTTCTTTGGCTTGAAAAACTCTCCAAAATTTGTACCAAAAAGTTTTATCCTAAAACAAACCCTAACAAGACTTTGTATAGGAAGAGATAAAAAAAACATAGGTTAGCTAGAAGAGACATAATTGGAGACACGATCATGTCTATTGGTTATGTAATAGGCTGTGACAGTTGACAATATGCTCTAAATTTGCTTGGAAGTGACACAGTCATGTTATTTGGTTGTATTGATCTTCAAACCTTCATAACTTGCTTATTTTAATTTTGATTTGAGTAAAATTTGTTTCCATCTTCTCGTTTTTTCACATAAATCGTTTCAAAACTTAGAAAAGAAAATTTTACTTAATTAAATATTATTATCTAAAAATAAACTTAAATATCAAGGGAAAATCATGAAAAATCATGAATTAAAGCATAACCAATTTGGAACTCATCAATAACCTTCACTATTGAAATGGTGGCTCTTCGAATTATATGAAGTCCCCTTATAACTTAGTAGTGAATTTGACTCATATTGACTAAAGCAGTGTGACTTTTGTAATTTGTTGAACTTAGTTTCTCTATTGAGAAAATAGATTGATATTGTATTCTAATGTCAAAAGAAACAAAGAATAATCCAAGTTAAAGCATAGAGGCCATGAAGCATAAAGACTTGTTGGCACATCAAGATAAATGTCCACCATTAGTTTCGAGTCCTTAAGACAAGTGCTTAGACAAGACCATCTTTGAAGACATATTCCAAGAGAAAACCAAACGTTAAGAAGCTTACTCAATATCTCACATTGATGGTGATCTCTAGTTTGTCAAGCATGAGCCTTGTGTTGATTGTAGAGATACTATTAGGGGGAATTCAGTGTTGCACTTTAAAAATGGGAGGAGAAAGCTACCTCTCTCAAGTACCCAATTTGCATTCCTAAAGGAGCCATCCTATGCATGGGATGATTGGGTAAAGTACATTGCAAAAAAAAAAGGCAAAATATGTAGTTCTTCTAAAGAAGACTAGAGCCCTTTATGCTATTATCACTTCTATTCAATTATGGTTCTTACATACAAGTGAAATGGAAGTATGAAGGGGTTAGTAGGGGTAGGATGGTAGGGTGGTGTGTTGAGGGGGGCATCATTTTGTGGTGGAGTATCTAGAGATACCATCAAAAGATATTCAATATTCAACACCATCACAAGCATGGCAGGCCTTCTCATGTTATCTAGACTTTGACTTGAATTATTCATCTCTTCCCCTTTTATTTTTCAAATACTATGTATGTTTGAGCTTGCTAACGTCATCTATTATTCTTGTAGGTATAGTCTCATAATCAATAATGCCTTTAGTGAATCTTAATATTCACTTCAAGAGTCAAAGTAGGTCAGATAATTCCTTAGCAAAGAACTACCTTCAAACAAGTGAGCATCAAGTGTAGCAAGTCCTAATAAGATTTAAGCATAGTAGGCCTTGAGTGAGCAAGCCTCAAGCACAATAGACTTTACATGAAGAAGCCTTAAGTGCAGTAGGCCCTAGCAATCCTCATGCATAGTGAGCATCTCATTTAATTTGCCTTGAATGAAGTAAGTCTTAGCTAGCCTTAAGCGCAAGACGGGTTTGTGTACAACAGGCCTTATTAGGCCTTGTACATAAGGGGCCTCTCTCATAGTGAGACTTAAAGGGACTCTAAGATTAACATCAAAGGAGACTCGATTGGCCTCAAGCCTTACAAGCCTTGAGTAAGCAAGCTTGAAGTACAGTAAACTCGACAGCAGCATGACTTACGCATGACGAGACTCATGACTAATAAGCCCTAGCGAGCCTTGTACATGGAGAGCTTCTAGTAAACACTTGTTTCACCTTTAAAGAAGACTTGTTCCATTTTAAGATTGAAAAGGGCGAGTTACCTCTTTGGCATGGTCAATTTGCTTTTCTTAAGAAGTTGTTGGCATTGGGATGGAGCTATTGAATGGAGTACATTACCATAAAGCTTAAGCATGCGGTTCTCTTGAAGAAGACTAAGATCCTTCTTACAATCACTACTTTTACTCGATTATAGTTCTTGCATGAGTGAGATGGAAGTGTGGCATGCTAGGATCCATCATTGCACCACCATTTCAATTCAATAGCAATTATTGCATGTGTGCAAGACATAAGGGTACTGCCTATGCTTGAGGCATGGGAGTTGAGATGTTAGGGCACTACTTAGGCTTAAGGTATGAAGGATGAGATGCTAGGGCATTCCTTAGGCTTAAGCCATGGAAACCAAGATGCTAAAGCATTACTTGGGTCAAAAGCATAAAGTCAAGATGCTAGGGAGTTACCTAGGCTTGAGGTTTAAGAGCCGAGATGATGCCAAGGCATTGCTTAGGCTTGATGTTTGAGAGTAGAGATGTCGAGCTATTGCTTAGACTTAATGCATAGAAGCCAAGATGCTAGGGCATTGCTTGGGCTTGATGCGTAGAAGTTGAAGCTAGGGCATTACCTGGGCTTGATGTATGGAAGTTGTGACACTAGGGTATTGCTTAAGCTTGACTTGTGGAAGCCATGATGCTAGGGCAATGTCTAGGCTTGAGGCTTAGAACCCAAGATGCTAAGACATTATTTGGGCTTGACGCGTGGAAGTTGAGATGCTAAGGCGTTGCTTAGGCTTGAGGTGTAGAAATTGAGATATCAAGACATTGCTTGGGCTTGAGGTGCAAGAGCCAAGATGCTAAGGCATTGCTTAGGCTTGAGGACAATAAGCATGTAAAAGATAAAAAATACAGCAATGAATAAAAAATAAAACTCTTATTATTGAGTAGTGAAATTCACTATTTTTTTAACAAGAAAAAAAAAAAACAATATCATAGCTTAAGCGCATTTTTCGTGCTTAACAAATCACTAATTACTTTCAGAAGACTTGTATGCTACTACATAGGTATCATGGCTTAGGAGTATGTTGTTGCAAATGTTGTTATCTTCGATGATAAGCTCCCCATTTTGAATCCTTTCATAGAATATCCTTCTTAAGCTTTAGTAAGTCCTAGTAGGATGATCTACTGTTCTATGAAACCGACAATATTTGGGACTTCTTCTTTTGTTCTTCGTAGGTTGGCACTCAACTCTTGGTAACTTGATAGCTTCATCTTATAGCCAGTGGTTGAGGATAACATGTACCTTGCTTATTAGCCACGGAAGTGAAGGAGCTTCTGTATCTTTCTTAGGTCTCTCACTACCATTAAAGTCCTCGCTCGAAGTCGAGGACATGAATGTTGATCGTTTATTGAGCTTTCTACTTTCCTCTTGTTGCCTTATAATAGAATTGTTGTCTTTTATGCATTCTCAATGAGTGCATTGAAAGAACATAAGAAGAGGTTCTCTAAGTGTACAACATACTTGGAGAACATCCCTTAGACATAGATCTTTACTAGTTCTCTTTCATCACAAACATCTTGAATGTCTACATTATGTTTTCTAAAGCGCTTTATATAATCCATCAAATCCTCTTTCGGGTTTTGTTGTGTTCTTCCTATGTTTATAAAAGTAATTTTCTTCTGAGTGGAGAAGAATTTCTTTAGAAAAATGGTTTCCCATGAATCAACTAATCCTGAGAGGAGATTGAAATACCAAGTGTATACCTTCTCTGTTAGTGATTTAGAGAACACTCTAAACTTCAGATCGTCATCAAGCCTATAAGGCTCCAAGATTTCAATAAATTTCAACAAGTGCTCTTGGGCACTTCCCTTTTTATTATTGAATAGCTTGAATTTAGGACTTACATAGTCCTTAAGCTAAGGCTTAGCTATAATGCATCGATGATAGGAGAGTTTTAGCTTTAGTACTCTTATAGATGACTTAACTTATGTTTCCATCATATAAACATCTAAGTCTTCCCTTGTTATAAAGGAAGTCCTTAGAGTAAAGGCTATAGACATAAGTAGAGGAGTAGGAGCAGCATTGGGGCGGGTTGTAGATCTACCTAAGGTTAGGATAGTAGGATTAGGTTATGGAATCTTACATTCCTAGTTGGGGTTGGTTGTTTTATAGGTTCTAGTAGTAGAGTTTGGCCACCCCTTCCTTGATGGGAATTTTTGTTAATAGCAAGAGAGTTAGTTGGTTGATTTGAGGTAGTATGCCTAACTGTATAGCAATGGTAGGGTTTGGTAAAGCTATACCTTATTACATAGCAACAGTGGTAGGCAACCTAGTCAAGAGGGGTTGGAATGTAGACATAAACTGGTTCAGATCCTTTATAGCTTCTTACATTGCCCGCATTGTTTATGAGGGACCTAAAAGAGCCTTAAGCATAAAATGGTCTTGGCTAGTGTTTTTAGGTGGTGAGAGTGGATTCTACTAGATAAGCTTAACATTAGTGTCAAGCTCTTGGGATGTGGAATTAAATGTGCCAGGTGTTCTCTTCCTAGGAGGTACCATGTCTTTACTATCATTGCTCCTTAGTGGAGTCGCCAAAATGTAGATGTGGAGTTTACCTAGATTAGTTACATATGTATTGTATGAGTGATGCGTTATATGTAGCTTAAGAGAAGTGAAGTGGGAATGGTATCTAAAGGAATGATTAGGTGAGAACAAGGCAGGATGGAGGAATAGATAATCTTAGTGTCTCAAATGTACAAGGGATAAAGAAAGTAATCTTAGGGGATCATAAGGGTTCACATTATAGCTTGAGTGAATGAGATTAATTCTTTACTTGAATCGCTTGTTTGATCTTATAGAATAGAGGTTTTGTAGAGTAATATTATTTCTTAATTCTCTCTAAGAGTTCCAAATGATGAGGAATGGCTAGGTATTTATAGGCTATTGGGCATGATAGCATCAATCGGATTATTTAGGTGATCAATGAATAAGATAGAGTTTACTCAATTCATATTTATCTTGAATGAGCCAACTAATAGGCTAAAGGCTAACAACCTTCCTTATAAGTGCATGAGCTTCCTTGAGAAATGTTGGAGGTGGACGAACCAGTCTAACGATCCCTGTTCTGAACCCACCAAGTTAATTCTCCTTGAATCATCTCAAGAATAGAATAGACTCCTTAGACCCTACTGTCTAGCCTAATGAGTCTAACCTAAATAAATATTAAGTTTAGCTTAATAATAATAAATATGACAATTTTCAGTCCTCTACAGTCTACATATATAAGCCGTAATAGCTAAGACTAGTGCAACTAACCAACTACCAAAATTGTATAATATCATATGTGTGTAAAATAAAATAAGTTTGTCACATGCTATTATATAAACATAACCACTACTTAAGTTAGAGCTTCCCTCAAGCCTAACTTGGGTTTAGAAAATAGTAAATTAGCAAGTTGTATTTTGGATGGCACATGAATAATACGAAGAAAACTAGAAGAAACTATGTCACATCTAAAATGAACATCAATTATAGATGTTTGGTTTTGCCATTGAGAGATGGGTTGAAAGAAATTTGCATAGCAAATTTATTGTTACAGAAGAGAGAAATAGGAAAAGAAACATCAATTCCCCAATCTCAAAGAATATAAGAAGTCCATGAGAGTTCTTTTGTGGCTATGGTACTTAGCTTCATTAGCAAAGGTTGCAACTATTTATTGCTTTTCGATTTTTCATGAAACAAGCATTGGACCTAACAAAATACAATATCTTAACAAGGACTTGAGATCCATATTAGAAGAGTCCCAATGAGCATCTGAATAAGGAACCAAACTCAAAGAATTATTAGCAGGATAGTAAAGTCTCAACAATGTAGTACCCTTTAGATAACTAAGAACATGCAATAAGGCATCTAAGTAAGTTGTTTGAGGGGCATTGAGAAATTGACTTAATAAATGTACTGCATAACTAATGTATGGTCTTGTGAATGTGAGATACAATAAATAGCCCATAAGCCTCCTATAAAACATTGCATTAGGAAGCAAATCACCAGATTCAACTATGAGTTTAAGACTAGAGGGCAATGGAAATTAACAGGCTTCGCAGCTATATACCTTGCATCTGTTAACAAGTTAACCATAAACTTCCTCTGTTGCAAGAGAGTACTTATATTGGTATGGCATCACTTAAGGCAAAGAAAAAAACAAGCATGACTAAGGTCTTTAATAGTAAATTTTGCATCAAGAGTAGACATAAAAGATGAAATAGAAGACTCATTGGTACCTAAAATCAACATGTCATCTACATATAGTTAAATAGCAAGAAACCCAATAGCATTTCATAAAGTAAAAAGGGAATAATTGTGCTCGGATTGAGTGAAACCATAAGAGATGAGGAACTTAGTTAACTCAATGTTCCATTGCTTAGACTTGCCTCAAACCATACAATAGTATAACCTTTGAGGGGGATCATGTACAATTCTTTATCAACATAGTCATGTAAAAAAGCATTATTTATGTCAACTTGATGTAAAGGCTAGCCCTTAGCTATAGTTGAAGCAACTAAAATACAAATAGTCCCTAGTTTAATGACTGAAGAGAAAGTATAATGAAAGCCTATGCCTTCCTTCTAGATGAATCCTTTTGTTGCTAGCCTAGCCTTAAACCTTTTCAGCAGCTCCATTAAGTTTGCATTTGATTTAAAAAACCTACTTAGACATAATGGCCTTTTTTCCTTTAGGTAATTTAATAAGTTCCTAAGTTTCGTTTTTTTTTTCTAAGGCATTTAGTTCTTTTTGCATGGCATCAACCCATTCCTTATGTTTACAAGCTTAAGAATAACATGTTGGTTCTTGGGTAACTAACAAATTAGTAAAGGAAGTAATAGAATCAGATGGATATGAGGATAGTGTGTTAGGATTAAATAAAGGATATGCAACTGAAGATAAACCAGGTTTATTAGGAATCGATAAATGTACAGCATCAGAAGGTGACAAGCTAAGCTAACATGAAGGCATAAAATCCTTAAGTTAACTAGAAGTTTTCTATTACCTATTAAACCTCTTGAATATAAGCAATTGAGTCGTCATGATGTGAATTGATAGCATTAGTAATCGAACATCAACAATAGTAGGCAACAACAAGACTTTCAAATGGACCTAACATAGACATAGGATCAAGAATAGAAGAGGGATGACTTCTATTTAGTAATAATACAACATTAGAATTATCATGAAGAGATACTTATGTTTGCAAGGAAGGAGTAGCACACTTGGAAGAATCAAGTATAGACTCATCCTTGAAAGGAAACTGTTACTTATAGAAGACATCTCTACTAACAATGATCCTTTAATTAGAAAGGTCATAAAGCTTGTACCCCTTTTGTCCATGCAAGTAACCTAAGAAAATACATGTAAGTCCTCGAGAATAAAATTTAACTTTTAAAAAATGAACAATCGATAGCATAGCAAAGGTAACCCAATACTCTCAAGTGTATATAGTCTAGTTGTACTCCATATAGCATCTCAGATGGTGTCTTCCAATTAAGCTTAGACATGGGCATCTTATTAACAAAATATGTTAATTGTCAAAATGTACTTACCCCAAAACTCTCTTGGTAGATTAGCATGAACCCTCAAAACTCATGATGTATCCAACAAGTGTTTATGTTTGCGCTCAATTTATCATTTTGTTGAGATGTATAAGCTATAGTTCTTTAATGCACTATACCTAGATCACTAAGCATGGATTCACAAGCTCTTGAGACAAACTTAGTTCCATTATTCGTCCTTATAAATGTTGGAGTAACATTAATGTGATTTCTAACATGCTTTAGGAAATTTTCAATAATATTAGGAACTTGGTACTTATGACTCATCAAATAAGTCTAAACACATTGAGAAAAGTCATCAACAAGTGTTATGAAATAATTGGCTCTTGAATTTGGAACATCATGATAAGGACCTTATATAACCATATGTATTAAATTGAATAAAATAGATGCATGAGAATCATTATTATTGAAAGTAAGTTTATGAAATGTTGCTTCTTGACAAACGTTGTAAGGGAAATGAGCAAACTCCAGATATTTATAACAACTCAAATGTTTCAACTTCAATAAAAAACTATGACCTAGCCTAGCATGAATCAACTTAGCTAAGTCAAAAATTAGAACAAAAAGGAGAATATTGAATGTGTAAAGAAGATCTGCTATGAACATTTGACGCTAAAACATACAGGCCTTGAAATGCCCTTGCTGATGCTACATAAATGTTAGATTTTGGGTCTTGAAATTTACAAGAAACGGTATCAAATGTGGCTTATAAAGATTGGTTTATTAAAAGCTTATTGACTGAAAGTAGATTATGAGTGGATTCTAATATATAAAAGACAATGTATAAGATAAGTAAAGGGTTAATTCAAGTGGATTTAAACAAATGGACTTCTTTAAATGTACCATTGAGTAATTCAACATGAATAGGGCTAGACAAGATTCGTATGTCATGTAATAAAGACAAATGAGGTGACATGTAGTCAACAGCTCCTATATCTACTATTTAAGAATTTAACATGTCATTCAAAGAAGTAAATAAAAAGAAATGTTTCAAAGTACTTGCACAATCAATCATATTACCCAAGGATGCTTTGGAATCATCTTGTTTCCCTTTTAGTATGCATACCATTTATTGACATGACATTTGCAATTTCTCTTAATCAATAACATTTATTACTATCTTTTCAACACAAGATTTCTCAAAAAACACATTAGCACAATATCTAGAATGTTCAAATGGTATAGATAAATTCTTTGAAGAATCTGGCTTATCAACACCAGAAGAGATAACAAACGACCTATCAATAACAAATAAATTAGCAGAACTTGCCAATCTTTTGTTAACCCTTTAACCTTTATACCAATCAGGATAGCTAATGAGTTGAAAACAATTATCAATTAAGTGACCTTCATTTTTACAATGTTTACAAATCACCTTATAAGTTATTCCCTTTAACTTCTTCCTATCAACACTAAATCAGTTTTAATTAGTTTTATTTCTATATAATGTTGAAGCTCTAATGTCTAGTGAAATAGTGGCTATTACTTGCCTCTATTTTTCAACTTGTTGTACTAAGTAAAATGACCAATTTACACTTACCAGAGGCTCCATAGATAAACGTGGCAATTTTATCATTTAGTCCATACATACAGTTATCCATCATTCCACAAAGACATCTGAGATAGCTATTCAAAGTACTTAACTCATCCTAACACTTCTTAATGTTGGTCTTATTTAACAATTAAGAGGGGTGAATTGACTGCTATTTACTTTTAGAAAATATATTTTTTTAGAATTTTAAGAAAACAAGAAACCCCTCAAGATACGAGTAAGGTAGAAAATATTTGACAATCATAATAAAATAATGATAAATAGTAATTAAAAAGAAGAGGATAGAAGATCAGGCATAGGATTTTATAGAGGTTCCACCTCATGCTTCAGTCTTCTCTTCCAGCTCTATCACTAGAGATCTGGTCATCTTTATGGGTCATTTCACTATATCAATTCAATTAAACTTTAAAAGAGAGTGCAAAATCATGTCTCATTGACCATTACAATCAATCGCCCTATCTCATTAGCCTCTACACTAGACTAAACATAGGCTACAATATACTCCTATCTCTTTCAAAGTTACAATCATAGATACACAATTGAGAATTTAAACAATTAGAAGAGAAAACTATAATTCCTTGAAGTTTAGCTCTAATCATGTAATGAGTATGCTGTTGTTATTATTATTATTATTTTTTGTTACTCGATCTATTTTTAATTTTGAAACTCTTAGAATTTATAACTTGTTTTCCAACATTCAAAAGTTTGATATTTTCCTAAAATTTGATCATCCGATTTGTATCGAATCTCGTCATCCTTATCGGTGTTTTGCTTAAACGTTTGATCCTTACTTAAATAAGCAGGCCTATCTCTATCTAGGTGAAGTTAGTTATGATTTGAGATGATCCCTAAAGGTATTAATCTTACTTAAGTGGAATAGGTTAATTATATTTTCTAAATATAATTAACCAATGGAGCTAGGCCTATTGAAATCTTTTAACCCTCTTTTGAAGCTTCTACATATATTTTGAAGCTTCTACATATCCTTCTACAGCTTTTGTAGTCTTATTAGAACATGCTTAGTGAACCTTTTATTGATGCTTCTACAAGCACTTTTATTTTGTGCTTCTCGGATGTTTTGTACCTTTAACCTTTTACTAGAGTTTTTACATGGACCTTTGATCACTTCAAGAATTAGAGCTTTTTTTGCTTCTCCTACTAAATCACTTGATTATTCCTTTTGATCAAACTTCTATTCGAACTTCTACTAATTTTCATCGGGTAATCCATTGAAGCTTCTACAAGTCTTTTGTCATCATTTTCCCGTACTATCAATCTTCTACTTGAGCTTCTACCAATATATTATCTTCTTCATTCATGTCTTGAAGCTTCCACTAAAACTTCTATTTTTTATATCATCTTGAACTTGCTTGTGTATATCCATCTATAAAAGATTTTACTATACTTTTCTTGCAACACTAAACTTACATAAACCATGATCATATAATCTTTTTTGTTATCATCAAAACTAAGTTAGAGAAAATCTTAACACTTATGTTTGTTATAGTACATAGCAATAGACAAGTTTCCTTGTTTCATATTACAAAGCTCATGTTGCAACTAAAAGATCAATAGACTATTACTCATACCATATTGTTCTTCAATCTTAGACCATAACTCTTATGTGGATTGCACATAAAGGAAGCTTTGAGCCTTTTCACTTAATATAGAATTGAGTAATTAACAGAGGACCATATAGTCACACCTTATCTAATGTACTAGATCAAGAGAATTATCACATGGCCTTACAATAGTTCTATCAATGAATCTAAGTTTCATCTTAGCACCTAAACCAATGTGAATTTCTCTACTTCACATCAAATAGTTGTTACCATTGAAAATTATGTTGCTAATAACCATACTAAGGTCATTGGAATTAGAAACATAGAGAGGATTGACATTGATTTCAATAGGAACAAGAGCATCAACATGTTAATTGAATGAATTAGCCATTTCAACAAACAATCATTAATCTATTGATGATTGAAGTATTATTAATCAAATAGTAGAATGATCAATTGTGAACTAAGTTGATTAGATAAGAGATTATGCTAATCGAACAGTAGCAAAAAAAGATATATGCCTAAAGCACTAACACTATGTTGAAAAGTAAGAGTTATAGAATTAAAGATGTCACTAGAGTTGAATTCATTTAGTGTGCACTTATAGAGATGAAGGTTTCAACCGTGGTCCTAAGAGAAAATGAAGTTGAGACTAAAATGAACAAGTATATGTGTGAAACTGTGAAAAAAAAAAAAAAAAACTTTTTGTATTCTCTTCAACTATTTATATATGAGTCATGACAACTAAGACTAATGTAACTAACCAACTACTAAAACTATGTAATGTTGTACATATGTAAAATAAAATAGATAATCTATCACATGCTATTATACTAACACAAACTCAAATCTAGACCATCAAAAGCTACTTTGACTTATGCTAATACTATAAGATCAAAATAGCTCCATTTTTTGTTAGTTAAGAAATTTCCAAAAAAAAAAATTGATTTACTACTCTAATGTCAAGTGATGTTAGGTAGTCACACTTATCAAATTTGTAGTAACCAGATTAAGTCAAAGTGCTAATCCCTCAAGGATTTTGACTACTAATACTCACTAGATCTTTATTAGCTAACCTATAAATTCAAGTTTGAGAATCTAAAGAATTTAAAATTAATTATAGTAATAATAAATTATCACTAATTAAGAATTGTCTAAGAACTAAGCAAGAAAGTAACAAAATTATAAACTACTTCAAGATTTGCAAACTGTATCTAGATCTTTATTTCCCCTAAATTTAACATGTGATTTTCTCTAAAGATAATTTAAGTTCTTTTTTAATCTTTCTTAACTAGGAGAATTCTTTACTAAAGTTAATTGCTTTCTTAAGTCAATTGATCTTAATCTTGAAATCACCTATTAGAATCTCTTCTCAATAATATAGCTTAAGATCACATTATTTCACAACAAATTCTCTATACTATAATTCAAGATTCTTGAAAGATCTTGCAAATTATCTTTAATCTTGTAACAATGTTCATCAATTATGTGTAGATATAATCTTATAAAAAATCTCTCGATTCTCTTATAAAATATCAAATTCTAGATCACTACTGTAGAAATAATAATTTAAATCATGAAGCATACATAGTTAAATAAAAAAAAGAATAAATAATTAATTAAATCCTATAATAAATCATGTCACATGAGTAGATTGAGGTTCCATAAGACCTAAATATAAAAAATCTACTCCCTACACATTGTAAAGTAATAATCTAAAATCAATGAGTAAAGAAAAGTAGAAGGATGAATCATGAAATCAAAGGAAGTGTGAATCTTGAAGTCTTGATGGTCCTTTTCTCCCTTGAGTGTTATTGGCTTGAAAAATCTCCAAAAGTCATCTTTAAAGGTCCCTTTAGAAAACCCTAAAGAGGCTTTATATAGGAAACAGCAAAATAAATTCTATGCAAACGATACAATTGGGGACATGACTGTATTCCTTGGTCGTATACTTGACTATTATTTTTTCGCATCTTCTTTTATTTACTTTTTTTTTTTTTTCAAAATTAGGAATGATACGACCAAGGACATGGTCGTGTCATTTACTGTGACACTTGAAAATTAGCTCCAAATTCTCCTGAAAATAATATAGTCATGTTGTTCGGTTATGTTGATTTTTAAATCTTCATAACTTACTCATTTTAGTTCTGATTTGAGTGAAACTTGTTTTTGTCTTTTCATTTTTCTTATGTAGATTGTTTTAAAACTTAAAAAATAAAATTTTACTCAACTAAGTATCATTATAAAAAAATAAACTTAAATTTTAAGGGAAAATCATAAAAAATCACTACGTTGATCAAAATCACTTAGTAAAAGCATCCCCCATTCTCTAAAGTATACTCTTATTAAGGATTATTATCAAAATGCAACTATTGTGAATTTAGTTCCAATTGAAAAGGAGTATTCTAAAAAATTTTTATGAGCAAAATCATTTTGAAATTATCGCAAATCTAGGAAAGAATAGGATATTTTATGAATTAATCTTAGTTAATAGCAATAGCATTGAGGTTATGTATATAGAAAAAAGAAGGAAGAATTACTTCCATAAGTGTAAAATTGGTAGCCATGAACACTAAAGAACTTTTCTTAGAGATTTATACCATAATCGTACAATTATTATAATAGTATGAAGGCATCGGAAGTGGTCTTCTTGATTCGATGTTTCACTTATTCTAGGTATATTAAATTTCACAAGTAAGTTTAGAAGGTTTTATTATTGGTTCATCACCTGGTTTGAAATTTATGAAATTTTATAAAAGATATTTTTTTGTTAAAGTTTATTCTGAATATGAATTGTTTGTCACACATGTCAATAGACCTAATTATGCAAAATTATTCAGATTTGCTGCAGTTTTCACTTTAGAATGATTTCTTAACTGGAATTAAATTATGGTAAAAATGTTAAGTTAAAAGATTAAGCCCATGATATTAAGTGTGGTAATATGGTACGCATCAAATTTTTATTGGATAAAAAAGAGCTTTTTCTCTAACATGTCATCCCAAATACAACATAGCTTCCATCTTCTTATTTGTCTTCAATCAAAAGGAAAAAAAAAAAAAAAAACAGTTCAAACATACAACTTTAGAAAATGAATAAGAGCCAGATCATATCTTTAGCCATGGTCCTGAAAGCCAGTCCGACAAACCGTAGTAGGAAAATTTGAGAAATACACAATTAAAAGTGCAACATCCAAATGAATTGGTACCTCCTTCACTAACCACAATATTCTTGATGCATACATAAACTACTTTTCCCTTCTAGATAAGGATCAAGGTACCTCCTTCACTAACCACATGGATTCTGGGAGTGGGGAACATGAATAGAATAGTGATGAATTTTGATGTTGATAGATAAGTCCTGGTATTAGAGAAATTATTTTTCCTAATCAAGAACTAAAACACATACCTTCACATTGGAAAAGAGCAATTATCATAAAGTTGCTTGGATTATCGTTAGGTTATAAATTACTTTACTATAAATTGAAAACATTTTGGTGCCTTACGGGTGATTTCAATATGATATATGTAGGAGCCAGGTTTTATACTATAATGTTTCAACTTGATGAGGATCTCAATAAGGTTATTAAAGAGGGTCCGTGGTTTATTAATGGACATTTCCTCGTAACTAAACAATGAGAATTGAATTTTAAAGTTTTGAAAGCCAGTTTTAATTCAGTAGTTATATATGCGAGGCTTTATGAATTGCCTTTAGAGAATAATGATTTTTTTTTAATTCTAAAGATAATAAGGGAGATTATAGATCGGTACTAAGATTAGATGCTTACATGGTTCAGGGAGAACAAGGTCAATTTGCTTAAGTATGTGTTTAAATTAACGTGAATCAACCTTTTAACACATATCTTGATCATCTAAAATAAGAGATGTGAATTACAACATGAGGGAATTCATGTAACGTCCTAAATGGGAGCATAATAGAATTATCTAAAATTTTCATATCATGTATGGATTTATAGTATAAAAACCACCTTGTAAGTCGAATATTGCAAGACTCCAACTATTCAATTTGTTACTCACATTTAATAATGACACATATAACTATTATGTTTTATAAATAATTATGGATTCCCAATAATCTACAATCCATTAGAACCATAGAAAATTAATAACCCCTACTAAATAATAAGACATGGTAAACCAATTTCATGAATTGCAATGACTACCTAATGGTGTAGGACTTAATAAGTAAATATTTCTTACATAAAGTGTTTTGAACTAGCTATACGTTCCATTTCCTAATTTCAACTTTCTATTACATTCCTTGGGATTTGCACTCTATACTCGAACCATATTCCCATCCTAGCTCATAATAGACCTACAAAAAAAAAACTACTGGAGAGTGAGCAAACTACCACTTAGAGAGTTCATTCTCTACCATTATCATTTAAGTAAGTTATTAGATATTAATTAGCATAATCATGCAACCTATCTACATACGAAATGTATGTATGCATGCGCAATGAAAGAAAAGAAAACATCTATGGGAGTCTTAGGTCATAGAAGGTATAGATTTATGTTGTCTATACATTGATTACACTTATGTCTAAGTGTCAGGTGCCCCCAACTTATGACAATACCCTTATAGGTGAACCCCCACATGGGCTTCTTACCTTGGGCCATTCACCCCTCAAACCTTGAGATAAGATATTCGTTTACTATGTAGCACTAATCTACTAACTTTAATAAATCACAATAATTGCATTCAAGCTCTCGAATGGTCCCATAACAGGGTGATGAACCTATAAATATAGTTTATCCAACAATGGTCCAATTACTTTACCTTATAATTTTCATTAATGGTTTCTAAAAACACTTGTCATAGTTTCATAAAAAGGTTGTTTTTTGAGCATACGTTGGGGTTTAATAAAATAGTTGCATTTTAGAAAAATGTTGCCAAAAAAGTATTTTGTAACCGTTCTATAAAATTTGGCAAAGCTTAGATACTCTAAAGGTACCTATAAGGTTAAGCATATGCAATAAATATATCTAGTTATTTAAGCCCATAAATTAAATTTTCGTTTTTTTTTTTTTTTTTTTTTGGTGACCAAGTAGATGCTAGCATATAAGGCAATCAATCACTTAACTGACAGATAATACCAATGAATAAGCGGCATAGAAACATCAAATAGTAAGCAACTAATAGATCATTAAAATTCTCTTACTTAGGCTTGCTTGTCTACTTATCTTGATCTATGGAGTCCTCGAATTAGAAATTAATTTACTTAAAGTAAAATAATAAAATCTATATAAGTGATTGGAAATAGGCTTCTTCCAAAATCCTAAGTCTTCCTAATTACCTAAACTCGCTATAAATCCTCAATTTTGGTTAAATATTTAATTCTGCATAACTTTTTTTCTTTAACTCCAATTTTAATGATCTTGTAGTCATTTTCCATCAATTTTGAGCATACCATTTGATAGTAGAGTACATCTTAGAAGTTGGGATCCAAAATCATAAGGTTGATTAGGGTCATATACGAATTTTATATGTTCTCCCTTTAACTTAATTGATTTCTAGTTTATTTAAGTGCTTAAGTGTATATGGTCTTGTCTCAGTCTTTTATTATTATTAATTAGCCTTTTATACTGTTATTGGGCCTAATATATGTAGGTTTTATTTAAGCCCTAAGCTATGGCATCCTTATGTTTTTCTTAGCCCCTTTAAGCTTTAACTTAAAGAGAATGGAGCCTTATCTTGAGTCTAAGGTTGCTTTTAAATTAATAGGCCTAAATTATTTATTATTAGGCCTTTATTTCTTTATTCTAAAACCACTAAATTAGTTAGGTCAATTAAATTTTAAAACTAGGCTTATCTCTTATTATTTTAGGGCTTAAACTACCCTTTTTAACTAGTTATGGGCCTTATTGATCATTGGGCCTAGCACGGGCTTCCTATAATACTTGTTGGGCGTCATTGGCCTCCTGTTTAGGACTTAAATTATTGGGTATAGCTGCTGGTCATAAATTTTCAAGTGGGCTTAGGACTTGACTTTGGGCCTTTTAACATGTTTTAAGCTTAATTTATATCCTAAGGCCTTAAACTAATGTCTAACCTATCCTAACAGGTCAAATAACTTATTAAGTCCACTAAATGATCCTTTTAACATATGTGGCAGATTTGATCTTATTCAATTTATGAGCTTCAAGTCAATCTTTTTAAGCACAAAGTCCATTTTAGGCCTAATCATGCATTTTAAGCCTTGTTTACCCACTTATCTCACATTATTAAGCCCTAAATCCTAATCAACTTTAATTAATCATGCAATCAACTAAATAAACTTCAAGTTGCAGCTTTGAACATGGCCTAATAGAGGTAGCACAAGGTGGTTTTCAAGGAGGTTTCATCCTATTTCTCACTTCACTTAAAATAACTTGCTTAAGCCATCGGTATTATATAGTCTAAGTCATGTTCTACTAAAATAATCATGTAACATTTAAAAATATATAATGGAAATGCATATATATATATATATATATTAGCCTTAGCATAGGAATGAAGATTTCATCATAATTCTTCTATTTTTTTTTTCAATTTATCATCTTAATACAACTTATATACTTTTAAAGTTATATATGAAATGTTTACTATAATAGAAATCTAGGAAAGTGCATGTATAGGCATATAAACATGGTAAACAAAGCGGTATTTTGATAGTCTTTTTCCCTAGTATTTTAACTTGAGAACCATATTTATAAACTCAAATTAGAAATAAAGTTAAAAAGGTGCAAGTTTACCTTACTAAAAATTCGAAATATCTCCTTTTACTTTATTTTTGGCTGACAGAACAAACTCTTTATACGAGGAGTGTTTGTTAACAAGAAAAGGGGATGAAAGAGAAAGCAAATGGAAGTGGCAGTGCATCATTGTGAGGTTGTGGTGGCGTACAGTGGTGGCTCCAGGCGCTAATGTGCACAGGCAACTCTAAGAGAAGCCCAAGATGGCATGTACATCATCATCTCATGTGTTTCTCGGTGGTTCACTTTTACTTGTAAAATAGCCCTTTGCCAAGACGAAGCAGCATTTGATTCCCCACCAAACATCTTCTACGACAATGACATAACTGAGATGCAACATGAGTATTAGGGGAGAGCCTAAACGAAGTATGGAGGTAAGAGTGAGATACGATACTACATGTTATCTCCATCACATTCTGTGTCAAACAAAATCACGATGACAAGGAGGGCGGAGTATTCTATTAATGTGTATGATATAGCATTAAAGTGTAGCTTTGCCAATAATTTTGAGTATATTATTAAACGTTATGGAAGAGCTTCCTTTTTTTTTTTTTTTTTTCATTTTTTTTGGCTTTTCGTGGTTTCGGTAATTTAAAGAGTCTCCTTTGTTTCCATGGCAAATTTGGAAACAGAACTGCGTACCTTTTCCTTTTGTAGTTATGGAGAGTGTGAAGCTAATAACTTAATCTGCCAAAAGAAAAGAAACAAGACCAGATGGGAAATCTAAATCCTAATAATAAATATACATGTTCTTTTTGTATCGGATCGCAGCTTAGTCGACACTTATTAATGGAAAGAAAATTAGAAAAAAAATAAAGTTGAGCTTCTTTGTCATCCACTATGCTTTGAATCATCAATCTGTTGCCAGTCATATATTGCCATGTTCGTACTTTTTATTTGATCATATGCTTAGTAAATGACTGGTAAAGATATAAATAAAACAATGAAAAAAGAACATAACAAATTTTATCCTGTTTTCAGAACTACATCTTAAAATGAATTGTTATATTTATCGGATTTGGTTGTTGACCAATTTATTCCATTGTATTCAATTATCTTGATTTTATCTTTTTTAAATTTCATAGTCCAATTGAATAATTGCAGCATCAAGTCTCTCTACAATTTATAAAAATTTATTTATATTGTTATTTCCATTTGTACTTGCAT
Source organism: Lumnitzera littorea (assembly GCA_024138015.1). Classification (NCBI taxonomy): domain Eukaryota; kingdom Viridiplantae; phylum Streptophyta; class Magnoliopsida; order Myrtales; family Combretaceae; genus Lumnitzera; species Lumnitzera littorea. The sequence goes on from JAMXBB010000008.1 coordinate 37,184,595, forward strand.
ACACAACTTAAAAACATGTCTTCTAGAATCAAAATTAATGAGAATAAATCACTTTAGTATATGGCTTAGGAAATATTTTACCATAACAATTATAATTCTCATAGTTTCAAAAGTTTTAGTCTCATCTGTTGACGATTTAAATAAATCATAAATAACATCAGAATAAGATTTTTGTTCATTTTACAATCCAATTCATATCAAAAGTAGAAAACAAAGAGAACCTTTTTTATATTTTCTTTCATTTTCATAAACAATTGATTCGTTTAAAGGACATTTTATTATTTGTGTGAGCTCGAAAGTTAATAAGCCAAATTAGGAAGGCTTTCTCGATATTAATGTCATTTTAGTGAGACCATTTTGTACTCTCATCAAAGCTAGAATACAAAAGGTACACTAAGATTTGGAAGATAGTAATTGGAATCATATAGATATATATAATTAATCTCCAATTTAGATATATCGGAAAATTTTAAACATGAAACCCGAATTTACCCTTATAAAATATTTAGCACAATAAGTTATATATATATATAGACTATGAGGGTTGAATCATAAATTCTTATATATAATATCGAAATTAGATGTAAAGTGATTGATATTTATAATATCCATATCAAAAATATCTAATTTAGTTTAAAAAAATAAGAATTTTAATAGAGAGAGATTAAATTATGCGAGTAATACTTATAAAGATAATAATAATATAATGTGAGTGGCACGTCGTGAATGTGATCAATATAGATATGAGGTAAATGAAATTGTATTAATTTAAAAGATACAATGATAGAACTGATCATTGGGTATATATGGTCTAATAACCTATAATTATTAAACAAACATAACAAAATCTAAATCTCTTTAAATTAGGATTAGATAAAATCAAGATAGACTTTTCTAAACTAACATTAAATCTTTGATAGTCTAGTATCTTACCAAAATAAGCAATTTTGATTTCCTTAAGGGTTCCAAAAGCTGAAGCAGTTTCTTTCATGCTAAACCACACTTTAAATTAGCCTTTGTTGACATATTTTGAGTTTCCTAACTCTCCATAGGCCAAAATTTATGGCCCTTTGAAGTTGACTCTCCAAGAGACTCAAAATTAGAATTGAAAATCTAAAAGTTGTATGTTAGCCTTCAATCGCTTTTGTTCGTCCTCTAATCAACTTCTTGCTAGCAGATTTTGAATGCTTTTTGCTCTACTTCTATTTATCTAATTGTTCCATAAAATGTAAGATTAACTCATTTGTGTTAATAAGTGACATTTGTGTCAAACATTTTCTTTTTTTCTTTTTTTGGCAAAGAATAAAGATGACACCCATTGACCATAAAACTAGCAATAAACATTAAATAATCAATTGTCTCAAAATGAATTGAACTTTAAGTTCATAAGACTAGAATTATTTTCATACCATGTAGTATAGTATAAATAGTGACATTGATATTTTGTACTTCAAGATCAAAATGCACTTACATAAGTATGTGTGTATATATATATATTTCCTTATTATAGTTATATGCCATACTAAGAATTATAAAGCCATAAAGAAGACTATGGAATGAAAATTGAAAATTTTAACCCCTTAGATGGAAAACTTGATATTATGTATGTCATAGAAGGGAACATAACGACCAAAGTGACTAGAAATGTTAGGCATATATAATATTTTGAGAATGTTTTCAAAACCATATAATGCAGTGAGGAAATTTTAGTAGCTCTAAGAGTAGTTAAGAAGTAAATAGTTTTGTCTAATCCTATACTTTAGTTCTAAAATAAAATCAAGATTCTTATTTCTTTAATTTGGAATTCATGATGATAGAACTTCGGTGACTAAAGGAGTCTATAGGCATGACATGATTGATATTGATATATAGCATTAATTAATAAGACCTAGTAAGTTTCTTTGTTTTTTTTTTTTGTTGCCAAAAAGTGTTTTTGTTTTAAGAACCTCAAGAAATATTTAGAAATTAGTTTTTAAATAACAATAAAATTATTTTATTTTTTATACTCACAAATATGTACGTATATATTATCACAAGTCCATACTCATGGAATTAATACAACACATATATCTAATTGAATCATATAAATAGTATATTTTATTGTTTATAATTTCATATTTAATTGTTTTATTATTTGACTATGTATACTAAATTCCTATAAGTAACGGTGAAGCTATTTTAGATTTAAAGGGATTATAAACTATAAGATTCAATTTGTATATAATTTTGATTATCATATGTATGTTGATGGACTACTAGTGAACTTATAATGTCATGCTTAATTTACAGCAAACAAGATAGAGTTATTGTTAAGTGCTATCCTTTCCTTATACGACTATAGCCATAATAATTCAATTATTCTTTTTGTACAAATATGACATTTTTTGTTTTTTGGCCAACGTCCAAATATCACAATTTGAAATTTAAATCTAGTAATGCTTAACCCGTATGCAAATGCTATATGCAAAATTATATACATCTTCTGTATTGATTATCATATTTTAATATAAAACAATTTAGGCAATAAGTTTAGCATTAACAATTGTAAAGTCATTATTGTATTTACATATTATATAATTTTAGAAATTAATTTTAATTGTAATATTCTATTTTCTTTCCAATCCTTTCTTTAGTATAAATATTTCTATCTTTATCTGTCAATATTTTAACAAGAGCATATTTCATATTCAAACTCTAATTGGAGAAAAAATTTTTTTTTTCCAAAAAGGTCTTAACCATAACAACAACAACAACAACAACAACAATAATAATAAGATTATTAAATTTTTTTCATGTTTACTCATTAAATTTTTTGAGGTTTCTCACTTTTAGGTGAAGTAAGCCAAATTTAATTAAGTCACAATCGTTTGATGAATCCATAAAGTCGGGAAAATTGATGGGTGGTATGACTCGTCTCGCGACTGGAGATTGGTTCTCATTCAACCAAGCATGTAGAGCCATCGATTGGAAGCCATGTATCCTTTGCAAGTAATTTTACTCCAATGTTCTCAAATTTATATTTGCTTACTTAATGGTTGCTCTAATGTGGTCATGTCATTAGATGTTTTAGAAGCTCTACTTCATAATGCTAACAATCTACCATTAGTCATAGTTCTCATTCGTGGATTAGTCATATCGTATTGAATCAATTTTTATTTTTAATATTTCTTTTGGGATTAAGACATGTATTTTGATTTGATTTATTTCTTTTTTTTTTCTCTTCAACGAAGAATCAAACTAAATTATTTAATGAAAGAATATATATATATATATATATATATATACATATATATTAAATTATTTTATGCTTTGGATTGGTCATTTCATTTAGGCTAATTGCTTTAAAATGGTTTATTAGCCTTTTCACTCAAGATGCATCCACCACTTCATCTGTGATATGAAATTTGATATAATATTGATGGCCTACAAACAAAATGGTACAAAGTAATGTGGTCATATTCAGTTACATCGTCTAGGGCCATTCGATTATATCTAATCCAAATGAATAGCTCATTCAGTTGAATTGTATCTACGATGATTAAGTTACGTCTGATCCAAATGAATAGGTCATTCATCATACATTCACTTACATGTACAATCATTCAGTTACATGTAATCTCAAGGATTGGGTCATTCACCAATTCCGAGATAAGAGATCAGAGAAGTATATTTCTCCAACTAATTGTATGTTGTGGTTTCCTTTATAAATACCCATATCGATAATATCTCAACAACTCACAAAAATCTTTTAACTTTCTCTCTTAGCAAGTCGAAGGATCTTTTATCTTTCTTTGTTTCCCAGGTTTATCAGATCCATCTTTTATACAAATCCTTCTTAGGATAAAATCATTAGACAAATAAAGCACAAGCAAGTCTAAACGTTAGTAGTGGCTTTTTTCTCAGACGCAATTAGTTATATGGCTAAGTAGTTGGAGGATCTAGTTCATCCAAGTTATACAGATCGAAATAGATCCAAAATGCTCATTGCTACTCTGTTGCCTCATTGACGGTGGTATATATTTATAAAGAGGGGGACCGGAAGCCGGAAGTTTGAGGATTGAAAGTTTATTTACTGAGGTAAATAAGATGGCTCGTGTAAAAAAAAAAAAAAAAAAACAAGAAAAGAAAAACGAGTGTGCACAATTAGTTTCATGAATTTGGCTCAAATTCCTCAAGAAATTTCCTTTCCTTCCAAAAGTTAAAAGAGAGGGTAAAAGAACAAACACTCAGGAATGTCAATCATTTTTCTTTCTTATGGGTTAGTTCTCACGTATTTATGAATCTTTAATACTTCCTTCCTCTCTTTTTAATAGTTCTTGAATTCGTTGCCTGCTTCGGAATTGCTTTGGCGAGATTAAAGTTTGGCGACCTCTTATTGTGATTACGGCTCATGATGATTTTGGTCTAGCTGGGAGTGCGGCTCGGACCATGAGTAGGTGAAGGTTCATCGGGTTATAAAATCGTTCTTGATGTTTTATTTTCGTTATTCCCTATGTTTATTGAAGATATGGATGTAGTGATCCTACAGCAGTGAAATTAATAAATTATATATGCAATTATTTTCAAATGTTTAGGGAGTAGATTATTTGAAAGTTTCGAAGTCCTGATCAAGTTTCCTATCTTCAAATGGTGTCCCTTGTTCCCTCCAATAACATATCCCACTTTTTTTTTTTTTTTCTTGGCTAATACATCACAAGTGATTGGAAGGACACAGATTTGAATGGGAAAGCTTATCCCTCGAAATTAATATTGCATGGTGTGGTATAGGAGCTTCCAACTCCAGTAAGTTTAATCATCTTCTCTATCACAAGGAGCAAGAGACCACCACTGGCTGTGTGCTGAGAAGTTACTATGCCTCTATGACGGATGCGTCTTTCCATTTCTCAAGATCATTACTCTTTATTGGCTAAACTGAAAATTTCTTCTCTTTCATTTTTCATTTATTTTATTTTTAGGTCACAGTGTTTAAAACCACTTGGTTTACTTCCATAAACTAATCTAAGCTGTGTGTCTTATTCTTGCACGGCTGTAGATGAAGAGTTGCGTGAAGGGGATACTTTGCAGCGCCAAACCTAATCAGGTGATAAAGAAAATCTATTGAGGTAGAAACTTATCGCTTCGACTTTACATCTATATTATATTGTTTAATTTTCCTTTTCTATTATTGTTGCGGATATTGAGAGTGCTAAATGCACCTTTTAGGAATTTTGGAGATGAAATAATTTTTACAGTCATGCAGTGGCTAATACCGTGAACACCCCATCTCTAAAGCCATTATTATTAGAATTAAATCGTACATGGAAAAGAATGCCATAGAATGAGATGGAGCCTCTATATATGCACATGAATTCATAATCCTTATTTATAGTTCTTCTACTATATAATGCATTGGGTGAATCAAGATAGTTCTTTTATTTGAAAAAAAAATTTAATGGTATTAACATGAAACGTAGATTGATAAGTGATGTATAAATATTAATAAATTTTTATATGTTAATAATTACTTATTCCCTTTTCTCACAATCACTCTCTGTTTTTATTTTTTATTTTTTTAATTGTTTTTACCACTAGTTATTTATTACTTTCAATACAACTGTTGCATATTGTTTTGAGAATAAAGGTTTATCAACCAACTTGGTATCTCTTTATGCAGAGGACAACAAAAACTTTTGCTTACTATTTTGCATCTTGCAACTTTTCCTTGGAACATATAAGAGGAAGATTGGCTCTCGAAGCATTTGTTTGGCAAGTATATGTTTTTCCTTGGCTTCTTCAACATTTTGTTTTTTTCCCCAGCTTTGAAACATGGATGGTGGTTGAGCACGAAAAGTTTTGTTTGAAAATATATATTCTTTCAGGAATTATATATGATTAGTGAAATTTTGCCTCTCATACAAGAGAATAGCTTTTGCTTTTCTTTTTTTTTTTTACCTCATAGCCTATCACTAACGGAAAGAGGGTATTGAGAAAGCAGAACTTCTCTTCCATATCCAATGATTAAATTTTTTTGCTGCATTCTTGCCGAATGCATCATTTATGTGCTTTTGCTTTATTTCTTGCATTAAATATTTATTCTTATTCACTTAAATTTTTAGTACTCTTTGGTTTCATTTATTTAGGCTAATCAAAGGCAAGAAGTGCCCATTTATGTCCCAAATCCCACCTTTTCTCCTTGTACATAAGGGGCTTATATTGTGTTTATGGTGTGGTATAGTCTTTTGGGGTTTTTTTCATAGGTGGTTTTTCTTATCTTAGTATTAGATTTAAAAGACACCCGGTAGAGGGTTTCTCTCTATGAGTGGAATATTTGTAGATTGTGATTTTACTAGCTTGACTTGTGATATTTGGATTGAGTTTATATGGATAGTTGATCTGTGCACATTCTAGCTTCCAATGAAAAGATTGGATTTTTATGACTTTTTTTTTTAATTATTATTATGGTTTTGTGAGTTGCTAGATTTGGGTTTCTTTTGCTAATATCTAGTAGGGAATAGAATTCTTGAGTTTATTAGATGATCAAGGAGGTGTTGGGAAACATAAAACTGCAATTCTAGTCTTCATCTTTAATAATGTTTTAATTCGATTTTGGATATTATTTCTATTTTGCCTCGATTTTATGATCAAAGATGACAAATTCTACTTATGTCGCTGCCAAAGCTATTAGTTATTGCTAGATGATTCACTCAAGTTTTGCAGTTTTTATCAACTCCGCAATATTTCGTGGAGAATTTTAGTTTTCTTTTCCCGGGCTAAATTTGTATTTTAGTTTTTTTTTTTTCATGCGAGGTTAATTGACTTTATTGAATTTAAATAATTCAGGGCATGTAGAAATGAGAAGAATATTCTATAATTCATAGAATTGTCCCTTTGAGACATGATTGTAGTTTTTAGATTATATAGATGGTATTGAGGTTTCGAGTTTGGATGAGTTTAAGGCTCATGCATAGAATATGTTGTTAAAGTTAAAGGAGTTAACCAAACGTGTGAATGGGTTAATGGGATATACCTCGTACTTATTCATTACCTATCCATGTAAGGGACATAATTGAAGATAATTATAAATGATATGACATTTTTTTTTGAAGATGCTTTTACATTTTATGAAATATTATGAAATAAAGTGCATGTTATCTTACTGTTGTATGATGTTTCAGGAGGGACAAAGGTTTATGTACGTAGTATTTTTTTTATAACATTTCAAATAATTATTATGTTTGATATTCTTTTTCCATGTTTCCCTTTTTTTTTTTTTTTTTTTCTCTTTCATTTGACCATTGTCACATGATAAATATTTGATGCACATCATGGATTAGTACACGCATTAGAGTTGCAGCGTTTGCTAGTATAAAATGATGGTGGAATATAAATCTTTAAGACTGCAGCTTGTTCTTTATGGTTCCGAATATTCAATGTAATGAAATAAGGATTTTTATTATCCTTTATGATGGTCCAAAACATACCATCCATGTGGACTAAGTTTAGACAAGAAGGTTCTATCTTTTTCCATTTGAAATTTTGTGTTTTTGAAATTATAATTTTATTTATTAATTTTGATGTTTAATTTGTTTTAACATGTTTTCAATCCTTATTTTTGTATATGATTTATTATTTGATTATTTTACAATTAAGATTTCACATATTCAATATTTTTATATTTGCAAATGCATCACTGGTGCATACACTGGCTACGATTATATAAAACTTATAAGCCACCTAATGATCTTGTTTGTGAGTCTACTAATGAGCTAGCTTATATACAATATAGGCAATCTAGTTAGGAGCTTATTACTAACCTAGAAAGGAGCTTGAGCTTAGCATATTTAAATAAATGAGGTTGGGTTAAAGTAGCTCATTAGTGACTTAACTCATTTATAACTCCTTTTATTTATTTATATTAAATTTCTATCATTCTTTTGCCAAAGGAAATTCATACATAGAGCAAGTCATCAACTTAGGGGTTTTGTACCAATGTCAATGAATATATATATATATATATATATCCTAACAAAACAAAGGCAATGATAGAAGAATACAACATACTTATTCTTTTTTTTTTTTTTAAATTTTCATATAGAAAAATTGAACTCATCATAGCTACTTCAAGCTCTCTTAGATAATGGAAAATATGATAGGAAACCTTAAATACTCAAAATTAGTGTAGAATCATCATATTAGACTTCATTAGCATCTTTACCAAGCTATACAAGTCACAAGTATTAATTTCTTTCTCTTTTTCTCTCTACCTCAATTTATGTATATTAATACATATGTAATACTAAATAATATGAAGTATTATAATATCATATTCATAATGTAAACCCTATAATTTTTACCCGAGACTCAAAGCATACCTATGACACTTATAAGAATTTATTATATTCTAATAAGCTACCTAAGTTAAGATCAACCAAGGAAAAGCTCCAAATCCTCAAGAGTGGATATAAACCCTAATGAAAACCTACAAACTAAAATCAAATAAGGGAGTAAAACGTTAGATTAAGCTAAGCAAAATAATTTTATGACCCAAACAAAAACAAATAAATATTCATTGTTTCAGTGTGTAATTCGCCCTTAATCAACACTTAAGCAAAAATCTCTCACTATTATAAACCCTTAAAAATTGAGAGTGTGAGCTTTAAGCTAGAAAGGGAAAGTTGCAAATAGAAATCCCCCCTTACCCTCCTTGTTGTTGGTCATAACATGCCCCTACCATTTAATTTGCCATCACTCCCATTAACAAAAGCATATGAGGAAGTCATTACCCTTGCAAGTGACATATACAAGTCATTAAGGAGAACTAACTTACTATATCAAGCTACTATGTGCTTGTAAGGAGACTCCTTGGATAATATTTAGAAAGGAGGAACACCAAAAGGGAAATATTAGGAGAAAGGACAAAAATATTTTTTTCTTCCCAACTCTTACTCCACCGTTGGCTAAGGAACAAGATTTTCAAGTGTTGTCTTAAGTAATACTTTAATATAATTAGGGTGAATAGGACATGGATGGTTTGGATTGGTGCATGCTACATGGGGGAAAGATATCACTACTCTTAGCTTAAGTTTTTCTCTTGAGGCTCAATCATAAGTACGAAAACTTATTGGGCCTAGAGGTCAACTAAACTTGGAAAGGAATAGACTATAATCACAAACCAACTTGAACCTAACAATGGTTAAAGTGATCCTTAATTTGCGCAATTTGGTTGCCCCAATCCTAAATGTTGTGAGTTTTATCTCCTAAAATAGGACTCACTATGTAAAATTTCATTTAAAACCATATAAAATCAAATATTAGAACGTGGAAATTGGACTTAAAATGAAGAAGTTATGACTAAAACAATATATAAGAGTAACCTAGAAAAATCTAGCAAATTTAAGAAATTTGCATACGATAATTTATTCTCTTGGCACTTACTAATTGCTTTGTATTTATAACTATCAGGGGACCTTAATCCTAACTTACCAATTGATTATTATGATGACTATCAACCATGGCCAAGCGAGTACCCTATGAATATTGTATCTATTTGTTCTTGTAGATTAGTGAAATGCATAATATATGATTATGAAAATAAGTTTTGCATGGGGAGCAACTAAGATGATGTGTGTGCTTTAATTTTGCTTGGTTATGTGAATAAGACACTTAAATGCATCAAAATATTATTTAGTAGTTGCTATTCATAAATATGTATGTCTTGAACTTAGAGTGCTTGAGAAACCTATTTGGTTGCCATAATAAAGGGACTTAATCATATTGGGCTAATAAACAGTCGGTCATGCATGACATAAAAAATTGCATTTAAGGTAAGAAGGTTGTCAGCATCCATGTGATAACAGGGAGGGCCATGGAATAAAGGGCATTTGGGTAGATGATTCAACTATACAATATAACCCGTCTCATTCTTTGGGAACTAAGTGGTACTAGGAAATATCACCCATTGTTTGAGACTGATTCCTAGAGATTTTTGCTTTAGGGTGAGCGAGATTACAGGAGCCCCTCCTATCTACACCTATGGCACTAGGTTGAAAACTTAATTAATAAGGATCAAATTAAGGACTTAATTTTAAAGAATTAATACAATAATTAAATGGTTAGGCTAGGGTGACTAGAACCTGGAGTTGAAGTGTAATGGATTTATTTCCTAACCTAAGCAACGATGGATGTTAAAATCGTGCTATGTGTAGCTTCCGTATGGTTACATGTATTATTGCATTGTTTATGGTTGTTTGCATTCATATGATTGTTAATTATTTGTTTGCATTGTTTGCATGTTATGGTATGAGGGTTTCTCACTAAGTTAAATGTAGCTTACACCTCCTCAGATTTTTGTCATTGCAGGATATTTAGTTGGTGCCTAGGCAAGCTATGCTTGAGGTTAGTATGGAGTTTTAGGAGCTTAAGAGCAAGAGTAGAAGGAATTAGCCACTAAATTACTTATGTTATTTTAATTATGTTTTAGTAACTAGGACTACTTACTAAATTTATCGAAATTTGTAATATGGCTCATATGCCATGACTTGACTCATGATTAGTATAATGTTTGTTAATTATATAATTAGATTTTGGTTCTGATTTTATTTAAAGTTAGACTATCCCTCTTTGGTAACTTATTGTGTAGGTATGCCTTGCACATGGTATAGAAGGTATAAGAACGATAGGGAGGGTCAATCCTCTATCTTAATGCCATGTATCACGGGTTACCATGATAAGACTACCCTTTAGGGCATAATAGCTTTAAGTGATATCAGAGCCTATTTTAAAATTTGAATAAGTAAGATTTGACCTTAGAATAATAAGATAACCACCCTGTGAGGATATAATTAGGTAGATTCAGGATAGGCTTATCATATGAACTAACCTTAAATAATTTAACTCGACTAAAGCTAACTAAGGTAATCTTTTAGTCATTAGGACAGACTCATTCAAACTCGACTTAAACTTTTTGGGTTGAGCATGGAGATTGGAGAGACCATCCAGCACTATAGGGATAGACTAAGGGTCATATGTGAGGACATGGCTCTATTAGGTAAGCCTTTAGAGTTGCCCTCCATCTTGACCTAGTGGAGTATTAGGTTGATCACTAAGAGGTGGCTTAAGATGATTGAAGTCAAAGTTTCTGTTAGAGGTAGGTATAGTGATGTTGAGGTATTGCATGCACTCAAGCAACAAGCCAGGGAGTTAGGAGAGCCAAGACAGGCTATCAACATAGTTTTCTTAGCAGTTAATATTGCTAGACCTCCATTGCCTAATTTTTCTGATTGGAGAGTATTGAGGCCATGGCTAGTCTTTGCTAAAGATTGGGCTAGAGATCATTATCAAGCATTATCCATAGAGGTTGCCCAAGCCACTAACAAGTTGTTGTCTTTTCTAATGTTACTTGATTTTAGGGATGAAGAAGGATTACAACTCCCTAAGTTACAATTGGGATAGCTTACTTTGCAAACCGATAGTATAGTGTTTATGGTAAAGTTAATGGGTGTAAGGGAGGTAGACATGCTAGCAATGTTGCCTTGATTTGTTGGACTTACCCATTTACCCTTTTGAAGAGGAGTTAATGCATGTACTTCTCCCTTTCAAGGGACCTAATCTAGCTCCCTAAAGTTTGATTGTCATCACAAGCAAATATGATAAGATGGATCTTGATGCCTTTACTCTATTTCCTATCCCCCATGCTATAGTGACTCTAACTAAATTGGAGCCCGAGAGAATTGTGATATTCTAAGACACTCTACATTCCCAATACTTTATTATAGGATCCATAGGTTATTTTGATAATATGTTAGTTGATGATCTAATGGTTAACTTGAACCATGAGATAGGCCCTTTTATTTCACAAGATTAGACTGATCAAGTTAAGTATGTAGGTTACAACCGACTTTTATTTTTGGTCATAAATGCTCTAGCTCTTGTAACTTAGGATCATAGGTGATCATAAGAGAATGTGATTTATATGGTGAGGATTTTTGTATGTAATTTCACATTATTTTTAATGTAAATGATATTATGGTGGAGTTTTACTCATTTGAAGTGACTACCTTAGGTATAACTGCATACTGCTAAAGTTTAATGGAAAAGTCGGATTCTATATTTTTTTAACTATGAAATACCAATTGTATTTAGTGAATGACAAAGTTCTTGGAATAAAAAAGTTGATGTTGAAATAAAGTTTTGTAGAAGAAACATGAGACAAGGTAAGCCCCTTATGCTTAGAGCACCAAAGGGTAATCCAGGGAGATAGAACCTACCGCTTGATCGTACAAATGAAATCTTAGTCATGATATAAGTGTAACATGACCTCCTAAGGGTCAATGTAGAAAGAGACATAACATTGCCTATTCTAGCCCTACCTCTAGTCGTAATAGAGGAAGCACCATCACTATTGTTGCCTTTACCCTTACCCCTAACTAATCTGGCATAGTTAGCTCTCGTCATACTATTGAAACCTTGACTCCAAATAAGCATCTTGCCTAAATTCATCTGGTACAACCAATACCTTGATTGGGTTATCGACAAACTAAATGAAGCTGAAGATTAGCTCTTCCAAGTAGAATGATCTTTTGAGGCATTTGAGATGCCTCAACATATGAGAGTAGCTATGGTATTTATGTGCTATGAGTCCATACACAATTGTAGTAAGATTCTAAGAGAAGGCTATTGCGACCAACTATGTAGGAAGTATTTCGTAGAGAATTTCTACATCATTACTTCCTAAAGAGCCTCAGAATATAGTATGGTGAAAAAATTTTTTCAATCAAATGAGGAGGTTGTACTATCAACCAATATGAAAGAGAAATTAACAAGTTAATCCAATTTGTACAAAAGAGTATCAGCGGAGTAAGTGGTTTGGGATGTAGTGATTATTTGAGGATTGGACAAAGAAATAGGATGTTAAGTGAAGGAATTTGAATCTTGATCCTATGCTAAGGCCATCGAGAAGGCTAGAGTAGTTTAGAATGCCAAGCAAGATGATGAGAAGCCAATTTGGCTACAGTTAAACATTTTAAGGAAAAGATTTTTTGAAGGTTAGGGCAATAGTAATGGATGCTCGAGAAACAAGTGTGTTAAGAACCATCAGTTCACATAAAAGTCAGTGGACACTAAAGTAATGAGATGCTAGAAGTGCAAGGGAAATCATTACCCTAGTGTCACATCTTAGCATAGCAAAAGATGTACTATCACATAAGAATACTCGTTTACATTCAACAAAGATCATATTTATAATAAAAGAGTACTATAGTTGAGTTCACTTTTACATTTGATTATACAAAAGAGTATTATCTCAAACATAACTAAACATAAAGTCCAAGAACCTAGAGTAATAAAGAGCTATCACACCTAGCTTAGCTGAAATCACATGAGTGGTTGAATTGATTGAGCAATGCAGTTCTACATGCTCTAAACCTAACCTAGTAATATTCTAGTTTCTAAAAGACTTGACTTGTAAGTCTTTTCATGCTATATCATGAATGCAGTGAGCAATAAAACAACCCAGTATCAAGCATAAATATCAAGTTCCATACTAGAATAACTCAATTAATCTAGTTCTAATTTTTTTTTTTCCAAGCTTTATAATTCAATCCTTCATATAAGGTTTACTTAAGTGAACACCAAGACGGATAGTTCATTTCTGAAGTTTTCTAAGCTATAAGACTCTTCAACAAACCATTCATACATGAAGATACATTTCACTTAATCAATACATATTCAATCATATCACATATACAATTAATCAATCACACAATCGTATTTTACAACGTAATTGACTCCAACTTAAGTAGACATAAGTCTACTTGCTCTAAAACAAAAATGTCCATTTACTAAGGCTTGAAAGTAGTGCAAATCCTATACTTCATGATGTGGTTCTTCTTCACCTATCATAACTAAGAAAATACATACACTCCCTAAGTTAACTATGAGTTGGGACCAAAATCCTATAAACTTGCATTTGCTTATCCTTCCAATATTACATTTATGAACTTTGATTGATCGTAGCTTCTCCATTTCTTATCCTATTTCAGTAAACCTTATATCTTCACGATCGTTATTTCGAGTACTATTCAAATATCTTGAAAAGTAAAATTAATCAATATGGTTATAGGGTCAAAAATGCCCTTTTTAGCTATCGACTCAATTGTATGTTGTCATAACTATGTAATTGATTCGAATAAGTTTTAATTCTAAACTAAAACCCCTAAAAATTACATTTCCCAAACTTGACTAGTATGTAATATGTATAAAAAATGCTAATCCTATATTAAATTTAGCAAATATCTTATTGGTATTATTTATTATTTCACAAATTAGGCTAATATATAAATTTATACTAGGAAAATATGTAATAAATAGTATATGAGCATGATTAGAACCATGAAATATACCATGAACATAAAAAAAAAAATATAATTTTGATATTGACCATTAGTTATACTTAATTAGCTTACCACCTATAATTGTAAAAATAACGTTTTTAGCTCAAAATTATGGAATATTAAGTAAATAATCAAACTTATGTGTAAGATAAAAACTAAGTTTTCCAAATATCATTATAAAGTTCCAAAAGTTAAAATATATTAAGTTCATCAATTAATTTATTCAAAAACAAATTATTTCAATAAATTGGTAAAATTACCAATTTTATTCAAAATAAATGTATTAAATAGTAAATGTGTGTATTTTCAAAAATTATTATCGCCATAATTTATAAACATAATGCATATATTATATACAAAAATTCAACCTAAAATAACAACATTTAATTTTTCTAAAAGGTAATTAAATTTTCACCCAAACAAAATATTTTTTAAGGACCATATATTTCCACACATGTTTTAATTAAAAAAAAAAATTACTTGAGTAATATATACCTAAATTAACCTTAGAAAACATTTTTTTTTTTCATAATTAATTAAGTAGATTTGATATTTTTAGAAAATTAAACAACTTGTGGGCAAAAAATAGAAGAAGTTGAATTGTCAACCTTTCGCTACCCTCTAGCTACCATACCTTAATAAAAAGATTCCCCTTACAGCCAATCTTCAAACCCCAAATTACCACCACAACAGATCAACCATTGCTTGTTGAACTATTCCTAATTAGATTATGTTTTGTTTAGCCATGTTTTTTTTTTAATCTTTTGTTTAATTCGAAATTAATTTCCATAAATTATTTCTCCTGGTTTTTAATTTTACAAATCTTATATCTTGGTGTTATCCTACTATTTATAGGGATTTCCAAGGGGTGGAGTTGCTTGTCATCATGCCACATGTTAATTTCTTATTTATCCTTATTGCCTAACTTTCTTAGGTGTCATTTTCTTATAATTTTGTTGATGACTCACCATTCCAAGCTAATCCTAAGCTACCACATCATGTTCGGATGAGTTTGATAACTCATCAAGTTATTTTTTGAATACTTATAACCATTTTTATATTATTTTCCTATATTTTTATAATTTTATGTTATCATATATATATTTAATACATATTATGTATTTTCTATATAAATATATCCATATTATATATAGTTTCATCACTTCATTTATTATTTTTATAAGTTAAATAACTTATCTTTAAGATTTTATTAAATCTTGAAGCTTGAATATTAAGTTTTCCATAAATATCAACTTTGCCGATAAAGTTAAGTTTTTATCAAATTAGACCTTTTATATACTTTATTTTCAAAAGTTAAATTTACCAAGCTATTTCTTCTATCTTTTCTAACCTTTCCTTAAAGTTTGAACTCAAAAGGATAATGCTGCCTAATGCCCTAAATTTAGGAGCACGAAACCCCAAGGTATTATTCCTAAAGATTGCTTATAGTTGTAGCATGAATGCTTTTTCTATAGAGATGGTAACCATTGAGTTAGTGATTGCTCCAAGAAAACTACCATAATCTATTTTATCTATGAACAACTAAGACATTTCTCTTTAAGTTGCCCTCAAAGGTTAGTGACTAATTAGGTGGCAAGACCTTTGCAACCAATGGGATGCCTAGCCATGCAAAGAAATAACCGTAGTTTAGGAGCTATTAAATTCATACTACATATACAACGTGATTATATAACCTAGAGGTTAACTAGGATTTCCTTGAGTATGAGAACGAGGAAGGCATAGCCATATATGAAGGGGATAATACTGTTGACACTAAACTAGTTGTACGTATGTACTCCTAACCCACTAGTAATTTCATTATAATGGTAGTAGTAAGTAAGGACGAAGTAACTACGTAGAATTAGAGCTTAAATAAGAAGAGCTATATAAAGATTTGAATAATAAAATTGTGATGTAGGAAATATTAAGATTTGCAGCCACATCGTATATACCCTATTTGACACCAGAGCCACACACTCCTTTATTACCCCAAAAGTTACCAAATGAACTGGTTTACCAATAATCATAGCTGATTCTAGCTTTGCAGTAAAAACCTTGACTGGAAGTGTAGTGATTACCAAAGAAATGGTTTAGCAATTCCTTATGGAAACACAAGGTCATGGTAATAAGATTGACATGATCCTTATTGAAATGAGTAAGATGCGGCTATACTAGGTATGTGCTGGGTGTTAGAAGTAAAGGTTACAGTAGATTGCTAAAAGAAAAAGTTAGATTTTAAAACCACATGTAAGGTAAGAGCCACATTTATTGGAGAACCCAGCCTATAGAAATCTAGAGTGTTGTACTCATTTGGGATGATTACAGACAAAGAATTACAGCCATGGATTGGAACTTAGATAAATGCAGCTAAGGTAGAAGCTAAGTGAATTCCTCGATGTGTTTCCAAAAGAACTTTTAGGGTTATCACCAAAAACGGAAATTAACTTTATTATCAACTTGGTTCTTAGATCAAAAGCCCCATATAAGATGGCACTAATGGAACTCAAGGAGTTGAAGAAGCAATTACAAGAACTCTTAGATCAAGGTTTCATAAGGCTAAGTATTTTGCATGGGGAGCGCTAGTCTTATTTGTGAAAAAGAAAGATGGATCCTTGAGGCTCCATATTGACTGTTAAGATCTAAACAAAGTAACCTCAAGAACAAGTATCCCTTACCATGAATTGATAATCTATTCAATTAGCTATAAGGGGCTAGTTTATTCTTCTGCATTCATTTTCTATCAGGATATCACCAACTAAGGATCAAGCTAGAAGATGTTCCTATGATGGCCTTTTGAACAAGGCATAGTCATTACGAATTTCTAGCCTTGTCTTTTGGGTTAACAAATGCATTAGCAACTTTCATGAATTTAATGAACTAGGTGTTTAGGCCACTCCTTGATACATGTGTAATAATTTTCATTGATGACATTTTTAGTATACTCTACCTCTTCCGAACAACATGAGGAACACTTGAGAATGGTACTCCAAATTTTAAGGCTATAAGAATTTTAAGGCATCCCAATAATTAAGGCCATATGAACAGACTACTGGACACATGATTTGGAGTTGGTAGTAGTAGTGTTTGCCTTAAAACTTTGGATACACTACCTATATGGTCAAAGGTGTGAAATTTACACCGACTACAAGAGCCTTAAGTATCTTTTCACTTAAAAAGAGTTGAACATGAGGCAATGCTGATGCTTGAAATTATTAAAGGTAATGATCTTGGAATCAATTACTATCCCAGGAATGGAAACACAGTGGCAGATGTACTAAGTCATAAGAACTATGTTGAGGTAGTATCTCTCCTTACTAAACAATAAGAGCTAGTTAAGAAGTTTGAAAGGTTTAATCTTGAGTTCACATGGCGCAAGACTGAATTGGAATTATCAAACTTGGTTGTTGAGCCCACCTTAATGGCAAGAATTAGAGCATAACAAAATCATTCGGTTCTACAACAAGTATGACAAGATATGACTATAGGCAAGTATTCGAACTTTTAAATTGATGAAGATGGTGTTATTCGATTGAAAGGTTGATTATGTTGATAGCAGAATTTCCCTTAATAATATTGCTTGACCCCTCGATTGTTGAGCTACCAATCATTACTATTTTCAGTTAAGGCCTTTAATGGCTTGGCTCATCTAATAGGCCTAAAGGCCTAACCTGCTTATATATTTGGTTTAAATTTTAAAAGTGGTATGGACAGTTATGATACTGCACGACTTCATTACATAACCACTTACTACTCCTATTCTTTAGACATGCGCTTAATAAAAGAGCTACTACATGGTCCATGACTAAAGACTACCCATTACTATAGATGTTCGATACACACATATAAATAAGAAAAAAAAAAGCATTAGAAGAACTCTTTAACACTCGAATACACTTAGCTTTCTTACACATTCCCTTCTTTACTTTGAATATGCACTTAGCCATTTGAGTGGCTATGCCAAATTAGCCTCAACACTCATTATAACCTTTCTTTCTTCTTTTTATAGGCTCATAATGTAAAACACAAAATTTCACCTAATTTCTTTAAGCGAGTAAGTTAAGATATCAGTGAAATTAACCCGATTAATCTATAAATTTGTAAATGGAGTCAAGACATTAGACGATGAGATACTATAGACTCAGATCTTAAAAATATAATAAAATACCTAAAATAAGTGTAGGTGTCGTATGTAATTTTTATGTATATACATATAACCGTAATTAATTAAAATAACATATTATTTACATTTTAAGCTAAAATGAGTTAGGAAAATCAATAAAAATTAATAAAATAATCCTAAATCAAGTATAGACAACTGGATTACATCTAGATTAGGCATGTGGAATTTATCGAATAGGTGTCAAGTAATTAAATGGGATTAACATCCAAATTACTTCACTATATAAGCTTAGATTGTTGAGGAGCAAGAAAACAAAAGCTATTTCATGCTCCTAAGCTTAGTTAAAATCTAGAAACTTTCTCAAACATTTCATACATGCAATCTAGAATTTAGAAAAATAGAGTTGAGATTGGAAGATTAAAAGGTTAAATTTAGGAAAAATTACAAAATTAGTGTGCAGTATTGGGAGTTTAGTAGTTTGCCAACGTAGTCAGAAGGTGGGAGTCAATTGACTGCACTACCATAAGGAGTGGCTAGTGACTAGAGCTGCCAATAAGAGAGTGGTTACTAGTGATGTCTAAAGCTAGGTTTTTCAGGGGGTTCCCTTTATCCATGTGATTTTGCAAATGTTATTAAAAGTTATAAAAATGCCTAGCAAATTTTGGAAATATTTAATCCTGAATATTTTTATGTGTAGAATCTAGGAAAAATATTATTTTATATAAACTTAATTGCTATAGTACACTTCCTTAAGAAATCAATGAAATTGAATAGTTTTTTATGTTGAATTAAATTATCCAAACGATATAGTTTTGACCTTAAATTTTTCTATAAACTATCCTATAATTATATTAAAAAGCTATAAAAAGATTTTCACAAAAATATTTTCTATAATTTTTATGAATTTTTTAGCTGTAAATTATGATTAAAATGGTGTTTTGGTAAAATTAGTGTATTTTTCCTAAGGACGTCACTTAGATTTTGAGTTTGGATGATTGATGGAGTATTTATTATATACTAAAGCTGTTGAATTGGGTTTTGTAGGAAAGAGTATAGAAAATCAACAATGTGCCCTTAAATATGTAGTTTAGTGGTGTGTAAATTTAAGGATTTGGTGAATGATGGTGTGTTACATGAGGAAATTAGGAAGTAATGAAGTTGAGGAGTGTTAGTTAAAGTGTTACTTTGATTATTCCTAACTAGAGTTAGAAGAAAATGCACAAATGAATTAACTATAAGGATATTGAATGAAGGCAAATGATAACTCAAAGGGTTCTATTGAATGAATCACTTATTGGGTATCTATTCATAAGGAAAAATGGAGGAATTTTCATGAGGATAGTTAGGAGAGTTTTAGAGGCTAAGTCAAAGAGTGAACTTTTAAGAGAAGTTCGCTAAGCTCAGAAGATAGCTCAAAGGATACCCTATTAAGAGATTCAAAAGAGAAGTAACTCAAAAGCTACCTCGGAGGGATTCGTAAGAAATCTTAAATAATCATTAGATTTAGAAGTTGATTTAAAAGTTGGTTTCATTACAAACTCTCACTCTAGTAAGGCTTAAAGGGTGACTCAAAAGCTTCCCAACATAAAAGCTTCATGTCTTATATAGTTACTGAAATAATTAATTGGCTAAATATATAGGGAATTCTTAAAAGGGGGACAAATGAATAACCAAGTTAGCAAGCAATCAAATTCAGGTAAGTAGGATCAATGCTTTACCACACTTCAAAGTGTTATTTCAAAATACTTAAAGGCTTCAGTATATATTTGTTTGTAATTGTTAGTTATTTAATTATGTATGTGCGACGTATGTGTTTACATATTTTTTTTTTGTTGTTATAGATAGCTGACACGCATTGTTGATTTATGCTTATTGCTTCATTGATTAGTTTAAAATTGCTTGATTACCTAAAAAATTATCTAACTTAAACTTGACTTAATTATCTAATTTGACATGTATCGTAACACACTAAGGGTAATGACTAAGATTCTTAAGCCAAACACTGATCCCTTTAATGATAGGAGAGAAGAGGAGGTTGTAGCAACCTTGGGGGCCATGGTTCAAAGGTGGTCTCAAGAAGAGGGTGTCTCCATTACATAAGCCTTAGTTTGGTTTCGATTCATAAGTATATAATGTCAAACTCCTCAACCCAGATTAAAGTAAGTGAAATTTTTCTAATTTTACGACGAACCAGATAATGTCGTACAATGGCATTTACTTGAATACGTATTGCATTTGACTAAAATTGCTTGAAAACCACAATTACTTTATAAACTATACATACTTCTATCTCCGTCTTATTTATTGAGCAAGTTGTCATTCATTCCCCTATAGTGTGTTTTGCAGGTATAGTGGGTATTATTAGTTCAATACCAGAAGGGCTAAAATTTTAGTAAATGGGATCGAGGAGTGAAATTAAGAAAAATTAGCTAGATTTTCTTTTGTTCTTATCATTAACATTCTCTAATTGTTAAGAAAACTACTAGGGTCTCCTCAAATGACCCAATAGTTTTCAATCTTCTGGTCTGTATACTAAGTAACCTATACCTATAGGTTTTACCACTACTCTTTTGTAAAGACAAATCACAAATTTATTTCAAAAGATCATTCTACAGGTTGATGCTAAACAGGTATTGAATTAGATGGTTTAAAACAGTTGAGTAGGATACTATTGGTGTAGACTAAGTTTACAATAATAGTTGTAAGGTGAGTTTTTATCTTAGGATAGTTTATACAACGAGATTGTTACAGCTTTACCACTTCAGAGCATGACATAAAGTTCTATACCAAAATTGAATGACAACATTTGGCACTATTTATTTCTAAATATCTACCCACATGGTAAAAGTAAGAAAAACAAAGAGTGTAGGTGTTGGTTCTTCTCCTCAACACTTTCAGGAAGAGAGTAGGCATACTAACAAGGAACGTTTGGCTATATTAGCGTAGCTTTGCATTGATTTAGACAAAGAGAATCAGGAACTCAATAAGAAAAATCATGAGATTCTAAAACTTCTTTGTAAAGATAGTTAACTAAACCAGAACTAAGGGTATGGTGACAACGATGCCGAAAATTTTGATGACTTGATTTATTCTCCCGAATTGCCTAAGAAGTAAGTTGAGCTGACACTTAGACCATTGCACGTCAGCACCCTTACCTTAACTAGTAGACAATTTCAGATAAAGAGGAGCCCTTTCGTTCTTGAAATATTAGAGGAAGTAATACTGTAACACATTAAATTATCTCAGTTTGAAACATATGATGAAACAAAGGACCTAAAGGATCATTATGAATACTACCACACCTTGGCTAAGCTACATTACTTGAGTGATGCCATGGCTTGTTAAGCATTCCCTTCAACTTTGAGGATTGTAGTGGGTACATGGTTTAAAATTTGAAGCCAGACACAATTTCATGTTTCAAGGACCTAGCAGAAGTGTTTTTGCAGCACTTCCTTACAAGTAAGCTCCCTATTAAGGATTCATCTATCCTTAACACCATAAAGCAAAGATTCAACGAGTCCATTAGAGACTACTTAGCTCGATTTATGGCTGAGATGATCCAAATCCCCTAGTTAGATATGAGCGTTACTCTTAACGCGATGATCGATGGAGTCAAACCATACGAAAATTTCTTTAAATCTCTAGCAAAAAGTAAGCCGAAGTCTTTTGTCGAATTCAAGGTTAAGGTTACGTCTTATAATCGATAGAAGGATAATATTAAAGCTCAACATGAGGCCAATCAAAGCAGAGGAGATCAATAGAATGATAAGAAGAATGTGAAAGACTAACTTAATGCATATGATAATCAATTTTCATAAGGGAGTAGTAGCGAAAGGAAGAGGCCGTGCATCCCAACCTACTCTCTTCATACCCTACTTAATCGATCAATCTCAAATGTATTGATGGAAGTACATAACTGGAGGGGCTTATTATAGTAGCCAAAACGAATAAGAGGAAATCCTTCACATAGAAATTCCAACAAATATTGTGATTTTCATTGCAAGAGACTATAACATTGATGAATGTATTCAACTCAAAAATGCAATTGAGGATGAAATCTAATAAGGGTATTTAGGTAGGTTCCTTGCCTATAATGTAAGACCATTAAATGGCCAACCCAAAGATGATATGATGAGCAAGAAAATCTAGCATGACCTCCTCAGGCTAGAAGAGATGCGAGAGATTGAAGTAATAACAGAGCACCAAATGATGTGATAAACACTATTATTAGTTGATCTTCTGCTTTAGGCTAGTCAAGCTCATAGAACTTGACTAATGCCATACAAAATGTTTATAATGTGCAAGGTAAGAAAGTCAAGGTTAGAAATTCCATCTCTTTTACAGAGGAGGATTTCAAAGGCATGCAAAGGCCCTACAATGATACATTTGCAATCAATGCAAGAATTGCCAACATCGACATAAAATAGATCTTAGCTAACACTGCAAGTTTGATAGATATTATTTTTCAACATGCTTTTGACCAAATGAAGCTAAAGATTAAGTTATAATTGAGATCTTACAATTATGATCTATATGCTTTTGTTAACCAACCTGTATGGGTTGCTGGAGCTATTTCTCTTCTTATTTAGATCGGAGATGGTGAACATATTGTAGAGGACAAGGCAAACTTCCTTGTTGTCAAATGTCAGTCCCTTTATAATATGATTATGGGCCGATCATGCCAGCATTTATTCAGCATGGTTCCTTAAACTACACATCTCAAGGCAAAATTCCCAACTCCCACTAGAGTTAAAGTATGCAAGGTAGACCAACATTTAGTTAAATCCTTATATTTGAAAGCGTTACGATATGAAGAACTCTTTCAAATTGAGACTGATTCAGATAAAATGTTCAATGGCATTGAGAATGGTAAAGAAGAAGTAGAGGAAGTCCTATAGAGGAATGATCTTGAAAAAACAGCGAAGAAAAGGAGACCATTTACAGCAAATATCGACTAAGGTTTAATTAAATTTCTCTAGGATAATGCAAATGTCTTCGCTTGGTCTCCCTTAGATATGCCAGCCTCTTCAAAGAAGTAACAATGCATAAGCTACAAATTGATTTGAATGTGAAGATAGTTTAGCAAAAGAAAAGTGATTTCACCTATGAACAACAAGTAGCCATATAAGAGGAGGTTTAGAAGTTATTAAAGGTAGGATTCATAAGGGAAGAGTCTTATCTAATCTAGCTAGTGAATTGTGTGCTAATTAAGAAGTTGAATGATGAATGGTACATGTACATGGACTTTATGGATTCCAATAAGGCTTGTCTTGAAGATTGTTTACCCTTGTCGAGAATAGATTACATGGTTAACTCAACTGCTAAGCATGCCTTACTCTCTTCCATGGATGCATTTTTCAGCTATAATCAAATTAACATGTAGAAAGATGATGAAGTTCACATGTTTGTTATTATAAATTTTGGGATGTATTATTAAATAGTGATGCCTTTTAGGCTTAAAAATGCCTGTACAACCTATTAGAGGCATGTGACTAAGATGTTTAAGCCTTAAATCCACCGAAATGTTGAGGTTTACATTAACGATATGAAAGTAAAAAGTAAGTCAGAAGGTCAACACCTTATCGATCTTGAAGATACATTTGACACCATGAGAAGGTATAATATGGAGCTTAACTCGCAAAAGTGTGTTTTAGGGCCACTTTAAGCAAGTTTTTTGGGATGTATGGTCACTTAAGAAGGCTTCGAAGTAAATCCTAAGAAGATTGATGCGATTTAGAACATGAGGTGCCCTAGCATTATTAAAGAAGTTCAAGAATTGACTAGGTGAGTTGCTATCCTAAACAAATTTCTATCGAGGAACATGGATGGGTGTACAGAATTTTTCAAAGTTATGAAGAATCTAAAGGAATTTCAATGGACTAATGAGAGTGAGACAGCATTCAAAGAGTTAAAAGAATTTCTAGCATCGCTACCAATACTTTCAACACCTACCTTAAGGGAAGACTTATTTTTATACTTATTAGTCAATTGTCAAGCACTTTCATCTGTCTTGGTCTTTATAGAAGGCAAGGAACATAGGCCGATCTATTACGTCAGTCATGTCTTGTAAAGCCCAAAATAGAGGTATACAAAGATTTAGGAATTTTTTTTTTTAGCAGTTGATCTTTCGATAAGAAAATTGAAGTCATACTTTGAGGTACATCAAATAACCGTTCTTACTTATTAACCTCTATACCAAGCCTATGATATACAATACAAACCTAGAACGACCCTAAAGGCTCATGTATTGGCAAATTTTGTAGTTGAGTTCACCGGCGATGATGACAACATAGAAATGGATAAGAAACCCACATGGAATTTATATGTGGTTGGTTCCTCCTCTAAAGAAGGATGTGGCACATGCCTTATTTTAAAAGGGCCTCATAATGTGAAAATCTAGTATGCACTAAAGTTCTAATTCTTAGCAAGCAATAATGAGGCTGAATATGAAGCCTTAATTATTGGGATAAAGTTAGCAAGGGAAGTTGGAGTTGAAAAGATTTAGGTTTTCTTTGATTCACAATCGATAGTTAATCAAGTAAAAGGAAACTATGTAGTGAAGGAGGATGTAATGAGTAAATACTAAATGATAGTACAAATGCTCATAGAAGGATTCCAATCTTTTACAATTGAAAAGATATCAAGGGTTAAGAACATTGTTGTCAACAAGGTCTTGAAATTGGCTAGTATGATGTTTCCCAATTTGAGTGACAAACTATTTATTGAATACCGTCTTGCTAAGAGTTTCCCAATTTGAGTGACAAACTATTTATTGAATACCTTCTTGCTAAGAGCTTGGAGGCAATAGGGAAAAGTTATGACGTAACTTGTTGCCTAAAGGAAAAATATTGGATGGATCCAATTATTGACTATTTAAAGGATGGTATCCTTCTTAAAGAAAGGAAAGAAGCTCAAAGAGTGTTACATCAAGCCACAAACTATACATTGACTGATGACCAAATATACAAGTGTGACCTCTCATAACTTTACCTTTGATGTCTTTAATTAATGGATGGACAACAGGTTCTTTTTAAATTACACAAAGGCATATATAGTAATCAGGTAAAAGGTTAGACTCTGTATATTCATGCATTAAGACTTAGCTATTATTGGCTGACAATGAAAGAGGATAAAAAAACTATTCTTTGACAATGCTTGCAATGTTAAAAACATGAGGCTTTAAGTCATGTACTATCTGCTGAATTACATAGCCTAACTAGCCCCTAGCCCTTTACCTAGTGGGGGCTGGACATACTCGAACCATTTACGAAGTCTTCAACACAGCATCAATTTGTAATAGTTGTAGTCAACTATTTCACCAAATGGATAGAAGCCGAAGTAGTGGCAAAGATCACTTAATAGAAGGTTAAGTCTTTTGTATTCAACTTTATCATATTGAGGTTTAGGATCCCTTTTATGATAGTAACTGATAACAAGCCATAGTTTGACAATGATAAGTTCTGAGCTTTTTGTGAAAAGTACTGCACTTGATTAAGTTACACCTCAATGGCTCATCTTCAGACTAATGGATAAGTGGAAGCTATTAACAAAACCATCTTGTATAGTTTGAAAGGAAGAGTTGATCAAGCTCAATATTTTATGGGGGTATAGGACTACCCATAGGACTCTGACAGGAGAGACACCTAGTAGGCTCATACTTGGATCAAAAGCAATCTTGTTGATTAACTTAGAGTTACCAATTTAAAATGCAAAAGTTTGATATTATGGTGAATCAAGTTAGCCTGACGGCTACTTTAGATATGATTGAGTAAATAAGAGACATCGCGAGGGCAAGAGTTGCTACCTATCAAAATAGGGTAGTAAGACTACAATTAGAAATTGAAGCATAAAGTATTTTGGCTTGGAGATTTGGTTTTTAAGAAAGTGGAAGCAATAGGTGTGTAAGACAATCAAGGGAAGCTCAGCACAAACTAAAAAGGCCTAACGAGGGTCTAGAAAGTTGTAGGTGATAGGGCCTACCAATTAGAAAGGTTGGATAGAAAGATCATATCTCACACATGGTATGCTGAGAACCTCAAGTTATATTTTGAATAGTTATTTTGTATGAACTTGTTTTCTTCCTTTTGGATTGGATAAAATTATTGGAGCTAATCACTTTATTGAGGTAAGGAGTTTTGTTAGAAGAATTGGAGGTAGCTTTGTGTTCATAGGGGGTTTCCTTCGAGGATAGCTCCTCGGTATCTACATGGGCATCAACACTAGCTTAAATGTTTTCACCTTATTCCTGATACTTAGCCTCTTTTTCCTTATCGATGACCTCATCATCATCACTACTGACATTGTCATTGTTATCTACATCAGCAAAGTCAAGGCATGGCAACTCGTAAGTAGGTTGAACTTTTAGAATCTCTACCTTAGCCAATTGTACCCCTTGTAAGCATTTCTTTCGAAGTAATTTTTCATATTGTTGGCTAGTAGTCACAATTGATAGAGTTTCCTTAATGGAAGGCTTCCTTTTCGCGATCTCCTCTAGCTTAGCAATGCATGTTTATTGCTCAAAGTTCTTGATCTCTATATTCTTTATATGGACTCTCAATTTGTTCTCTTCTTTGCTCATAGTGGAAAGTGTATTTCCAAGCCCTCAGCACTCCGTCTTCTTCTTCCAAAGTTGCTCCTTAAGATCTTCATCCTCCTCATAAGGTTCTTCATTCTTAACCTTCAAGCTTGTGACTTCGTCGATCGCCAAAGTATGCATTAACTTTTTAGCTGAGAGCCCGCCTCTTAACTATTCAGCCTCCATCTTAGCCTTAATTCTATCATTTTCAACCTTAGTAGTTTATGCTTTAGAGGGATTATAAGCATCCTCAATTTCTTACAATAAAATGCTATGTCGTGAATAACTGGTTTCTTCTAAACATGTTAAATGAAAGATCATGCATATATGGCTTGTGATCTATGAAGTAATAAAGTTTCAACAATGAAACTAAATCATGAACTAAAGTAAACCATAGTTGCAAGAAAAGTCATATCATATAGTTTAGCAGTGATGTAAGCTTTGTTGTTGCCTTGAACCATATCTACATTCCTTTTCATTATCCTCTTGTTTTATAGAAGTATGTCCCTTCCAGTAAGGTTAAGGATTTGAACCTGTTGCCCAGTGCTGAATTAGTGTCTAAAACTGTGTAGTTCCAACACGACATAAAGTATTCGCATTGTACAGGTTAGGAAATAAACTTGGCAGACTTAATGCTGAGAGCCCTGTTCCTCAAAGCTTCTTTGGCACTCTCCTCCATCTTCTCTTAGCTGGAGGTGAGTTTACGTGGTCTTTCTTACTCCTCTTCTTAAGGCTTATCATCGAAGTCGACTGGTCTGCCAAGTTGTTTGTAGCCTCTTATGGGATAGCTTCTACATCAACATTGGTGACAACAATATGGCTCAATTCCCTTGGCAGCTCCTTCCTCGTGTTGTTCTTCATTGGAGGAAGCACCTCAAGCTGAGAAGTTCCAACAGTCTCCGTTTGTTCCATCAGTCATTCTTCGCTTGGGTGAGTAGTTTCCTTTTTCTTCTTTTGGACAATAGGTTCCTTGATGACTTATTCTTTGGTTACTTTCTTTAGCATTGATGGTTGGGTAACAACAATTTTGGCAGCCCTATTATCTAATTTTTGCTTCTTGGCCTTAGCATGGACCAGCAATTTCTTAGGGTCTTTATCTCCAGCTTTCATGTCTATATAGAAAAGAAAGAGTAGTAAAAAGAGAAGGGTAATGAAACTTACAAATCCATGCTGAGCAAAGCTTAAAGGCAACAAGTCTCCTCCATTTATGAAGTTTGGCTTTCTTCTTGTAGCTCAGTTCTGCAAGGCAAGGAATATATACAGACCTTACCCTCATTGTTAGAAAATATGGGCTCCCCTTTTTCATATCTGTAGATGATCCTCTTAGAATCCCCAAAAAACATTTTATTTCCTTGTCTGTCTTTAATCTTCTTGGTAGTGGCGGCATCATTCGGATAACTTAATATCCTTAGTTTAGATGTGTTTGGTCCATTTACTCTGAAAATCCCACTCCACATCTGATCTAATTGAAACATTTTCATCAAGCCATTTATGGATTTTGGACTCTAATCCATCTACAAACTGACAATCGTACTGAGCTACTACATAAAACCAACCATCTAACTTCTTCATAATCGAGAAAAAATACCTAAACAATTGAGGTGTAGCCTTAGCTACAAGTTCCCATATATTATTTTGAATGCCACAAGAAGCTTATAAGTATTAAGAGAGAACATACTCGGGGTAACATGAAAGTAGTTAAAGAATTGTTTTTGAAAAGTAGTAAATGGTAGACGTAACCTAAAGTTAAGCTATTTCAAATAAAAGCGAAACTCATGGTCAATAGGAAAACAAATTCTTTTATCCTCCCTTAGCCTATACCAGTGTCATTTGTTAAGGAGATATTGCTAGTATTTGTTGTATTTCACAACAAGTGACCTAATAGCATGACTCACTACCTCATCCAATCAATATTATAAACAACGTTGTTATATAAATACCTGACAACTGATCTATCTTGCCTATCATCAAGATAATTGTCCAGGGGTAGATCTTCAATGCGAGTAAGTTTCTCCCGTCTTTTCCATTATGTTGTCTACTGAATTACCAAATGAGGAAGCTAAACTAGTTCTTCTTTTGGGTGGGGTTGAGGGAAGAGAAGTAGCCTCAGAGAGTTTTGCTTCAAAGTCTATAAAAATAAGAGGATGAGTAACGTTTGGAACCATTCCTGTAGAAATGTCAAAAATCTGCCGCGTAAGGAAGTTGTTCAAGGGTTGAATGAGAAGGCAAGAAAGGAAATTTCAAGAGAAATGAAATGCAAAGAATGAGGACTAGAAAATAAGAATAAGAGTGAAGAAGAAAAAAGCTTTTTGTACCGACAATTCTTCCCCTTGAGTCTAAAGTGACCTTAATTAAGACTCAAGAACTTATTAAACAACTTGGCATGCATGGATGGTTAACACATGTCTAGGGCCAAAAACTTAAGGTACATCATGCCATTGGTAGTTAATAAACCTTATGATGTATGATGATAGACGTAACAGTTGTCCCACACGCTTGCACAAAAAAAGAACAAGCAAGAAAACCAAGGAGGTGACCTTTCACCCAAAAATTAATACAACGTGTTTCAAATGACAAGACATAATGGTGACAATAAGGACATAGTAAATGAGTTCAGAAGGCATATTTTGATTTCTTGATTTCTCTCTAATTAGTCAAGTTGAAAATAGCACTTATTATCAACTCCTATAATCATATTCTTGACCACAAGAGTTAAGGGGCAAATGTTGATAGCAGAATTTCACCCAATAATATTACTTAGCCCCTTGGCTACTGAGCTGCTAATCATTACTATTTTTAGCTAAGGCCTTTAATGGCTCAACTCATGTAATAGGCCTAAGGGCTTGACATGCTTATATATTTGGTTTAAATTTGAAAAGTGGCGCGAACAGTTGTGGCCCTGCATGAATTCATTACATAATCGCCTATTACTCCTATTCTTTAGGCATGTGCTTAACTAAAGAGTTGTCGTGTGGTTTATGTCTAAAGACTATCCATTATTACAAACATCCGATACACACTTATAAATAAGGAAAGAAAGCACTATAAGAACTCTCTAACACTCGAATGCACTAAGCTTTCTTACACATTCCCTTCTTTACTTCAAATATATACAGAGGCATCAGAGTGACTACGTCGGACTAGCCTTAGCACATACTATAGCCTTTCTTCTTTTTACCAAATCAAAATTCTATACCAAAATTGACCAAAAATAGATTTTGTATACTAGATGATGTAGAACTTCAAAAGGAAATCTTGTTAGAGGCACATTATTCGAGATATACCATTCACCCAAGAGGGACAAAAACGTATCAAGACTTCAAGAGGAATTTCTGGTGGAATGGCATGAAACATGATGCGTAAAACTTGTATTAGAATTTGAAGTGTGCCAATGAGTTAAGGTAGAGCATTAGAGACCAGGCAGACTACTATAGCCCCTACCCATTCCTAAATGGAAGTGGGATCAAATCACTATGGATTTCGTATGTGGGTTGCTTTGTACCACTATATGGTTTGATGCCATATGGGTAGTAGTAGACCAATTCACCAAGATGACTCATTTCCTACCTATTAAATAGACGTACCTATTAGAAAAATTAAGATAGATCTACTAGAGAGAAATTGTGCTAGTATTGTTTTTGATCGAGATCCTTGTTTTGTATCAAAGTTCAAGCTAAGTCTACAAAAGGTTATGGGAGCTAAACTATAGTTTAGCATGGCATATCACCCTAATCTCGCGTAGCCCACTTGTACGAATAATAAAAATGTAGTCTTTAGTTCGAGTCAAAGACAAACTCCTAGAAGTTTGAAAGAGAAGGAGAGAGAACTTTAGAATAATAGTTCTTGAATTTGATTATGAATGACATAATGATCTTTTGACTTTTACAAATGCTATTTGTAATATTTCTTATTATAACTAATTTTCTAATAAACTTTACTAATTATAACTATTTACTAACTTCCTTAACTAACTACTTCTAATAATTACGATTATTCATTAAGTTGCCTAACAAATATCTAAAATCATAACACACCCTCAAACAAATAGGTAATTAGAGAGAACCATCCAAATAGTAGAAGAAATATTAAGGGTTTGTGTCATGGAATTCAAATGGAGCTAGGATGTACATTTGCCACGAGCTACTACTTAACCATATAGATGCTCCCTTATAAAGCCTTGTATGGATGTAAATGTTGGTCCCCACTATCCTAGGATGATGTTGAGAAACTAGCTTTATGACTAAATTTAGTGCAAGAGGTAGTAGGAAAGGTTTCCATTATGAAGCAAAAAATGAAAGAGGCTCAAGATCAACAAAAGAGTAGGTTCAACATGAAAAGATGAGTTTTAGATTTCAAAGTCAGAGACCAAGTGTATTTGAAGGTAAAACCCATTAAAAGTATACACCAAGCTTAAATATAGCAAAAGCTAAGCCCAAGGTATATACGATTGTTTGAAATACCGAAAAGAGATGAAAGCCTAGCATACAGACTAGCACTTCTACCTAACCTATCAAGGGTTCATAATATGTTTCACATATCAAACTTAAGAAAGCATGTACCAAACCCTAATAGAGTAGTTGAATTGGAACAAATATGGTTGAAAGACAACTTAACCTATAGAGAGCACCTAGTTCAGATTTGAGACCGCAAACCCAGAAGTCGAAGAACAAGGGCATGCAATGTTCCTCAATAAAAGTCCCAAAGTAATGGTATATTTAGGAGTTCCTAATATGAACCTAGTTTTTTAGTTAACAACTAGCTGCCATTTGCAAAATGATAAGGCACCTAGAGTAGAACAAAGAAGGTTAATGGGAATAAACACTTAAACGGGTCGACTTCAAAGTTAGGCTTATAGAAAGACATTAATGAAAGGCCCATTAGTTAGATGAACAAAACCTAACCCCATAGGGGAAAAGGTTTATAAAATTAGTTTAGAATGGAATTAGGCTTGAGAGATGTAATAGGTCTTAGCTTATAACTATAGAGTGCCAAGTAAGCCTTAAAACGCAAGGAGTCCAAATCGAGCAAAACTAGACACCATGGCATAGTAGACTAACAACTAACCCATGAATTAAATAATGAATCAAATTCTTAGCAAGGCTTAGAAGAAAAATAGAAAGGGGCCATAGTAGGCAACAACCCAACTTAGGCCAAAAACCAAAAACATATCACAATTAGGCTACAAGATAAAAGTAGAATAGGAATTAGAAGACCCATTGACCCATACCATCTATAGAGGCTCAATCATAAGTACGACAGCTCATTGGGCTAAAGGGGTCAACTAAACTTGGAAAGGAATAGTCTATAACCACAATTCTACTTGAAACTAACAACAGTTAAAGTAAACCTTAAATTGCACTGCCTATCTGGCCTAATCCCAAAGGTTATGGGTTCCATCTCTCAAAATTGGCCCCATTACATGAAAGTTCCTCTGAAACTGTATAAAATTGACTATAAGAACATGAAAATCGAACTTAAAATGAAAAAATTATGGCTAAAACAAGATTTAAGAGTAATCGAAAAAAATATAGCAGATTTAAAGAATTTGAATAGGATAATTCATTCTTTTGTCACTCACTAATTGCTTTGTATTTGCCCAAAGACCTTGATCTAGATGAAGACTTACTAGTCGACTATTACGATGAATAGAACCTATGGCCAAGTGAATATCCAATGAGTATTTTTATCTATTTGTGCTTTTAGGTTATTGAACTGCATAATATATGATTATTAAAATGAGTTTTGCATAGGGAGCAACTAGGATAATGCATGTGCTTGATTTTGCATGGTTATGTGAGTAAGACAATTAAATGTATAGAAATATTATTTAGTTGGAGTATCTGCAAAATTTGTTTGGTTACCATAATAAATGGACTTAATCATATTGGAATAATAAACAACTAAACAGCCATGACAAAAAAAAAAAAAAATTGCATTTAAGGTAAGAAGGTCATCAAATGTCCATGCAATAATAGGAAGGGCTATGGAATCAAAGGCATATGGGCAAATGATTCAATTGTACAATATGACCCATCTCATTCTTTGGGAACTAAATGGTATCGAGAAATGCCACCCACTATTTGAGACTGATTCTTAGAGATTATCACTTTATGGTAAGCAAGATTGCAAGGGCTTGTCACTTCCACACCTATGGCATTAGGTTGAAAACTTAGTTAATAAGGATAGAGTTAAGGACTTGACTTAATTTTAAGGAATTAATATAAGAATTAATTGGTTGGGCCATGGTGATCGGAATTTGTAGTAGATGTGTAACGGATTTATTTCCAATTTGGGCAACGATAGGCATTAAAACCATGCTATGTGTAGTTTCTCGATGGCTACATGTATTGTTGCATTGCATATGATTGTTTGTATTAATATGATTATTAATTATTTGTTTGGACTTACATGTATGGTATGGTATGAGGGTTTCTCGCTAAACTGAATGTAGCTTACCCTCTCCCCTAAATTCAGACTTTTGTCATTGTAGGATATTTTGCTAGTGCTTATGCGAGCTATGCTTGAGGTTAGTTTGGAGTTTTGAGAACTTGAGAGCTAGAGTTGAGGGAATAAAGCATAGAATTACTTATGTTATTTTAATTATATTTTAGTAGCTAGAACTACTTACTAAATTTGGCTGATAGACCATGACTTAACTCATGATTAGTATTATGTTTCTTAATTATATAATTAGATTTTGGTTATGATTTTATTTAAAGTTGAACCATCCCTCTTTTGTCACTTGTTGTAGAGGTATGTCTTGTATATGTTACATAAGGTTCGCAAACAACAAGGAGGGTCTATCCTTGCTCTTCGTGCCATTTGTCCTGGTGTTAATTAATTTATGTTCATACAATTGTTTTAATTATACTTTCATGACTTTTATACTCAATGTGAATAATTTGTGTTATATGTTAGTAGATTCATGATTATTATCACATTTATATGAATGAAAACAAAGCCATTTCACCAATAATTAATGATGGGTGTTTCTTATTCTTACTAAAAAAACAAAAAAAAAAAAAAAGAACAAAAATAGTAGGAAATGCATCAAACTTTGTTTAACCCACAATTTTTAATGGGGCAAATTACCAACCATGGTATATTATGATGAAGACCATTTTCATGTCTCTAAATTCATGGGACTTAGTGGAAAATGGTTAGGAAACACGTCACGTAGTGTAACCAACCCCCATAAAAGGAAGGATTATATGGCTTTGCATATGATTCATCCAGTAGTTGATGAATATTTACTGTTATTTCAGAGATACAATGGTAATTAGCAATTACAATTTTGTATTGTGATTTTGTGTACAAGATTATATCATATCACCGTTAT
The DNA here is from genome assembly GCA_024138015.1 of Lumnitzera littorea. Taxonomy (NCBI): domain Eukaryota; kingdom Viridiplantae; phylum Streptophyta; class Magnoliopsida; order Myrtales; family Combretaceae; genus Lumnitzera; species Lumnitzera littorea. The sequence goes on from JAMXBB010000008.1 coordinate 37,218,998, forward strand.
AACAAAATAATACAGCGTTAGATTCACGTAATACTACCTCACATAGCTTATTATCCATGTCAACAACGTGCTTAGAAGATAAAAAAAGGAAAATTTCTAGAAATTATATTGAATAATGACGTATTTTGTTGAAGTGATAGATGATGGCACATAAAATTTTAATTTTTGTTACATTATTCATAGAAAAATGACAACAACCTCTAGTACAATGCATAAATAGTTGTAACTTATTTCCTTAGGTTCTTCCCGGCCTCTTACTCTTAAATTCTAAAAGTCCTTTACAGGGATGAGTACCACCTACGCAAACTTGGGAAGAAAAAGAAAAGTTCGTTTTTGTGAAATAAGAAGACCCTCAATGATGAGTTACCAACCTCTAGCCCACTTACTCGCGTACACCTCAGAGGCCTCCATTCCCTCACTATGAGAATTCTCTCTCGTCACCCCATCGAGGACAAGAAACTAAACATGGAAGAATAGTGGCTAAACTCCTTGAGAGTTATGGGTGGGTACACCTAGCTTTGCGCTATTCCTTGTACCGACACCAACTACCTGCCTGCTGAAGATCCTTTACCAAATGATGAGAACCAAGGCCCCATGTCAATTCTTACACATACCTCCAGTTGTTGAGAGCTTTCTACTGAGTGATGAGATACAGGCTTCTACTGGCCAACTACTTCTCTTTCGGCATCCCTCACTCATCTTGACAACCCTGAGGCTACCCCATCATGTTGTAGCTTAGCTGATGCACCCATAGATTCCTTTGTACGGACTTACTAACAAGCTACCACTTATCCTTTTTACCTGACATTGTACTTTATTTCTTTTTGTCTTTTGACCTTTTTACCCTTTTGTATGTACTAAGAATCTCCTTTTTTATATATACCTTGTTGTAATTTTTCTCATTTGTAATGTTGCCCTATGGACTTACTATAAAGAGCCTCTTCTCCTTGCAGCTAAAATTATCTTACATACCTTACATACATATCTGATGATTGTCAAGTTTTGTTCACTCAGCTTTTCAAATGTTGATAGTCAAAGATTCATTCACCCATCTATTTGACTACCAATAAGCCGAGTTATCTACGTTGTTAGCATCTTGCCAAGTAACTCAGATATACTCATAATTTGAATTTAAGGGAAGTGGTGCAAATAGTTATCACTGGCATGGTTACGTTACATAAATATCGACTCTCCTTACATTTTCGAAATCTGTCTGATCAAGAGGCCTTCACATATCTTGATAATCATTCTGATAATTACTACTTCAAACACGATATTCGCTTATAAATATGGGAAAGAAACACTATAAGAGATTTCTGATAACTCTTAATCACTCACTTAACTTCCCTTACTCTCATTCACTAACTTAGGTATTAGAGCGGCTGCATTAGACTTACCCCTATACCAAGAGTTTTTTTCTTTCTTTGTAGGATAATTCCAATTACCAAAATTCACCAACAATATTTAGCGCTGTCTATTTCTTCTCTAACACACCTATATGGTGAAAACTATGATGACTAAGAGTGCAAGTGCTGGTATTTCTTCCTAATACCTCCAAGAAGGAAGTAGTCATGCTAACGAACAATGCTTGGCTATATTAGAGCAACTTTGGCTATGTTGGAGCAACTTTACCTTAACTTAGTCAAAGAAAACCAAGAACTAAACAAAAAACATAAAAAGATCCTTAATCTCCTTCATAACAGAGTCTACCTAAATCAAAACAAAGAGAACGATGGTAATGATGCCGAGAATAGTGATGATTCAATCTATTCACCCGAATTGCCAAAAAAGAAAGCTGAGGTTACCATGGAACCTTCAATTTGTACTTTTGAGAAAACTAATAAGGGTAAGCAATCACAATAGGTGCATCATGTTGGGCCCTCCCATGTTAGCACCCCTACTATAACGAGTAAGCAATTTCAAATCAAGAAGAGCCCCTTCATCCTCGAGATTTTGGAGGAAGTCATACTACGGTACATTAAGCTGCCACAATTTAAAACTTATGATGGGATGAAAGATCTTAAAGATCATTTAAAGTACTGCCGCACATTGGCCAAGTTATACTATTTGAGTGATGTAATGGCTTATCAAGCTTTTCCCTTAACCTTGAGGAATGTAGCTAGTACATGGTTCAAACATTTGAAACCAAACATCATTTCCTGATTCGAAGAACTAGCACAAGTGTTTCTTTAGCACTTCCTTGGAAGCAAGCTTCCTATTAAGGATTCTTCAATCCTTAACACAATCAAACAAATATCAGATGAGTCAGTTAGAGTTTACTTGATTAGGTTTATGGCTAAGATGGTCCAAATCCCAAGATTGGACATGGATGTAGCCCTCAATGCTGTAATTGATGGAATCAAGCACCATAGAGACTTTTTCAAGTCTCTTGCAAAGAAAAAGTCAAGAACTTTCGCTGAGTTCAAGGCCAAGGCCACATCATATATTCGACAAGAAGATAACATAAAAGCTTAGTGAGAAACCAATCGGAATAGAGGAGATAGGAAAAATGACAAGAGGAGGAATGCAAAAGATAGACTTGGGGTAAATGACAATCAAAGTTCGAATGTCGAGAGAAAGAGACCAAGGAATCTAACATATTTGTCCAACACACTTGTCAATCGTCCAATTTCGGACATATTGATGGAGGTACGTGGGCAAAGAGGCGTTCTGCAGTGGTCAGAAAGAGGAAATCCTTGAAGGAGAAATTCTAATAAATACTGTGATTTCCATTACGACAAAGGTCATAACACATATGAATGCATCTAACTCAAGAATGCAATTAAGGATGCAATTCAACATAGGCATTTGTGAAAGTTCCTAGCACATGATGCCAAGAATATTAAGAGATCGTCTCAAAGGAGACATGAGGAATAGGAGAATGACACTCTACCAATTGTTGTTGGGAGAGACACAAGGGATAGGAGTTTTAACAGAGCACCTAATGAAGTAATCAACACTATTATCGGCAGACCCGCTATAGGTAAGTCAAGCTCTTCGAGTCTGACTAACGCCCAAAATTATGTTTGCAATGTCCAAGGCAAGAAGGTCAAGATCGACAATATAATCTCTTTTGTAGAGGAAGACGTCAAGGACATCTAGAGGCCGCATGATGGTGCACTTATTATCAGTGCAAGAGTTGCCAACTTTGAGGTCAAGAAAATTCTTATTGACACTAAAAGTTTGGTAGACATCATTTTCCAACACGTTTTTGACCAAATGAGACCAAAGATCAAAGCATAACTAAAATCCTATAAATTTAATTTGTATGCCTTCAATAATCAACCTGCTCGGGTAGTCGAAGTGATCTCTCTACCAATCTAGATTAGAGATGGCAAGAATGTCGCAGAAGATAAAGTGGACTTCCTTGTTGTCAAATGTTGGTCCCCATATAACATGATCATGGGATAGTCATACCAACATTTATACGGCATCGTCCCTTCCACTACATATCTCAAAGCTAAATTCCCTACTTCCACGAGAGTCGGCATGTGCAAAGGGGATCAACAATTGATAAGGTCTTTGTACATGAGGGCCTTAAGACTAGAAGAGGTATTTTAAGTAGAAACCTGTCTAGAAGGAAAGTTAGTCACCATAGAAAGTGCCAAGAATGATACAGAGGAAATCTCTTTGGGAGATGACCCTGGAAAAACAACAAAGATAAGGAAAGATTTGTTAGTAGACATTCATCAAAGTTTGATCAACTTCTTGCAAGTCAATGCCGATATATTTGCAAGGTCCCCTTTGGACATGCTAGGTATCATTAGAGACATTATGGTGCATAAGCTACAAATTGATCAAAGCACCAAGGTGATCTAACAAAAGAAAAGGCATCCATAGAAGAAAAAGTCGAGAAGTTATTGAAGGCAAGATTTATTTGGGAAAAGCCTTATATGACTTAGCTAGCCAACTGTATGCTAGGCAAGAAGTCTAATGGCAAGTGATATATGTACATAGATTTCATGGATCTCAACAAGGCCTATCTTAAGGATTGTTTTCCACTACTAAAAATCGATCAGATGGTAGATTCAACTACTGGACATGCGTTGCTCTCTTTTATAGATGCTTTCTCAGGTTACAACCAAATTAAGATAGACAAGAAGGATGAAGTTCACATGACATTTGTTACCAATTTTGGAATGTATTGTTATAAGGTGATGCCCTTTGGGTTGAAAACGTTGGTGAAACTTACTAGAAATTTTTTACCAAGATGTTCAAACCTAAGATCCATCGAAACATGGAAGTATATGTTGACGATATGATTGTGAAGAGCATGATAGAGGACAAGCATCCTGCTAACCTTAAGGAGACATTTGCTACTCTCAAGAGATACAACATGAAACTTAATCTATAGAAGTGTGTCTTTGGTGCAACTTCGAGAAAGTTCTTAGGATACATGATCACTTAGCAAGGCATCGAAGCCAACCCGAGAAAGATTGAGGTGATAATAAGCATGAACTACCAAAAATTGATTAGATGGTAGATTCAACCGCTGGATATGCGTTGCTTTCTTTTCTAGATTCTTTTTCGGGTTACAACCAAATTAAGATGGATAAGAAGGACAAAGTTCACATGACATTTGTTACTAATTTTGGAATGTATTGTTATTAGGTGATGCCCTTTAGGTTGAAAAACGTCGGTACAACTTACTAAAAACTGGTTACTAAGATGTTCAAACTCGAGATTCACCGAAACACGGAAGTATATGTCGACGATATGATTGTGAAGAGCATGGTAAAGGATAGGCATCTTGCTAACCTTAAGGAGACATTTGCTACTCTCAAGAGATACAACATGAAACTTAATCTATAGAAGTGCATCTTCGGTGCAACTTTAAGAAAGTTCTTGGGATATATGATCACTCGGCGAGGCATTGAAGCCAACTCGAGAAAGATTGAGGTGATAATAAACATGAAATCTCCCTATATAGTCAAGGAAGTACAAGAACTCACCAGTTGAATAGCTACCCTTAATCGGTTTGTGTCGATAAGTGCGGATAGGTGTACAAAATTCTTTAAAATTTTAAAGAATCCGAAAGAATTCAAATGGTCCAATGATTACGAAAGGGCTTTCAATGATCTCAAAGAATTTTTTACATCACCTCCAACACTCTTGACACTCGTCTTTAGAGAGAATTTATATTTATACTTATCAATCAACTACCGAGCTCTTTCTTCTGTATTGGTCCAAATTGATGGTAAAGAGCATCAACCCATTTATTACGTGAGTCATGTCTTGCAAGGGCCAAAACATCATTATACAAAAATTGAGAAGTTTGTCCTAGATGTGGTTCTCTTAGTAAGGAAATTAAGACCATACTTTGAGGCTTACCAAATTGTAGTCCTCACTGATCAGCCATTGCAATGGTTAAACTCCTCTAAGAGGATGATGAAATATACCTTAGAGTTGAGTACCTATGGTGTACAGTACAAACCCAGAACGACATTAAAAGCTTAATTGCTGGACTTAAACTGGTAAAAGAGATTGGTGTTGAAAAACTCGAAGTGTTCTTTGATTCATAATTGGTAGTGAATCAAGTTAGAAGAAGTTATATGGCAAGGGAAGAAGAAACGAGTAAGTACCTATTGGTGGTACGAATGCTCGAAGAATAATTTCAATCTTTCTCAATCCACAAGGTTCCGAGAAGCAAGAATATTACTACTGATAAATTGTCCAAGTTGGCTAGTATGTCATTCCTTGACTTAAGCAACAAACTTTTTGTTGAATTTCTCTTACAAAAAAATTTATCCACTATCTCACAAAGCTGTGAATTGGCTTCTTGCTCGAGAGAGGAGTCTTGGATGGATCTCCTTATAGATTATTAGAGAGATGGCACCCTCTTTGATGATAAGAAAGAAGTACAAAAATTGGCTTATCAAGTTGCGAACTATATGTTGATCAATGGCTAGTTGTATAAACGTGACATATCACAACCTTATCTTCGATGCCTTCCTTCAAAAGATACTTAACATGTATTATCTGAACTACATGGTGGTGTATGCAATAGCCACGTGAAAGCACAGACATTGTATGTCCGTACATTACGACTCGGTTACTATTGCTTAACCATGAAAGAAGACACAAGGATAGCTGTTCTACATTGTCCACAATGCTAGAAGCATAAGGTGCCGAGTCATACACCTTCAACTGAATTATGGTACCTATCCAGTCCTTAGCCCTTTGCCTAGTAAAGGTTAGATAATCTCAGACTCTTCCTAAAGTCTACTACCCAGCAACAATTTGTTATTGTTGCTGTAGATTATTTTACAAAATGGGCAGAGGCCAAGGATCACTAAACAGAAAGTAAAGGCATTTGTTTTCAACTCCATAGTATCAAGATTTGGGGTACCTTTTATGATAATCACAGACAATGGCCCGCAGTTTGACAACAAGAAGTTCTAAGCATTTTGTGAGAAATACAACATTCACCTGAACTACATGTCTATAGCATACCCTTAGACGAATGGATAAGTGGAAGCTATCAACAAGATCATCTTACATGGCTTAATGAGGCAAGTAGGTCAAGTTAGGGGGAGATAGGCTAATGAATTGCTAGATATCTTGTGGAGGTACCGAACCACCTACAAATTTGCAATAGGGGAAACCCCCTTTAGGTTAGCATATAGCATGGAAGCAGTTTTGCTGATTAAGTTGGATCTGCCTAATTTGCAAACATAGAGTTTTGATGTAATGGTAAATTACGTTGGATTGACAGCAAATTTAGACACAATTGAAGAAATCTGAGATATTACAGGTGTAAGGGTTGTGGCATACCAACATAGGGCAGCTAGGTATTATAATTAAAAAGTAAAGCATAAGGTTTTTCAACTTGGGGACTTGGTTTACCGAAAGTTAGAAGCAACTAGGGTATGAAAAAAAAAAAACAAGAGAAGCTCAACGCAAATTGGGAGGATCCTATTAGAGACCAGGAAGTCATTGGCGAGGGGGCCTATCAACTAGAAAGATTGGATGGATCAATCATCCCTCGAGCATGGAATGCCGAGAATTTGAAACTCTATTTCAATTGATTGCCTTAATGATGTTTATTTGCATTTGTTTTATAAGGCGACAACCTACTTGTTTGTGAGACAGATATATTTAAAGTTTTATTTTGTTTCTAGATCTATTTATGATTGACGATTTAATAAGTCCAAACCATATGGAGAACAAACTGAAGCAAGTCCAAGCTTATCATGGTTAACAAACTTTAGAAACCAATCCTACAGCCAAGTAAAACATCTAGTCTACGTGTCAAATAGCTAATGGACAATATCTATAAAAGACATAAGAAAGGTGTGTGAAATAAAACATGCCGAAAGAATCGGGCATGTGAAATAAAACATACCAAGAAAAACTTAACATGTAAAGTTAAACATACTGAAGAATAAGAGCATGTGAAATAAAACAAGCATAGTAATAATAATAATAATAATAAAAAGAGATCATACATGCTAGGAAAACACAATGAGTGAAATAAAAACGTACTAGAAATACAAAGTTATATGGAAAGTGTTTTACATTCATCGCAATATGATTACAAATACCCAGCCATTTGGCCTGAAGCACTACATACAAAGAATTAAAATCACAAGACAACCCTGTGGCTTATTTTTAGAGTGAGCATAAGCAATTTTTGGATCAAAGGCTAGGGCCTTTTCGAAGCATAGTTCCTTTTTAGCACTTAGGGTCTTAGAATAGGTAGATTTTTCTTTTCATTCATAGGGGATTTCCTTTTACTAGCATTCTTCATCTTCCCCCGAATCCTCAACACAAGCTTCATTATTAGCCCTCATATCAATCTCAGCACTTGATTCCTTGCCATTGTCCTCGTCACAGCTGTTGACTTTGTCGTCAACATCGAAAAAATCTAGGCACGAGAGATCATAATCAGGGTAGAGCTTAAGGATTTCCTTAATTGCCACTTGGATCCTCTCCAACAACTTTTTCTACAATAGTCTCTCGTATTGCCGATTAAGAATGACAATATCTAGTGCCTCTTCAACAAAAGGTCTTCTCTTCACAGTTTCCTCCAACTTAACAACACAGCTTTGCAACCTTGTATTGTTGGTCTCCAGCTCCTTGATTTGCACCTTAAGCTTGTTCTTCTCATTGCTCATTGTATAGAGAGTCTAGCCTAGACCCCAGCACTCTTCTTTTTTCTTTTGTAACTCCTCTTTCAAGCCTTTAACTTCCTTCTACTACTCTTCAACCTTACCCTTAAGGCTTTAGACTTCATCAGTAGCCAAAGAATGTGCCAATTTCTTGATAGCCAGTTCTTCCTAGTACTTTCTAGCCCCTATCTTAACCCTTATTCTTGTGTTCTCAATAGTAGCAGTCTAGGCCTTAGAGAGTTGTATGCATCCTCAGTTTTTTGCAACAAGACGATGTAGAATAATGAATATTCCAGATGACTTGGTAAAATACATGAATACTATTATTGCTATTACTTTCTTCATCTCTTTGTTAACCTCGTCCAGAGCTGTCAAAACGTGGTTGCTTATTTGAAAATGAATAGGAGTATTAGCGACTAAACAAACCTAACAGTTAAAAGGATATAACAGATACTTACATCATATAGCTTGGCTACAATATAAGCCTTATTATAACCACTAACCTTGTCAACGTCTTTCTTTGTGATCTCTTTATCCTTGAGAAGAATAATACCTTCCATTAAGGCCAAAGATTTCGTCCTATCTCCTTAGGCCGAGTCAATATGTAAGATGGTATGGCTCCAACATAGGACAAAGTACTCGCCGACCTTCATATTGTGGATGAATTCGGTATTGCTGATGCCAAGAACTTTATTGCACATGGCCTCTTTCATCCTTTTGTCCAACTCTTTAGACCTCTTGGTAGGTGGTTAGCCAATAAGTTCCATCTAAGGTCTTTTATTATTAGTGCTCGACACTGCCTCTAACATTAGTGATGACCCTTTGGCAGTTATGGTAGCTTCAACCTCCTTTTGAGGTTAGGTCTCTTGACCACCCTTTCTTAGCTCTGCAGTAGATGGAATATCCTGAAGTAAAAGTGCCTCGGTATGTGGGGCTTCGGCCAATCCGAGCTTCTCACTCCCTTTCCACTTCTCAGCTTGTTTGGAGGTCTTTTTTTAGGCTACCACATGCTTCGCTGCACCTTCCTTTACTATTTTCTTCACAGTTGCTAGCTGAATGGTAGTGATAGTAACTACGACCATACACTTGTTAACCTTCGATTTCTTGGCCTTAGCTTGGGCCAATAATTTGGCAAGATTCAACTCACCAGTACTCATATTTGCAATATGAAGTACGCATATTAATATTAATGTAAGGAAAATGAACGAACTCACATTCTCTATGCTAAGTAAGGTTCAAAGGCAACAATTCTTCCCCTAAGTCACAAGAACAACTTTCCCCTTGTAGCTATACTTGGCAGGGTGGTTACTCATTAGCATACCTTCCTTCTTGAAAAAGATTGGCTCTCTACTCTCATAACGCCTTATTATTCTTTCGACATCCCAAAAGAACATTTTGTTCTTCCTCCTTTCTTGGATCTCCTTCACCGCAGCAACATCATTCGGCATCAACTCTATGTCCTTGGTGTAGATTGTGTCAGTCTATTAAGTCCAAAAATCCAACTCCTCGTCTGAAATGATAGACATGAATTTGTCATACCATTTATGGATCTTAGACTCCAACCCATCCATGAACTTTCGCCTATGCCTTGCAGCGATAAAGTACCAGCCGTCAAGTTGCCTCTTGATCATAAGGAAGTATCGGAATAATTGAGGTATAGCCCTGACTTCAATCTCTTCACAGATTATTTTGAAAGCCGCTAGAAGTAGATATGTATTTGGTGAAAACATAATTGGTGCAACTTGGAAATAATTAAAGAATTGGTTGATGAATGCTGAGAAAGGGAGGTGCAATGCAAAATCAAGGTACTTGCCATAGATGTAGAACTCTTACTCCCTCAAAAAACACACTCTTTCCTCTTCTCTCAGCCTCTTAAGATTCCATGCCTTTGAAAGGTCTTACCAATACTTATTATATTTCGAAACAAGGACCTTATTGGCTATACTGACTACTTCGTCAAGTGAATCATAGAAGTAGACTATATTATTGTACAGATACCTAGCTACAGATCTTCCCTCCTTATCATCTAGGTAAGTATCTGATGGAAGGGAACTGATTTAGGTGAGTTTATCCCATAGCTCCACCATACTATAGGCCGAACTACTCGAGGAACATGCCGTCTCACTCCTTTTTTAGCAGGGAGAAGTGGCCTCACTCTCCATTTCTTCGAAATCCAAAAGGATAAGTAAAAAAATTACATTGTGAACCATACCTGATTGATTATAAATTCACAAAGTTTGAAGTTGAGGACGAATTATTGGAAGTAAGAGAAAGCTTATGAATGCAAGTGTAAAGTTTAATTCTACTATCAAAAAACTCTTAAATACTTTGTCAAAAATGATGTGCTAATTAGAAGATTGTGCAGATTACTGATGCATGTTTTAAGACAAAAATCCAATGGTTGTGGAGACTCTAATAGTTATTAGGCCTACAACGTAATAATGACCGAGGTGACAAATGTCATACATTCTACTTTTTGGTCTATTGATAAGTGAGAAAATGATAATTGTGACTTTTTAGTTAGAATGCGATCTATCTTCCTTCCCACCTTACTCAGCATCTAAGGAATTGCTCCCTACTTGGCCTCCAATGTATTAAATGATTACTCCCTTTGTAAAATCCTTGAATACGGGAGTTAGAAGACAAATGTTGGTAGTCAAGTTTCATTCACTCAGCTTGTCAAATGTTGATAGTCAAAGCTTCGTTCACTCGTCCATTTGGCTACTGATAGACTGAGTTATCTATGTTGTCAACATCTTACCGAGTAACTCAGATATACTCATAATTTGAATTCAAGGGAAGTAGTGTAAACAATTATCACCGGTACGATTATATTACATAACTGCACACTCTTCCTATATTTTCAGAATGTGTCTAATCAGGAGGCCTCCATATGTCTTGATAATCATTCTAATAACTACTACTTCAGACATGATATCCGCCTATATATATGAGAAAGAAACACTATAAGAAATATCTAATAACTCTTGAACACCTACTTAACTTTCCTTACTCTCATTCACTAACTTAAGCATCAAAGTGGTCGTACTAGACTAGCCCCGATATCAAGATTTTTTCCTTTCTTTGCAGGATAATTCTAATTACCAAAATTCAACAACATTTGGCAAAGAAAGGAAAAACCCTTAGTATCGAAGCTAGTGTAGTATGGCCACTCTGATGCCTAAGTTAGTGAATGAGAGTAAGGGAAGTTAAGTGAGTGGTCAAGAGTTATCAGATACTCTTACAGTGTTTCCTTCCTGTATTTATAGGAAAATGTCATGTTTGAACCAACAGTTATCGGAATAACTATCGGGACATGTAGAAGCCTCTTGGTTAGACACATTCCCTGAAATATAGGGAGAGTAAGGCGTTATGTAATATAATTATGCCAGTGATAACTGTTTGTGCCACTTCCCTTGAATTCAAATTAAGAATGGATCTATGTCACTCAGCAAGATGCTAAGAATGTAGGTAACTTAACTTGTTGGTAGTTAAATAGATAAGTAAGCGGAACTTTTGACTATCAATGTTTGATAAGCCAAGTAAACGAAAATTGACTATCAACATTTGCCCCCTAACTCCTGCATTTAATATATTGGAGGCTAAGTGGGGAGCAATTCCTTAAATGCCAAGTAAGGTGGGAAGGAAGATGTAATACCTTAAGTTTTTCCAACTAATTTAATAACTCCAGGATCCGAGCTCTTAAATTTAAGGTGCTAAGCTATAATATTTGTTTTATTTTAAATTTCACAATAAAGTTAGAAAAGTTAGATAAAGTAGTTCAAGTAAAGTCAATTTCTCAAAATAAGCTATATAAAAATATTAATTTGAGAAAAATGTTAATTTATCGCTAAAAGCTGATAATTATTGAAAACGAGAAATTCGAGATTTTAGATATAACGAGATATTAGAGATAAGTTAATTAACTTAAAAAAATAATAAATGAAGTTGAATTATACATAATATACATGTATTTACGTATGATATACATTATATGTATTAAATACATATATATAATAATAAATTATTATTAAAATAAGGTAAAATAATGGAAAATTAATAAAAAATTGCATGGACGAGTCATCAAATAATGTGTCAAGCTGGTATTAATTGGAAATGATGAGTGAATACCTAATTAACTAGAAAATGACACATAACACTTAGGAAAATGTGAAATTGATATATGTAATTTTACTTTTTTACGTGCAAAAATCCTAAAACCTATAAATAGGGCTCCAAAAAACATTTAAAATATTTTGTGAACCTAAAAACACAAGAGGGTAATCTTAGAAAATTTGAAAAAATTAGAAAAAAAATTCATAAAAAATAAAAAAAAATATTGGAAAAATATGGTGAATTACGGTTCTTAAGGCTATATGCAACATGACAAGGAGGCACTTAGGGCTTAAAGTTGTGGTGGAGATAGAAGGTGGGTCGACATAGGGTGGTGGTCGGAGGGTGGCCAGAGCACCGTGTACTGATGAGTTAAATTTTACTGTCTGATTTTTATTAATTCACTAAAAATATCAAATTAGCTTAGAAAATTATGAAATTTGGTTTCCTATGTTATTTTAAATTTACTTTCATGTGATAATTTTTTTTATTAAAATAACATTGATTTATGGTACTTGCTTAAGAATGTATCCTGTTCGGACGAATTTTAAATAAATTTTTCAAAATATTAAATAATGTTATTTTGGCCTGAAAAATTTTGTATAACACACTTATATAATGTATTAAATTTTAGTAACAATAAATTTGGAGAATCTCCATGTTTATTATTTTTTATAATTATTTTGAATAAAATTTCCAATTTTACCGAATTATTGAAATAATTAGTTTTTTATGAAATTAATGAATGAGCCATGCATGTTTAAACTTCTGGATGTTTATAATGGTATTTGGAATATTTAATTTTTATCTAACTCAAAAATTTATTTATTTTCCTTAATTTTCTATAATTTTGAGCAAAAACCACTATTTTTGTAAAAATGGATAATAGCTAGTTTAGTGTAATTGATGATCAATAACTAAACTACATATTTTTATAAGTCTATAGAATTTTTTGTGAAATTAATCAGGCTCGTATACTATTTATTATGTATTTTCCCAGTATAAACTTATATATTAGCTTAATATGTAATATAGTAACTAGTTTATTAAATCTATGTCAAATGAACACTTTGGGGTATAATAAGTTTTGCTAGACAAGTTTAGAAAGTACAATTTTACAGGTTTTTAGTTTAATACTAAAGCTTACTCGAGTCAATTATAGAGTTAGGGTAGCATACAGTCGAGTTGTAACATGAAAGGTTATTTTTGGATATTTGGCAATATTGATTAGTCTTGACTCTTAATATATATCAATAGCACTCGAAATAACGACCATGACAATATAAATTTTACTGAAATCAAATAATAAATGAGTAAGATACAATCAAATGTGGTTTAAAAATGTAGAAATAAAAGCTTATAATAGTTCGAGTTCGACCTATACTTGATTTGAAGACTATGTTATATTTTCATAGGTATGATAAGTAAGGAAGGACCACATCACAATGTATAGGATATTGCGCTATTGCTAAGCTCATATAAGTGGATCTAACCCATGCTTGAAGTAGATATATTGGTACTCATAACACTGTGTGTCGTTTGATGCTGTGTTAGTTAAATACGGATATATCTTGGGTAACTTGATATGCTACTATAATGAGTGCTGGTGTAGTGATTTTGAATGACAATAACTATATTTTGGTTAAACTGTTATATGGCTATGTTGGGTGATAATTTGTGCTTACAATTGATTGTGTTAACCAAGGAAGTTGAGTGATCTAACCCAATCTTCTAGGTGTTCACCTAAGTGAACCTTAAGTAAGATACTAAAATGCTGCTAGGGAGAGTTCGAAAACCAGAATCAAATCATTTGGTTGAATAAAACTTAAAAATTGATTGTACTGATTGATATTCTTAAGTTGCTATTGCATAGCACGGCATGGCATAAAAAGGGACCTACGAATCAGAAATTTCAAAATAAGGATTCCAAATGATCATTGAAAAAGCATGGTTTTATGAACTCAGTTTTTGGAATCATACAAATTGCATTGCCCGAACATTATGACTATTTTGATAGTCAAATTTAGTAGACAATAGTATGTGGTCTAATTTAGTAGTGTTGCCACTTTGATTTGGTGAACTATAGTGTATAGTCTAATTTTGTAAAGTTGGGGGTCCTACTCCCAAGCAGCTCCTTGTTGCCCTTTTTGGAAATGGTAGACTATAGTGTGTAGTCTAATTTGGTGGGGGTCCTACTCCCAAGCAGCTCCTTATTGCTCTAGGTTCCTAGACGTTGTGTCTAGATGCCCGGCTATATCAACTAACCGGATGAGGAATTAGAGGGCATAAGATATTGGTACCGATGCATGCCATGTACATGAGCATAGCATGTTGCATCATTGGCAGTAAGGGCCCGATTGGGAGAATGCATATGTGAAGTTGAACTTGCGAGTTATGATTGAAATGTTTCAGTTATGATATGCAATATTGTTTATCATATTGTCTATATTATGTTGTTTGTTATCTACTCTTACTCAGCTTCAGTGGCTGAGGGGATAAAATGTTTTATCATCAAGTTAACTATATTGTGAAGAGCCCAACACTCAGGAAGGGATATGTATACTAAGAGCGTAAGTTGGAGTCAGCGACTATTGTATGGAAAATGTATTAGGTCAGAGATCTTATTACTGTGAAGACAATAAAGGAAAAAGTTGGTTCATATTTTGATGTAAATATTATGTTGTACACATAAGTTGTAATAAAATATCTAGTTGAACTTCAATGTAGCAACCCCTTTATTATGTAAACAAAGTTGTCTTTTGATGAATGAGTAGGTAGAGTTAAGTTTTCAATAGGTATTCCTGTGTGATGGTGCATCTTGTGCTATGTCGGGATGTGATAGAAGACGGATCTCATTATGATGTGAAAAGTTGCAATTTTCAATTTCCCGTCTATCAATAGACCAAAAAGTAGAAGGTATGACATCTGTCACCTTGGTCATCATTATGCCATAGGCCTAATAAATGTTGGAGACCTTACAGCTACTGGATTTCTATCTCAAAACATAAGTCAGTAATCCATGCCATCTTCTTTTCAGTATGTCATTTCCAACAAAGTGCTTAAGAGTTTTACGATAACAAAATCAGACTTTACAATCACATTCAAAAGCTAACTCTTAGTTTCGATAATTCGTCTTCAACTTCAAACTCTTCAAACTTTGCTAATTTATAATCAATCAGGTATGGTTCACAATGTAATTCGTTGACTTATCCTTTCAGATTCCAAAAGCAATAGAGACTGAGATCACTTCTCCCCGCTAAAAAAGGAGCAAGATGACATGTTCCTCAAATAGTTCGGCTGATAACGTGGTGGAGTAGTAGGACAAACTCACTTGAATTAATTCCCTCGCAATAGATACCTACCCAAGTGATAAGAAGGGAAGATTTGTAGCTAGGTATTTGTACAATAAAATAGCCTACTTCCATGATTCGCTAGATGGAGCAGTTAGTGACACTAATAGGGTCCTTGTTTTGAAATGCAACAAGTATTGGCAAGACCTTCTAAAGGCATGGAATCTTAGGAGGCTGTATGCTTCCCTTTCTCAACATTCATTAAGTAGTTCTTCAATTATTTTCGAGTCGCACCAAGTATGTTTTCACCAAATACATATCAACGTCTAGTGACTTTCGAAATAATTTGTGAAGAGGTTGAAGTCAAGGTTATGACTCAACTATTCTGGTATTTCTTTATGATTAGGAGGCACCTTGACAGTTAGTACTTTGCTGCTGCGAGGCAGAGGTGAAAGTTCATGGATCAGTTGGAGTCTAAGATCCATAAGTTGCACAGCAAATTCATGTCTATCATTTTGGATGGGGAGTTAGATTTTTAGACTCAATAGACTAAGTCAATCCATACTAAGGGCATAGAGTTGATGCTGAATGATATCACTCCAACGAAGAAGATCCAAGAAAGGAGGAAGAGCAAAATGTTCTTTTGGGATGCCAAAAGAATAATAAGGCGTTATGAGAGTGGAGAGCCAATCTTTTCTAAGAAGGAAGGTACACTAATGAGTAACCACCGTACAAAGTATAGCCATAAGAAAAAAGCCGTTTTCGTGACTTAGGAGAAGAATTATTGCCTTTGAGCCCTACTCGATATAGAGAATGTTGCGAACCGTAGCTAAGAAGAGACAAGGCCGGTCATTGAATGGGCCCGAGCTTACAGAAAGCTCAAAAGGAGTCAATGGGGAAAGGTATGAAAGGGTGAAAACAAAGGATGAAAACAAAAAGCAAAACCCACAAATAGCTCTAAAGGATATGATGCACTAATGGAACTTCCGAGGACTCATGGCACACTTCCGAGGACATGTGGCGATGCGGCATTGGTGAGGTCGTTAAGAGATGCGGAAAAAAAGTACGAATAGATGAGCTTATTCGAGTAAGGATGGCTTAATCAATCCAGATGCTCTCTCTTGACTTCTCGGCAAAGATGATGCTGAGTGATTATACGGCTTAGTACTGAAGAGTACTCATCTACTCAACAAACCATAGAATAATGGGTTGTCATAGGTACAACATTAAAGGTGATTCAGCAAGGAAGTACTCAGCCTTGGTAGGGGTTGGTTAGAACATAAGGATTTGACATACCAATCCCTCTAGTTCTCAAGCTCAGCTGTGTATCAGGGGTCTTGTAGCTTAATTCCCATCAGAGAATGTAAGTTCATTCATTCTCCTGACATTACTATTAATATGTCTACTTCATATTACAGATATGGGTATTGGTGAGGTGAATCTCGCCAAATTATTAGCCTAAGCCAAGGTCAATAAATCAAAGGCTGACAAGCACGCTGTTACTGTCACTACCATTCGGCCAACTGCTATGAAGAAAGTAACAAAGAAGGGTGTAGCGAAGCAAGTGGCAGCCCAAAAGAAGACCTCCCAATTGGCTGAGAAGTAGAAAGGGAATGAGAAGCCTGGATTAGTTAAGGCCCTACATACCGAAGCACTTCCAGTTGAAGATATTCCATCTATCGCAAAGTCGAAAAAGAGTGGTCAAGTGACCCAACCCTAAAAAGAGACTAAAGCTACCACAACTGCTAAAAGGTCATCACTAATGGTGGAGGTAGTGTCGAGCACTAATAATAAAAGACCTGGGAAGGAACTTATCGGCCAACCACCTGCTAAGAAGTCTAAAGAGTTGGATGAAAGGATGAAGGAGGCCATGTACAACAAAGCTCTCAGCATTAGCAATGCCGAATTTGTCCCCAACATGAAAGTTGGTGAGTACTTTGTCTCATATTGGAGCCATACAATCTTAAATACCGACTCGGCCCTGGGAGACAAGACAAAATCTTTGGCCTTGATATAAGGTATTACTCTTCCTAAAGATAAAGAGATTGCTAAGAAAGATGTCAATAGGGTTGACAATTATAATAAGGCTCATATCACGGCCAAGCTATATAATGTAAGTATCAATTACATCCTTTTAACTATTAGGTTTGTGTAGTTGCTAATACTCCTATTCGTTTTTAGATAAGCAACCACATTCTAATAGCTCTAGATGAGGCTAACAAAGAGATGAAGAAGGTAATAGCAATAATAGTTTTCATGTATTCTGCGAGGGCATCTAGAATATTCATTATTCTACATCGTCTTGTTGTAGAAAATTGAGGATGCATACAACTCCTCTAAGGCCTAGAATGCTACTGCCAAGAACGTAAGAATAAAGGCCAAGATGGAGGCCAAAAAGTACCAGGAAGAATTGGTTGCCAAGAAATTGGCATACTCTTTGGTTGCCAATGAAGTCTCAAGCCTTAAGGGCAAGGTTAAAGAGAAGTATAAGGAAGCTGAAGGCCTAAAAGAGGAGTTGTAGAACAAAAAAGAAGAGTGCTGAGGTCCGGGATGAACTCTCTGCATAATGAGCGATGAGGAGGACAAGGTCAGGGTGCAAATCAAGGAGTTGGAGACCAATAATGCAAGGTTGCAAAGTAGTGTTGCCGAGCTAGAGGAGACTGAAGAGGGGACTCTCCATTGAAGAGGCACTAGATATGATCACTCCTAATTGGCAATATGAGAGACTATTGCTGAAGAAGTTGTTAGAGGCGGCAAGAGAGGAAATCCTTAAGCTCTACCCCTATTATGATCTCTTGTGCTTATATTTCGCTGATGTCAACAATAAAGTCAAAAACTGTAACGAGGACAATGCCGAGGAATCAAGCGTCGAGATTGATATGAAGGCTAATAGAGAAGCCTGTGTTGAGGATCTGGGGGAAGACAAGGAACACCTGTCAAAGGAAATCCCTTATGAACAAAAAGAAAAATTCACCTATTCTAAGACCCTAAGCGTTGAAAAAGAAATATGCTCTGAGAAGGCCCTAGCTTCTTATCCAAAATTACTTCTACTCACTCTGAAAATAAGTCGTAAGGTTGTCTTGTAATTTTAATTCTATGCATGTAGTGCTTTAAGCTGAATGGCCAAGTATTTGTAATCATATCGCAATGAATGAAAAATACTTTCCATATAACCTTGTATTTCCATTACGTTTTATTTAACGCACCATGTTTTCCTAGCATGTATGATCTTTTTTTTTTATTATTAATATGCATGTTTTATTTCACGTGCTCTTATTCTTCAGCATGTTTTACTTCATATGCTAAGTTTTTCTTAGTACGTTTTATTTCACATGCCTAATTCTTTCAATACGTTTTATTTCATACGCCTTTCTTGTATCTTTTATAGACATTATCCTTTAGCCATTTAAGATGTGGACTAGCCATTTTACCTAGCTGTAGGATTAGTTTCTAAAGTTTGTTAACCGCAATAGGCTTAACTTATGTCAGTTCGTTTGCTATGTAGTTTGAACTTATTAACTCATCAGTCATAAATAGATCCAAAAACAAAATAAAACTTCAAATATAACTATCTCACAAACAAGTAGGCTGTCACCTTACAAAACAAATGGAAATGAACATCATGTAAGTAATCAATTTAAATAGAGTTTCAAATTCTCAACATTCCATGCTCGAGGGATGATTGATCTATCCAATCTTTCTAGTCGATAGGCCCCCTTACCAACAACTTCCTAGATCTTGACAAGATCCTCCTAATTTACACTAAGCTTCCCTTGACTTTCTCACATGTCGATTGCTTCCAACTTTAAGTAAACTAAGTCCCTAGGTTAAAAAACCTTATGCTTTACTTTTTTATTGTAATACCTAGCTGCTCTGTGTTGGTATGCCACAGCCCTTACAGTTGCAATATCTCTAATTTCTTCAATGGTATCCAAATTTGTTGTTAATCCCACTTAATTAACCATCACATCAAAATTCTGTATTCGTAGATTAAGCAGATCTAACTCAATTGGCAAAACTGCTTCCATACCGTATGCTAACCTGAAGGGGTGTTTCCCTTATTGTAGTTCTATGGGTTGTTGGGTACCCCCATAAGACATCCGGTAGTTCATCATCTTATCTCCCCTTAACTTGATCTACTTTCCTCCTTAAGTCATGCAAGATGATCTTGTTGACGGTTTCAACTTATCCATTCGTTTAAGGGTGTGTTACAAACGTGTAGTTCAGGAGAATGCCATATTTCTTGCAAAATACTCGGAACTTGTTGTTGTCAAACTAGGGCCATTGTTCGTGATTATCATAAAAGGAACCCTAAATCTCAATACTATGGAGTTGAAAACATATGCCTCTACTTTTTATTTAGAGATCCTCACCACTGTCTCAGCCTTTGCCCATTTTGTAAAATAATCCATAGCAACAATGACAAATTGTTGCTGGGTGGTAGACTTCAGGAAGGGTCCAAGAATATCTAACCCCCATTGGGCAAAAGGCCAAAGATTAAATAGGAAGCATAATTCAGTTGAGGGCACACAACTCAGCGCCTCATGCTTCTAGCATTGTAGACAATGCCAAACAACTATCCTTGCATCTTCTTTCATGGTCAGCCAATAGTAACCAAGTCGTAATGTGTGGATATACAATGTTTGTGCTTTTACGTTGTTACTGCATACACTACCGTGTAGTTCAGATAACACACTTTTGGCAGAAGGCATCGAAGATAGGGTTATGATATGCCGCGTTTGTATAGTTGACCATCGATCAACATGTAGTTCACAGCTTGATAACTCAATCTTCGTACTTCTTTCTTGTCATCAAGGATGGTGCCATCTCTCAAATAATCTACAAGGAGATCCATCCAAGACTCCTCACTCAGGCAAGGAGCTAATTCACAGCTCTGCGAGACATTGGATAAACTTTTTTGTAAGAGAAATTTGACAAAAAGTTTGTCACTCAAATCAAGGAATGTCATACTGGCCAACTTGGACAACTTATCGACTGTAATATTCTTACTTCTCAAAACCTTGTGGATTGAGAAAGATTAAAATTCTACCATGACCATTCGTACCACCAACAAGTACTTGTTCATTTCTTCTTCCTGTGCCATATAACTTACTGTGACTTAATTCATCATAAATTGTGAATCAGAGAACACTTCGAGTTTTTTAGCACCAATCTCTTTTGCCAGTTTAAGTCTAGCAATCAAAGCATCATATTCTGCTTCGTTGTTATTGGTTAGGAATCTAAATTTGAAAGTATAATTAACTTTGACATTGTGGGGTCATTGAAGAACAAGGCTCACACCACTTCCTTCTCTTATGGAGGAACCATCTACATAAAGGTATCATACGAGTTTCTCAGCAACCTCTACACTATCTTTCTCACTAATGAACTCGGCTAAAAAATCTGTTAACCTTGAGCTTTTAATGCCGTTCTAAGTTTGTACTACATACTATATGCACTTAGCTCTATGGCATATTTCATCTTCCTCCTAGAGGAGTTTGAACATTGTAATGCCTACTGTAATGGCTAATCAATGAGGATTAAAATTTGGTGAGCCTTGAAATAAGGTTTTAATTTCCTTATGCTAAGAACCACAGCTAAGACAAACTTCTCAAATTTTGTATACCGATGCTTTGGCCCTTGCAAGACATAACTTATGTAATAAACAAGTCAATGCACCTTGGCATCAATTTGGACCAATACAAAAGAAAGAGGTCGGCAGTTAAGCAATAAGTACAAATATAAATTCTATCAAAGATCGGTATCGAAAGTATTAGGGATGACGTAAGGAATTCTTTGAGATCATTGAAAGCTCTTTTATAATCATCAAACCATTTCAATTCTTTTGGATTCTTTACAATTTTAAAGAATTCTGTACACTTATCCACACTTCTCGACATAAACTAATTAAGGGTAGCTATTCGCCCAGTGAGTTCATATACTTCCTTGACTATATAGGGAGATTTCATATTTATTATCACCTCAATCTTTTTCGAGTTGGCTTCAATGCCTCACCTAATGACCATGTATCCCAAGAACTTTCTTGAAGTTGTACCAAAGACACACTTCTATGGATTAAGTTTCATGTTGTATCTCTTAAGAGTAGCAAATGTCTCCTCAAGGCCACCAAGATGCTGATCTTCTATCATGCTCTTCACAATCATGTTGTCAACATATACTTCTATGTTTCAATGGATTTAGGGTTTGAACATCTTGGTAACAAGTCTCTAATAAGTTGCACTAGCATTTTTTAGCTCAAAAGGCATCACCTTATAACAATATATTCCAAAATTGGTAACAAATGTTGAGTGAACTTTGTCCTTCTTGTCCATCTTAATTTGGTTGTAACCTAAGAAAGCATCTATAAAAGAAAGCAATGCATGTCCAATAGTTGAATCTACCATTTGATCAATTTTCGATAATGGAAAACAATCCTTGGGATAAGCCTTATTGAGATAAGTCTATGCACATGCACCACTTGCCGTTAGACTTCTTACCTAGCACACAATTGGTTAACTAAGCCGGATAAGGCTCTTCCCAAATAAATCTTGCCTTCAATAGCTTCTAGACTTCTTCTTTTATGGCTACTTTTCTCATAGGGGAAAAATGCCTTTTCTTTTATTGGATCACCTTTGCACTTGGATAAATCTTTTACTTGTACATCATAACGTCTCTAAGGAAACATGGCATGTCTGAAGGAGACCATGCAAATACATTGGCATTGACTTGCATGAAGTTGATCAAACTTTGATGAATGTCTACCAATAAGGGTTTCCTTATCTTTATTGTTTTTCTAAGTTCATCTCCTAAAGAGATTTCCTCCATATCATTCTCGGCACTTCCTATACCGACTGACTTTCCTTCTAGACAAGTTTCTACTTAAAATACCTCTTCTTGTCTTAAGGCCCTCATGTACAAAGACCCTACCAACTATTGATCCCCTTTGCATACGCCAACTCCCATGGGAGTAAGGAATTTGGCTTTGAGATGTACAGTAAAAGGGATAATGCCAAATAAATGTTGATACAGCTATCCCATGATCATATAATATAGGGACCAACATTTGATGATAAGGAAGTCTACTCTATATTTTGCAACATTCTCACCATCTCCAATTTGGATTGGTAGAGAGATCACTCCAACTACCTAAATGGGTTGATTGTTGAAGGCATACAAATCATATTCATAAGATCTTAGCTATACTTTGATCTTAGTCTCATTTGGTCAAAAGCGTATGGGAAAAGAATGTCTGCCAAACTTCCTATGTTAACAAGAATTTTCTTAACCTCGAAGTTGGCAACTCTTGCACTGATAACAAGTGCATCGTCATGCGGCCTTTAGATGCCCTCAAAGTCTTCCTCTGCGAAAAAAATTGTATTATCGATCTTGACCTTCTTGCCTTGGATGTTGCAAACATAATTTTTTGCATTAATCAGACTCAAAGAGCTTGACTAGCCTATAAAAGGTCTAGTAACAATATTGGTCATTACTCCATTAAGTGCTTTGCTGGAACTCCCATCCCTTGCATCTCTCCCAACAATAATTCACCGAGTGTCATTCTCCTGCTCCTCATGTCTCCTCTAAGACGGTCTCTCAATATTCTCGGCATCATGCACTAAGAACTTTCGCAAATGCCCACATTAAATTGCATCCTTGATTGCATTCTTGAGTTGGATGCATCCATCTATGTTATGACCTTTGTGGCAAATGCCCATGTTAAATTGCATTATTTATTGGAATTTCTCATTGAGGGATTTCCTCTCATTTTTTTTGGCTACTATAAAATGCCTCTTTGCCCATGTACCTCCACCAATATGTTCAAAATTAGATGATTGATAGGTGTATGGGATACATATGTTAGAATCCTTGGTCTCTTTCTCTCGGCATTCAAACTTTGATCGTCATCTACCCCAAGTCTATCTTTTGCATTCCTCCTCTTCTCATTTTTCCTATCTCCTCTATTCTAATCTGCTTCTTACTAAGCCTTTATGTTATCTTCTTATCAAATGTATGAGGTGGCCTTAGCCTTAAACCTAGCAAAATTTCTCAACTTATTCTTTGCATGACACTTGAAAAATTCTCCATAAGGCTTGACTCCATCAATTACGACATTGAAGGGTACACTTATATTCAATTTTGGGATTTTTACCATCTCAATCATAAACCAAGCTAAGTAATCTTTAATTGACTACTCATGTTCAATTCTGGGATTTTGACCAATTTAGTCATAAACCTAGCCAAGTAATCTTTAATTAACTCAACTAATCTTTGTTTGATTATGTTAAGGATTAAACAATCCTTAATAGGAAGCTTACTTGCAAAGAAGTGATGAAGAAACACTTCTTTTAGTTCTTCAACACATGAAATGGTGTTTGGTTTCAAATGTTTGAACCACGTACTAGCCGCATTCCTTAAGGTTAAGGGAAAAGCTTGGTAGGCCACTGCATTACTCAAACCATATAACTTGGCCAATGTGCAGTAGTACTACAAATGATCTTTTGGATCTCTCGTCTTGTCATAAGTTTCAAACTGTGGTAGCTTCATATGTCGTGGTATCACTTCCTCTAAAATCTTAGGGATGAAGGGGCTCTTCTTGATTTCAAAATGCTTGCTCATTACAACAGGGGTGCTAATGTGTGAGGGCTCGACATGATATACCTACTACGATTACTTACCCTTGTTAGTTTTCTTAAGAGCAGGAGCCGAAGGTCCCATAGTAACCTCAGCTTGCTTTTTCAGTAATTTAGGTAAATAGATTGAATCATCACTATTCTTGATGCCATTATCACTACATTCCTTGTTTCGATTAGGGTAGACACTATTATGAAGAAGATTAAGGATCTCTTCATGTTTCTTGGTTATTTCTTGTTTTTCTTTGGCTAAGTCAAGGAAAAGTTGCTTTAACTTAGCCAATTATTACTTGTCAGCATGCCTATTCCTCCCTTCAAGGTGTTAGGAAGAAGTAGTAGTACCTATACTCTTAGTCATTCTAGTTTTCTCCATATAGGTATGTTTAGGAAAAAACAAATGGCACCAAATGTTATTGGTAGATTTTTGCAATTGGAATTATCCTATAAAGAAAGGAAAAACTCTTGGTACCAAGGGCGATCCAGTGCAGCCACTCTGATGCCTAAGTTAGTGAATAAGAGTAAGGAAAGTTAAGTGAGTGGTCAAGAGTTATTAGTTGCTCTTACAGTGTTTCTTTCCCATATTTGTAGGTGAATGTTGTGTTTGAAGTAGCAGTTATTGGAATAACTATTGGGACACATAGAAGGCTCTTGACTAGACATATTCCTTGGAATGTAGGGAAAGCAAGTAATTATGTAATATAACTGTGCCAATGATAATTGTTCACGCCAGTTTCCTTGAATTCAAATTAAGAATAGATCTATATCACTCAGTAAGATGCTGAGAATGTAGGTAATTCAGCTTGTTAGCTGCTGAATAGATGAGTAAGTGAAACTTTTGACTATCAATGTTTGACAAATCAAGTGAAGGAAAACTAACTATCAACATTTCCTCCAAAATATTGTTATATTAACATTTTTCCCTTCCTAAGAAACATTCTTTGTTCTACTCTTTCCTCTTCTGTTGGCCTCCTAAGATTCCATACTCCTGGAAGGTCTTGCCAATACTTGTTATATTTCGAAACAAGGACCCTATCGGTGGCACTGATTACTCTATTTGGCGAATCACGGAAGTAGACTATATTATTATATAGATACCTAACCATAAATCTTCCCTCCTTATCATCTAGGTAGGTATTCGCTATGAGGGAATTTATTTAGGTGAGTTTGTCCTACCACTCCACTATGCTATCAACCAAACTACTCGATTAACACACTATTTCGCTCCTTTTTTAGGGGGAGAAGTGGCCTTACTCTCCATTGCTTCAAAATCTAAAAGGATAAGTCAACAAATTACGTTGTGAACCATACCTGATTGATTATAAATTCACAAAGTTTGAAGAGTTTGAAGTTGAGGACGAAATATCGGAAGTAAGAGAAAGCTTATGAATGTGATTATAAAGTCTAATTTTGCTATTGAAAAACTCTTAAATAATTTGTTGAAAATGATGTGCTGATTAGAAGATGGCACGGATTACTGACGCTTGTTTTGAGCTAGAAATCCAATGGTTATGGAGTCTTTGACAGTTATTAAGCCTACAGCATAATGATGACCAAGGTGACAGATGTCATACCTTCTACTTCTTGGTCTATTGACAAGTGGGAAAATGAAAATTCCAACTTTTCACTTAAGATGCAATCCATCTTCCTTCCTACCTTACTTGACATTTAAGGAACTATACACTCATTAGTCAAGCACTATCCCTTAGGTCCTAAGTGTTCCCAATTTTCTCTTGGTCCTCCTTACTAACTTTAGTATCCACTGTAACTACATCTACCGGAGGCTTTTTATAGGTATCGTAGAGTAGGAGGCAAGGCCTAAGCTAACTTTAATTAAGCTCCACTCAAGTCTGCTCATCCTAGTTGGTCCAATCACAATCAATAGATGCCAAAAATAAGATTAGGACCAAACAACTACTAAGTGATGTACTTAGGAGCTTAGTTATCACTAGGACTTACCATAAAAGAAGAGAACCAAATGAGTCTTTCGAAGTATTGAAAAAAAAAAAAAAAAACAAAATGGTAAGGCCGGCAAACTGAATGCAGTAGTTGATGTGAAGCTGCTTGGAGCATATGACTCACCATTGAACACAACACGACTTAGCACTTCACTTGATATAACACATAAGTTAATGCTAAGGTCTACCCGCCAATAATCTTGAGCTACTTGGTAAGACTAGATAAGAGTGTATGGAAATGGACTTAGAGAGGAAATGTCTTGTAAGTACTGAGGTTGATGTCAATTTGGACTTCATATCTTCAAAACTTTTCTGAGCTTTCTCCAACCACTTAAACTTAGTGTTCTTCCTGGTTAATTCAATTAAAGGCGCAGTTATGGAACTGAAGTTCCAAATGAATCTCCAATGGAACGAAGCTAGACCATGAAAGCTCCTGACTTAAGCAACACTAGTTAATGTAGGCCACTCAAGAATAACTCTAACTTTCTCATCATCAACTCAAACTCCTTCCTCTAAAACAATATACCCAAGGAATACAACCTCGCTTTAGCAGAATATGCATTTCTTCAGATTGTCGAATAATCTCTTGGCATGGAGGGTGTCGAATACTGATCTTAAATGCTCAACATGGGCAATGAAGTTGACACTGTAGACCAAATTGTCATTGAAATAAACCACTAGATATTTACCCATTAGTGCCCTCAATACATGATTCATGAGCCGCATAAAAGTACTCAACATATTCATCAAACCAAACGACATCACCATCCACTTGAACAGACCATCTCTTGTCTTAAAGGCTATCTTCCATTTGTCTTTAGGTTTCATTCGTATTTGGTGGTAGCTACTCTTCATATCAATCTTTGAAAAGATGTAGGCACCATGTAACTCATTGAGCATATCATCCAATTGTGGGATCCAATATTAGTACTTAATAGTAATTTTTTTTATGGCATGGTTGTCAATGTACATTCATCATGACCTATCTTTCTTTGGCACCAGTATAGCTGGTACGACATAGGGGCTCATACTTTCACGAGCATATCTACAATCCACCAACTCGTTCACTTATTTCTTTAACTTAGCTGCCTATTCGGAATTAAGCCTATAGGCAAGTCAGTTGGATAGTATAGCTTTTAGTTGAAGGTCAATGCAATGTTTAATGCTTCTTATGGATGGTAAGTCTTTCAGCATCTCAATAGGGAATATGTTGGTATACTCCTGTAGTAGTGTTCGCACCTCAACAGGTAAGCTCTTAGCTTCTTTCAACTCCAGTAGTTTCCTTACTAAAAGGAGAACACACTCCTCGACCTTAACTTCTTAGGTAAATTAAGCTCGGGAAATCACTAAGGATTTTTGCTACAATGATATGGCAACCTTCTCTTGTACCTCTTACACTTCCTTAGGATTCATAAGGGTTAGTACAACCTTCTTCCCGCCTTTTTGGAACACGTAAGTATTCCTATACCCATTGTGTAATACCCTCAACTCAAATAGCCAGGGTTGGTCAAGTAAGATGTACAAAGTGCAAATGGGTAGGCCATCACATAACACCTCATCCTTGTACCTATCACCAATGGCAATCGACACTCTAACCTACTCAACAACTGGTAAACCTCCCTTCTCATTCAGCCAGAGAATCTTATGCGACTTAGGGTATGATAGGGTTAGCAACTTCATAGCCTTAACTACTCCCTATGCTATAACATTGGTATAGCTTTCTCCATCAATAATCAAGGTGCATAGCCTGCCATTCACTCAACAATTTATGTGAAAGAGATTCTACTTTTGCACATTATCATCAACTACAAAAGTGCTAAGAGATCGATGCACGACAAAACAGTACTTAGCTCTTGTTTCAAGAGGTGTAAGGGCATTAGGGTCTTCCTAAAACTCCTCCAGCATTAGGCGAACTTCCACTTCCTCCTCTCCTTTACTAGCACTCTCCACTTCAAATCGAGGCTTGTCTCCTTTAATAGTCATGATACATCAGTTTAGACATTGATTAGCCACGTATCTGTAACCGAGACATTTAAAACATTTAATCTCTCGAGTCTTCATTCTTGAGCTCTAACCTTGGTCTCTTTGGACCTTAGGTTCCTCGACCTTACTCTTACCTCGGCCCTCTTTAAGTTAGCTCAACACTTGTCCTTAGTGGTCTACTTCGAAACTATTCAATGCTTAGCCATAGTTTGATCGGCTCGACAATCTAGATCTGCTAATCTAGCTTCACCTCTACCTTTCAACCCTTTATACCACTCAGACGGCCTCATCTAAACTCCTAAGTATTTGCAATTCCACAATATGACTAACCTTAGTCTTAAGCCCACAAATGAATCAACCTATGGTTCAGGTTTCGGGTTCGTCAACATCACATCGAATCATTAGCAACTAGAATTCCTGTACATACTCATCTACTAACTTGTCACCCTTCTTCAAATCTTGGAGGCATTAGAAGGTGTCTTGTTCATGGTACTCTAGAACAAACCAATTTCTCATAACTTTCTTTATTTCATTCTACGTCCGAATCTCTCGGCATGCTCACTAGTGCTCATTCTGTAACTTTTTCCACTACATTGTTGCATAACCTGAAAATTCTAATGCAGTTACTCTAATACGAATAGCATCCTCATAGTCATAGACATCAAATATCTTTTTAATCTTTTCCTCTCAATCTAAGTAGTCATTAATACTACCAAATCCATTAAAGCTTAGAATCTGCAGTTTGAGATGCTTAATTCCTCGAGGTGTCCTTAGGTCACGCTCCTCAACAACATCGTATTACTCCTCCTTATCAAACTTCTTGACTTCATCCAGCTCGAGTCTCCTTCTTGTAACCCTGTCGACACGTCGAAGTGGAGCTTAGTTCACACAAATCGACTCTGGAGCTCACTGTTCATCCATCTTCCTTCTCGACCTATCTCTTACCTCTCGACCCTGATCAACAGCTCTCTCTAGAGGCCCAATCTCTATGACTCTTTGTATTAAGATAGCTAAATTGGCTACAATAGCAGCAAAGTCTTCTATCTGTTTATCAATAGTACGTGGTGATTGTTAGGTAAAATGGCCACGACCATAAGTGTCGCTCTCAATATCATTAATCTCTTCTTCAATGCTAGGATTCGATATTCTCACAACAAAGCGTCAAAAAAAACACTCTTTAAGTAAGAAATTCCTGTACACACAGAAATTACCAATCAAACAGAGGAATGTAGGCTTGCTTTATTCTTCTAAATGAAAACAAAATATAACAAATAACAGACTAGTAGGAACTATCGCAACACAGCTCTCAATCTCAACCTTAAGCTCTGATACCAAGTAATATATCAAAGAGAGCAAGTTAGGATACATAACTTCCCTCCTCTAGATAAGTATCCATCCATTCTCCATGAAGTATTTATCCACAATACATAGAGTACATTATAAACACCCCATTTTTACCAACACCAACCCACCCCCCCCCACCCCCCCCTTAATTTTAGGATTTTTTTTTTTTAGAATAAGGAAAAAAGGTTGTAATTTAGAAAAATAAAATAAAATGGAAAATTTAGAAAAAGAACAAAAAATAGAAAATACAAAAAATACAAAAAATAGAAAATTAAAAAAAAATACCAAAAAATAGAAAATTTAGAAAAAAATACAAAATAATAGAAAATTTAGAAAAGTATGAAAAAGAAGAAAGATAATTTAAAATAAGAATAGAAAATTTAAATAGCTTTAGTATTTTAAATATCATTTAGGTTGGGTCTTGAATAAAAAATTTGCATAAATGGTGTTGGGCTTAGGTTAGAAATCAA
Organism: Lumnitzera littorea; assembly: GCA_024138015.1. Taxonomy (NCBI): domain Eukaryota; kingdom Viridiplantae; phylum Streptophyta; class Magnoliopsida; order Myrtales; family Combretaceae; genus Lumnitzera; species Lumnitzera littorea. The sequence goes on from JAMXBB010000008.1 coordinate 37,248,894, forward strand.
TTTAGCTTAGACCTAGTTCATATATGCAATTTGAATGTACATATAGACAAAGTACATTCCAACGGCCTAATAGTGACACATTTGGACTTGCATGATGATTAACATGAAGGTCTTGGGTTCGACTCTCACAAAGGGCACAACAAGCCTTTTATTTTTTTGACTCCCCTCATCTTCCACGTGTCGCAATCTAATTAGAGCACATGACTACCGCAATACATAGCAAGTAGTTACAAGGCTGGCATGGTGTTACATCAGCACCCTCTTCCCTCTCTTTCCTTCCATTTCCATATCTTTCTTCCATTTTCCCTCAAATCAAGTCCAAGGTAGTCTTTTTGTGGCTACTTTTAATCAAATTTCCTTTGTAATTTCACTAATTTAAAGGTAAAATCATGAAGATTGCATAGGATATTATGAAGAAACACTAAGAACCTAACTCGATTCATCCATTTAGTAGACCAAATCGAACTTCAAAGTGAAAAAAAATTAACTCCTTAACTTAAGCTCCTCCCTGATCAAACATAGTCATAAGTTTAGGATTGATTTTTTAAGCATTTACATATCACGAATGGCAAGATTAAGCTCTAATGAATAACCTTTGACTATTAGTTACATAGATTTTCCATTTAGATCGCGCATTGAATCGAGTCAAAATCGTGTGCAATCAAAGTCGAGTTTATGGTTGTTTTTGACCTTCCATCTTTGGATCAAGCTCTAACATTATAAATTAGAGCTTGAACAAGCAGTCCAGTAAAGAATAAAGACTGAATTCTTCACGTTTGAGTTCCTCTAAGCTTTCTCTATTTAACTAAGTCTTGCCTTTCTCTTTAGTAATTGCTTGAATCCTTAGTAATTTAAGCTAAGTAAATCTTACTACAAGCCTCCCCAAGCTTGGAGCTCTTGATATCCACCACTCCCATCCCTTGCTATGGCCTAGAGAGCCACCACCACTAAACCCTAACAACCACAATCCACTCATTGAACTACCACCCTAACCACCATTTTGAACCAAACCAACACCACGATCGTACTCATGATGGTCGAAAGCCCTTAGCTACACATTCCTTTCACACCCAGCAACCACCAAGACCATAGCCACCCTCCCAACTCTAACGACCACCTAAGAGGCGACCAAATACAATGGCACTTCACTAAGGCCCCTATATCTAATAAAAAAACACATGAATGTAACCTTTCTCACAAAAAAAAAAAAAAAAAACGACTTGAAGCAGCCTTGGAACACCCTTGCCGACCGCCTTCTTCCTCTCCTAGATTCCTACGTGTGATATACCTACCTTGAGTCGAGGGATCCAAGATCCAACCTAAATCTAAAGATCCGCCTGGCTCCAAACCCTATTGACCTACATACCCTACTTGATTTCAATCCTAAACCGTTTCCTTTTTCTTTTGTATTGTGATTTTTTTTATTTATTGATTGTAATAATACTTTGGAATTGTATAAAAAAATCTGAAAAAGGAAAAAAAGAGAGAAAAAAAAGGAAGAAGAAAGGAAAATTTTATTTTATTTGGGAAAGTACAAAAAATATATAATAATAAAGATAATAAAAAGAGTTTATTCACTTAGGCAAATTATATTCCAAAAGTAAAAATTTAATCAACCATTTTCAGAATTAGGACTTCTTTTAGAATTTTTCAATAAAAAAAAAAAAGAATATACCACCAAAATTAAGACCCTTTAGAATTTTTCCTAAATAAAATTAACAAAATTAAAACATAAACTTGGCCACCTTTTAAAATTTAAATCAACCAACACAATTAAATTTTATAAATGAACTATAGAAGTCTAATCTTGAATAGTGAGTATGTAGGCACTCGTACACAAATACAGGATGACTTAAAATATGGAAAAATTTTATTTTTTCCACCTTTTGTAAATAATTATTCAACTTATCCTTTTTGTAGATTCAATTGAATTTACTTAGTTGCATGTGAATAGACATCTTTTTTAACAAGTATTTTAAATATAAAATTAAAATCAGAAAGTTAAAAGTAGTACCCATTAAGAGTTTAATAAGATATCCCCTCAATTCAAAATCTTTTGCTTCAAAACCTTTTCAAAAAATTTGTTTTATCAAAAGATCGGTACCCTCTTTTTCTTAACTCTAGTCGGGTAGCAACTCCAAAACAGTTCTTAAAATAAAAAGAAAGACTAAGTTTTTCTTAAATCTCAGTTAAGGTTTAGTGTTAAACGAGTTGGGTTTTAATACTAACCGGGCTAAGGAAAATGTTAAAAAACTGGAAAAAAATTAAGCTTGACAGACGTCCTTTACAACACGTCTCCACTATAGGACCAAAGGACGAGTCCTTAGCATATAACCCTTTTATGATAAAGAATCTAAGTAACCTAGTCTATAGCTTAGTTAGGAAGGATTGTCTTCTAGACAGCACATCAGCAACTACATTAGTCATCCCTCTCTTATACTTCACTACATATGAAAACTCTTTCATGAACTTGACCCACTTAGCATGTCTCTTTGATAGTCTCGTTATCTCTTGTTGTACCTTTCTTGTACTTCACCACATATGAAAAATCTTTCATTAACTTGACTTACTTAGCATATCTCTTCGATAGTTTGGTTAACTCTTGTCGTACCCCAAGGATACATGGTCTATGTAAATGAAAATCTCCTTAGGTAACAAGTAGTATTGCCAAATAGTTAAAGCTCAAACTTAGGAGAAGAATTCCTTGTCGTAGATTGAGTAATTGAGGATGGCTCCTGTCATCTTTTTATTGACGTAGGCAATAAGTCGACCTTCTTACATCAGCATAGCACTTATGCCAACACCGAACACATGGCACTCCAACTTAAATACCTTTTTAAAGTCTAAGCTGCCAGGCCCTAAGACCCTAAATAGTGCTACAACTCGCCACATATTCTGACTAGTCTAAATATATAAGTCTTTTTAAGTCCATAATCAAAACATAAAGAAACACATCACATTATATATATATATATATATATATATATATTCCACTAGAGAGTGGGAAGCTGTATCCACTCATAAACAACATAAACAAAAGGTAAATCCAGTATCTAAAACCTCAAGTATCAAGCTAGGAGTCCATCTCCTCCAAGAACATAATCCTTAACAAAACATAAATCTTCAATAACATAAAAACTAGTCCTATACTAATCATCATAGAAATATAGATACTCAACCCCATCCCCTTCCCAAATGTTATCAACATACATCTCCTCATAAATAAGGAAGTCCTCAAATCCAATACTTGAAAGAGAAAAGAATGAGCTGAAGCCCAATACAAGTGTACAAACATATACGCATGCCAAGATGAATCATTCACATACAAAGATGGAAATATAGTCGAATAATACATACATCAGTTTAATTATCTCAATTTAGGCCCATAGAACAACAAAGGGGTATTCAAAGCCCACCACACTTGGTCTTTACCCACATACATAGGTAGATATAATTATACGTTTTCCTTTAAGTCTTTTATGCCTAAAAACTAGAGTCCAAAACCTAATATTCTAGCTACATCATCTCATGTGAAAGTCCACTAGGAAAACCTCGCACATGATCAGCAGTTGCTTCCCTAAGGATCTACCACTACAGGCCCCTAGAGCAAGCAAGTCAAGTACAATCAGCATCCAAGATCAATTAAGTCAAATATATGTTAGTCTAAGTAGATCATTTCTAACTTAGCAATCACAAGCACACAACAAACACCACATACCTGGAATTGCTCCAAGATCAAATACAATACTCTAGTCTCAAACTTGAACAAAAGTCAACCCTTGACAAAAGGAATCGAATACCATGAATCTAAAAGAAAACAAGTAGCATGTTATCCCTTAAGCATTCTAAAGCTAAGTTCTATCTAGAAGTTATCTAAGAGCTTATAATCTATTTAATTAAGATCTTAGAAGAAATCGTTAAGTCAAATAATAATAACACAATATGACTAAGCTAAAAAGTGACATAACTATATATATAAGTCACTTTTTATAGAAGCTCGTAAAGTATATAATACATATATTTATATATATAGCATATCTATATATATAAAGAAAGTAATAAAAGGACACTTAACTAGGATGTCAAATAATATAGGTTATTGAATCGATATAGTAAATAAATAACATGTACTTAAATGGAAGATAGTATGATTTGTAAAAGCTCATAAGGAATGACATAAAAATAGTTGACACATGAAATAAACATGCTATGAGTAATATGATATGCCAAAATAGATACATAACACTAACACAACCAAGTAATTTAGATTACGAAAACATTGATAACAATAATAAATCCTACTAATTAATAAAATAGATTCGTAGCATAAATATATCAACATTTAGAACTTTGTATAAAATACGATCATTAACATAACCTATAAATAAACAGAAATTAATGATCCACTTGAATGTGACAAAAATAAAAAAATTTGCCCCAAGATATATCTATAACTAATAACGTGAAATACGATAACATATACTTTAATCATAATTCTTATATAAAATAACACTATATAACATGAAAATCAATAATCATTAGCAATAATCAAATACTGACCATATTTAATTCAATACTATCAACAGAAATAACAAATAAATTAATAGTAGTAAGATTTACCCTACAAATATATGGTACCTAAAAAGAAATTGAAATGGCTTGTAAATGCAGCCGAGATAGAAACACCAAACACGACTCATGAGAACGTATCATAAGTAGCAATATAAAATTATAATATGTAAAAAATAATAATAATAAAATATATTCAAATAATTAATTAATAGTATTTATTGGGTTAACTCGAAACGCGTAGAAAACAAAAATGAAGCCAATTTAGTTAGGAGGTCGAGAGATCAAATAAGTTCGACTATATTTGGAAATTGGAAATTAAAGCTCGTGTTGGGGTTGGACAGGGACGGGGTTGAAATTCCAGCACGTAAACACAGTTGGAGCTAAGAATGATTAATAAAGCATGTCAACCAGGAAGGGGATATTGAATTGCGGAAGGGATTTCACCAATCAAGGGACTTCAAAATTTAGGAGTGAGGTTTGATACAGATGGATTCTAGGGGGTAGGGTTTGGCTTAACCTAACTAGGAGGAGAGAAAATGGTAGGGGCAAGGGAGATAGGGGTTAACGAGAGAGAGGATAATTAGGAAAGGGGAGATGACAAGGGAAGAGTCAGGGGTAGCGTCGACATTAAATTAGGGACGAGAGAGAAAGGGATAGACAACAAAGAAGGGGCTAAGGAAATTAATGAAGGGAGAGAAGAGGTGAGGGAGAGAAAGAGAATGAGACGAGAGGGAAAGAAATTTGGGATGGGGGATTACAATTGGGATAAAGTAGGTTTTAGGGTAAGGTTTATAAGTCGTTTTTTTTTTTTTCTAAAAATTTCTAGAAAATAGAGTGGTAAGTAAATATAGAAAAATAAAATAGAATTAATTATATTAAGAGGATTTATATATTGCATAGGAAGATAAATTTTATAAATGTAAGGTACTAATAAAAATTGTTATCTCTTATACGTAAAATATTAGATTTAATGTACTCGATATATACATGAAATAAGGATGCTAAGATTAATTAAATTGGGACCTTAATTTTCGATTTCCAACCTAAAGAGTTTACGAATTAAATAAAGTACTGGACTAAATAAGGTATGTCACTAAAAGAGCAAGGATAAGGCAAAAGTTAATTTTGCCTTTACTTCTTCAAAAATCCTTTGCACTTTTGCTCCCCATATGAACTCAATGTTCTTCTTTGTTAGCTCAGTTGAAGGAGCCATAATGATGTTAAAGTCCTTAATGAAATGTTGATAGAATGAAGCCAGTCTATAGAAGCTTTGAATGTCTGCATAACTAGTTGACATTGGCCATTCTAAGATAGCTCGAGCCTTCTCATCGTCAACTTATACTCCATCTTTACTTATTATAAAATGGAGAAAGACCATGTTAAGTTAATAGAAGTCACATTTCTTTAAGTTTCTAAACAGTTGCTCAACTTGGAGCACGGTGAAAATAGCTTAGAGATGCTCAAATTGGTACTATATACTAGTATGTCATCAAAATAGATGACAACAATTTTCTCGATTAAATTGTTGACCAAGTGATTTATTACCCTCAAGAATGTGCTCAGAACATTGGATTAGCTGAAAGGCATCACCATCTACTCATATAAGCCATGCCTTATCTTCAAAGCAATTATCCATTCATCTCCAAGTTGCATCCTAATTGAATGGTAGCTCAACCTCAAATCGATCTTTGAGAATATCTTCGCCCCATGTAATTCATCAAGCATTTCATCTAGCCTTAAGATTAGATGCCTATATTTGATAGTAATTTTATTGATAACTCGACTATTAACCTACATTTTCCTAAACCCATCCTTCTTCAACACAAGTAAGGTAGGTACTATACATGGTCTTAAGCTCTTGTGAGCATAGCTACTTTCAATCAATTCATCAACCTATTTGTAGAGTCAATAACTTACTCCAAATTTAATCTATATGTAAGATTATTTAATAGGGCAGCTTCCAGTTGTAGATAGATGGCATGTTCTATGCTTCGAAAGGAGGTAATCCCTTAGATAGCTCGTCAAGGAATAAATCCTTGAACTCGTCAATGATCTTCTACTCCTCAACTGGCAACTCTATTCCTTGTTCTTTCATCTTCAACAACTTATGGACCAATAGGAAGGTTACGATATCTAAGCTCAATTCTGTAATTGTTTAGTTAGGAAAATAACCAGACTTTTCTTCTCTTAGCACAATGAAAGCTACATATTTTTAATCTGGTTAGGGGTCACAGGCATCAAGGTAATCTTGTTTCCTTCATGCTCCAACATACATGTGTTCCTAAACCCATCATCTATTACTCTTCGGTCAAACATCTACAGGCACCTAATAGACTATGTAAAGCACACATAGGTAGTGCACATAACACCTCCTATTGATATGCACCTACTAAGATCACTACTACGATGTGCCTTATGACATGTAGGATTCCTTTCTAATTAAGCTAATGTAATATATATCCTTAAATAAGAAACAGTTAACAACTTCAATTTCTCCATCTTACTAATCGATGTAGTATTTACAAGGTACCCTTCACTTCATGCCTGATATGCAACAAACTCTCATGTTGCTTGACTTCTATAGAAAAGGCAACAATCATTGCTCTTCACACAACCATATTTAGGTACTCACCCTCAATGGTGCTTAAAACGATCTCTTCTCTATGTAACTCTTGGTCGGTATCTTACTTCATTAACTCCTTGAACTCTTCATTAGTGCTATCACCTTCAAAGGTCGACACACTACCCTTAATGACCCTAATTCTTCTATCCAGGCATTCAATAGCCATTGGCTAATGTCGTGGCACTTAAAAGCATTTGATCTCACTAGTCTTCCTTCTTAAAGTTTGTCCCTTCTCAAACCTCCTCAATATATCCTTCTTGGTAAGCTAGGACTTTAGGTCAAATCTAAACTCCTATTTCTTGCTTAAATCTAGCTCGCATTTCTACTTAGAGTAGTTGAACTAATCGAGTCCTACTTAAAGGAGCTCGAAAGGCCCTTGGCGTCTCTATTGTTATACCCTTCAAGCAGCTTAGATAGCATCCTCAATTGTGTATTACACATCCAACACTTTACCAATCTCATATTTTAGTCATTCAATGAACCTGGACATGGTACGAACTTTCGGCTTCTAACCTCACATTGTATTATGAACATCTAGAACTTCTTCAAATAGTCATCCATCCTAAGTCCTTTTTGCCTCATTATAGCTCCTTGAATGTATCTTGCATGTGGTGATTAAGAACAAACCTTCTCATCATAGTTTGCCTCATTTTCCGCCAAGTCTTGATCTTAGGCTTCCCTTCTTTACATTAGCCTGCTTGTAGATTCTTCCATCATAAGGTAGCATAACATGTAAATTCAAGGGTGGCTAATCACACTTTAGCTCGTGCATCGACTTTATGGTACTCAAAGATCTTCTTAACCTTATCCTCTTAGTCTAAATAGTCATCTACATTGCCAAAACTAAAGGAAGACGGCATTTGCAACTTCATATTTTTGAGCCAATAGATGGGTCAAGTAGCTCTTTCCTATACTTCATAGTACCCTTCCTCTTCACTCCCTTCAATCCCATCCAGTTCAATCCTCCTATGTGCAATTTTATCAACACTGACACTTCGATTGTTCTGTCTTATGCACCTTATGTCATCTTGACCAACATAGTTAGCATGATACCCAACTCTTGTCTTTAACTGCATTGAAGGATAGCTCAGATGTTGGTGGGAATCTCTTTAGTAGGTTAGACAATAGCCAAGCTATTGATGGCATGAGTAAACTTAGCCATCATGGTGGTGAATTCATCAATCTTCTCATTTGTAGACTGTAGGGTAGCATTGTTCTCCCGTCCACAATGTTAAGCACCACTCTCATTGTCACCAATTATAGCTTTGATATTAGAATTAGCCATTCTCTTTATAAAAACTTAGAAATTAACACCAAATAGCACCTAAACTATAGTCTCTACACCCAATAATACTTAACATAGAACACTACTGCAAATGAAAGGAAACTTAACTCCGAACTCTGAAATCCACTACATGCAACACAAAAACCACCGCTCATACTATAGTGACTATACATAACAGCGAGTTACAAATTCTATTTCCTGTGCATGAAACAAGGGATGTCTACTCCATGAACTCCATAAGACCTCTAAGCACTACACCCATAACCTCTTAGCTAATAAAACTTTGGTAACTCATCACTCCACTACACGACATAAACATAAATAGCTAACCCTTCTAAACTTAACATAACAAAACATAGTTCCACCACTTGATTCACTCTTCATAACCCAAACCATGACTTCACTGCACTACAACATAACTTGAACAAAAACAAAATAAACCCAACTATGGTAACTCCACAAACGTCATTGTTAAAGCTTTGATATAAAGATGTTACAAAATGGAGGGTTATGGCTAAGATGAACATAGGCCAGCAATTACTTAAGGGGGCAGATCCTAGCCATGAGATAACTAGAAAGGTAAATAAGAGTTGAGATTCAAGTAAACCTATACGCAAGTAGTTGGATATGACGTACCAACAACCTTACATAGGCCTAAGCTACTAACTAATGTGACATACAACTAGCTTTCTAAGGTCACTCACCATTGACTTTGCTTAAGGGCTAGATAAAAGTGCACTCAAACTTAGGTGTAGCTCAAGATAAAGCTTAAATGCACTAAAATAAGCAAGAAGAAGAAGAAATCTATGAAAGTGGAATATTCATTAGGAGTATTATGGCCATTATATGAGATGAGTATATATACTTTCCTTTTAGAGAAACTTCCTAGGTTTGTACAATTACTAAAAGGGTACAATACTAAAAGTAACATATACATCAATGTTACAAAGGGTAAAACGAGCTTTCGTTGGGTGGTCATGTCTTTGACATCTATACATTCTCAAAAAAAAAAGCAAGGGATACATGTTATTGTGTAGTTGGAGGGCTCTAGTATGGTGATCTAACTTTAAGATGGAGGGAAGCTACAGGTTAGATTGGCCAATAAGTCAGTAGGTTAGATGCATTGCTCAAAAATAGGTCAATTGAGCTGGTAGTGGGGTTAGTTAAGCTTAGATGTCGTTTTGTGTTGATCCTAAGTAGGTCAACATAGTGTTGAACTAACCTTCGATAGGTTAGAAAGTTGATAGTTTACCTCCACTTGAGAGATGGTAAAATACTAGTAGGAGCTTAGGTGCTCGAGTAGGTTAAATTTCTAGAGGAGCTCAACTTGTGTACTATTGTAAAAGAGCCAAGGTAGTTAGGCTATAGGTTTCAGAACGAGTCAAAAGCCCTTGATTCCTATCACCTTGCATTTTTCATGTATTATCAATCTTTAAGCAAGATGGCTCCTAGAGAATGTATATAGATAACCAAGCTATTAACCTCATTACTATCAAGTATTGATGTCTAATTTCATGGTTAGATGATATGCTCAACAAGTTGCATAGAGCAAGAAATATTCTCCAAAGTTGATCTAAAAAGTAACTACGATCAGATCCATATGAGGCTTAGTGATAACCCGAAGGAGTATTGTAAACTAAGAAACTCTATGATAACTCAAAGAAGTGCATGCTCTATCAACCTAATATGGTACTCCTGGGTTATTACAAGAGAAGGAGTCTAGATGGACAATTTATTTACAACTTCAATATGATAGCAGTCATGGTTATCGAAATTGTGATTTTACTATTATTTTATATGTATAGAATTATGTGGAATCATATAAAAACGGTAAAATTATAAACTTATAAAATCATATATCAAGTTCATAATTTTACCATAAGTCTACACGTATATGATTTAATATCCGTTTTAACTAAGAAAAATGTCATAAAATTGTAGCATATGGTATCTTATAGTTAACTTACAATTTTAATAGCTATCATTATAGCTCCATGCAAAAGCTAACTAAAAAGAGCATAGAGTCCTAATGGAATGACTATGCTTAGAGAAGCTTTGAGGAGATTAAGGAGAAGCTTGCAACTATGCCAATTCTTGCCTTGCTTAACTTTGGAAAAGTCTTAAAACTGGAGTATGATGCATTTGGTGTCGGTATATGTGCCATACTAATGCAAGAGAGACAATATGTCACCTATTTTAGTGAGAAGCTCAATGGAGCCACAATAAACTACTCTGTTTATGATAAGGAGTTCTATTCCTTAGTTAAGTCACTTATTGTATGATGACATGATATGTTACCTCATGTATTTGTCATCTATATCGACATGAGTCACTTAAATATGTAATATCCTAAGATTTCGAGTCAAGTCAATAACCTTAGGATCTAAGCTCCTAAATTTAGGGCACTAGAATATATTAATCATTTTATTTTAAGCTTTACAATAAGATTAAAAAAAATTAGATGAAATAATTCAAGTAGAATCAATTTCTCAAAATAAGTTATATAAAAATATTAATTTAAGAAAAACGTTAATTTATCGATAAAATCGATAATTATAAAATTCGAACTTTTAAATATATCGAAATATTAGAGATAAGTTATTTAACTTATAAAAATAATAAATGAAATTAACTTATATATAATATACATGTATTTACATATGATATGCATTATATGTACAAATTATATACATATATTAATAATAATAATAAATTATTAAAATAAGGTAAAATAATATAAAATAATGAAAAATTAATAAAAATAAATAAATAGATGAGTCATCAAATGTGGTAGCCTAAGATCAATTGAGATGATGAGCCAAAAGCTAAAAAAATAAGGAAATAACACCTAGTAAAGCTAGACACTAAAGACTATTAGATTTTTGACACATGACACCTACTTTTTGAAATATCATCATATCTAATACTATAAATAGGCTTTCTACAGTTCATTTTATTATTTTATAAATTTAGAAACACTAAAAAAATCGGATAAGAAAATTAGGAAAAACTAAAAAAAATTAAGAAAAATGGGGGAAAATCAGGGGCGAAATCAAATCAAGCCGGTTTAAAGGGTTATAAGAGTCCTATTGTGGTGGCCTTTTGGAATCTAATAAAAAGTGGCCAGAGAAGCTTTTCCAACAAGGTGTGATGGCCATAAGGTGGCCTAAGGTGGCTGGAGATAACTAGTTCAAGTGAACTAAAATTCCACTAGTAATTTATTTGATTTTGTAAAAATATTAAATGTCATTAATTAATTATGAAATTTGGTTTTCTAACGTTATTTTAGGTGCAGATTAATGTAGTAATTTTATTTTAATTTAATAATTAGTGTAAATATAGGGTCCTTAAGAAAATACCCTATTTGAGTAAAAATTAAACTTATTTTTATAAATATTAGATGATATTGTTTCAAGCTCAATTTTTGTATATAATATACCTAATATATATATATATATTTAATTTTGGTAACAAGAATTTTTGAAATTAATCATGTTGAATATTTTTTATAATTATTTTGAATAAAACTATCGGTTTTATGGAATTATTGAAATAATTAGTTTTTGACTAAATTAATGAATGAGCCTTACATGTTTTGACTTTTGGAAGTTTATGATAATGTTTGGAACACTTACTTTTTATCTCACACATAAAATTTATTTATTTTCCATTATTTCAAGTAAAAGTAAAAATCATTATTTTCATAAAAATAGATAGTAGCCAATTTAGTACAATTCATGATCAATAATTAAACTGTATATTTTTATGAGTCTAGGATTTTTTTGTGGAATTAATTGTACTCATATACTATTTATCACGTATTTTCCTAATATAAGCTTATATATTGACTTAATATATAATATAGTAATTAGTATTAATAAGATGCTTATCAAATTCACATAAAATGAACACATTGGGGTATATTAAGGGTTATTAGATAAGTTTGGAAAGTATGATTTTTAGGGTTTTAGTTTAGTATTAAAGCTTATTTGGGTTAATTATGGGTTACAATAACGTATAATCGAATTGGTAATACAAAAGGGTATTTTTAGGTTTTTGAAAATATTGATCAATTTTGTTTCTTAAGGTATATTAATAGTACTCAAAAAAATGATCATAGCGATATAAAGTTTACTAAAATCGAATAAGAAATGAGTAAGATACGGTCAAATGAAGTTTAAAAACGCAGAAATAAAAGCTTACAACAATTGAGGTTCAATCCATACTTGACTTAGAAGCTGTGTTTATATTTTCATAGGAGTGATAAGTAAGGAAGGACCACGTGGTGAAGTTTAAGATTTTGCACTATTATTAAACCCAAGTGGATCTAACCCATGCTTGGAGTAAATATATTGCTACTCATAACATTGCATACTGTTTGATGTTGTGTTGATTGAATATGAGTATATCATTGGTGAACTGATATGCTACTATAGTAGATACTGATATGGTGATTTTGAATGATAGTAACTATATCTTGGTTAAACTGTTATGTTGCTATGTTGGGTGATGATTTGTGTTTACAAATGATTGTGCTAACCAGAGAAATTGAGTGATTGCTAACTCAATCTTCTGGGTTATGGTTGAAATATTTCATTTGTGATATGTAATATTGTTTATCATATTGTCTATATTATATTGTTTATTATCCACTCTCACTCAGCTTTAGTAACTAAGGGGATAAAATGTTTTATTCTCAAATTAATTACATCGTGAAGGACTCAACACTAAGGAGGGGTATATATATTGAGAGCATGAGTTGTAGTTAGTGACTTTTGTATGGAACTTGTACTAAGCTAGGAATCCTATTATTGTGAAGATGACAAAGGAAAAATCCAATTCATGTTTTGATGTAAATATTCTATTAGACACATAAGTTGTAATAGAATGTCCAACTGAACTCCAATATAGCAACATCTTTATCATGTAAACAATGTTATCTTTTGATGAATGAGCAAGTTGAGTTAACTTTTTAATAGGTATTCCTGTGTGATGGTGTATTCCATGTTAAGCTAAGATGTGACAAAATATTTAAGAGGTCAACAAAAATCGTCTTCAAGATAGGCAAAGTAGATTGAGCTTTGAAAACTTTTTCCTATGTGATCAAGTTCAAGAAGGAGAATGTGAATGTTGTGGCTAATACCCTATCTAGAAGACTTATGCTGATCACCACTTTGCAAACCAAGACACTTAGCTTAGACCTTATGATAAAGCAGTATGAGGAAGATGTCTATTTTGGGCCCATTGTGGCTAACTGTAGATCCAGGGAGATTGCTGATGTATTTTATGTTACCGAGTGTTAATTGTTTAAGAAGGACTTATTGTATATGTTGACTAGTTTGGCACATAAGCTGTTAGTTCGAGAAGCTCATGCTAAAGGTTTGCCAATACCCATGCCAGTTTTTTTTTTTTTTTTTTATTAAGAAGGGCTAATCGTGCATCAATTATAACTTAAATTGCATCACTTGTGACTAAAGCTATACAAGTAAGTTAAGTGAGCCAACTTGCCCTTCCTCGTATTAACCTATGAGTTAAATCGATTAGCCCACTTCACCCCACTTAATATGTAGGCTAGAAATTTCAACCCAACCTATTCTACCATAGGTTGGTAGGTTAAGTAGGCCAACCCATACATTTGTTAAAAATATTTCATATAAAATTTAATATTTTAAGATAAACGTATTAAAAGTAAACAATAAATTTTCAATTAAAATTGAAAGAAATAATTATTTTCACTTTCACAAATCAATTTATCTTTGTTGATTTTTTTTTTCTAATTGTTACATATTTGAAAGGATGTCATTTTTTTTTTTTTTTGCCTAAGAAAGGATGTCATGTTTGTTGCGAAAATTAATAAGACAACAATACATATATAACTGGCATCAATGGTTCTATAGTAGCATAAGTGGGTTGAGGTTCACTCCAAAATTATCAATTTGGACTTCCTATTCCTCACTAAATTTTAAAAAATTACTACAACCGGTAATGCTTTTAAGTCTTGTAAGCCTTATAATCAAGTGTTCAAGGTTTAGTTCATAAAATTTAGGACGATCGGGTAAGTTGTTCGATTGAACCTAAATTTTACAACGAAGCTAAAAATATTATTAAAAGTAATCTTGTGATTTTGGATTTAGGAAAATAAATAATTAAATATTATAATATTCATATATATATTACCTATTATTTATTAAAAACGCATAAAACGAATTCTAATAACTAATGAATCAATAGAGATAAATTATATACACACTAAAAATCTTAAAATAACATAAATAATATTTAAGAGTACTTATTTATACCATATATATATTTACGTATAAGTAAAAATACGTAAGATTACTTAAAATACTTGAAATATGCAAAAATAATGCTCTAATTAAGTAGAGAAAATCCATAAAAAATTAATGAAAAATCAAGAAAAATATGAAAAAGTATAGTATGTCCTAGAAATAGGGTTTGGCAAGCTAGGAAAGCAAGATAAAAAATCAACAAGTAGGATTAAGACAAATAGAAAGTAAAAAGAAAAGGGATAAGGGGCACATGACACTTGTAAAATTAAATAAAAACCCTTACTACCTCTATAAATATAGAAAATCCCTATCAAAACTCATTTTGATCATTTTAGAATCTAGAAAAAATTAGAGAAAGGAGAGAAAAGAGGAAAGAGTACTTTTACAAAAAATTAGAAAAATAGTAAGCAAATAGAGCTTATGAGGGGAGACTACATCTAATGACCACTTGGGAAAGAACTAGACTGACCACCATATAATGAACCATCCCCCTAGGTAGGCCGATACACCCAAGGTGGCAGTGAGGTCAGTTTCCATTGAGTGATTAAATTTGATCAGATTTTTAAGTAATTACTAAAAATAGTAAATTAAGCCCAAAATTTATGAAATTTGGTATGCTGATGTATTTTTATATATAGTTTTGACCTCAAAATTTTTTTATAGACTATTTAGGATATATGTAGTAATTCTATAAATATTTTTCTAAAAATTTATTTTATAAATTTTTACTTAATTTTATGCCTTGAAATCATCATAAAGGCAATATTTAGGCTTCATTTTGCAATTTTGAATTTGGTGAAAATTTTGATTTAGTATATAATTAGGTGTTTTAAGATATTAATTGCTAATGTAGTATGATATTGGAAGTATTTGTAGTGTTAGAAAGTGTTAGATATGTTCTATAAGTATATAATATATAATAATACATAATATATGTATATAGGAATCAAAAGGGTAGAAAATACTAGGTCAAAATTAATGGTATTATCATATTAGGAATATAATATAAATCTAATTTAGATGATGAATTTATGAAATTATATAAAAAATATAGGTTATTCTCACATCGAGAGCTAATTCGGTAATTAAATTAGGAATATAGTATACCGTACTAATCAAAATACTAGTTGGGGGTCTAAATATGAGATTTAGGATACCTAAGTATAATATGATTAATTTCACATAATGGTTTAAAATGAGTTCCTAGGGTTTGCGTATAAAACCCATAATCAAAAACTAAATTAAAACTTAATTTAGAAACTAATTCGGAAATTAAATCAAAACCTAGCATAAATTAAGAATAATTATAAAAGATTTAAAAACCTGAATAATTAGGCATAATAAAACCCTAAACTAAAAATAAGATAAAGAATTACTGAATAAAACTTATATAAGATATTTATATGAGTACTAAAATAACATTTATATTATAGGGATTATCAACGATGACCTGTGTAAGTCACACCTTGTGTAAACAAGCGGGAAGTATAGGTAAGTTAGAATCAATACTTTACTATATTTTGGAGTACTATTTTATAAAACTTAGAGACTTAGGATTATACTTGATTGTGTTTGTTAGATAGTTGATCGTGCACATGCCTATGTATGCATATTTCTAGATTTGATTATATGATTATGGTTTGATGTTTTGGATTGAAAATTTTGTGATTTCTATGAAATGCTTAAACACCTTAAATCGGATATAACTAAATATATGAGTTATAAGTCTAAAGGGATCTACATAGCAACCCATTGGGAGAAACATCTAGGGTTCTTTAGCCAAATATAAACCCCTTCGATTTCGATAAGGATAGCGCTAGATAGCATAATGAGTCCCTTATTCATCCTTAATCGAACTAAGTAATAGAGGAAGAGTTGACGATAAGGGTTAAATCAATTGTTTGAAGGTAATCGTAGGAGGAATGGTCTCTCAATTGCACAAGCTTAGGTTTGGTCATGAACTATTGAAATGTGTGCTAAACTCCTCAATCTGAATTAGAGCGAGTATAATTTCTCTAATCTCATGATTGACCGAACGTCGTCCGATAGCATTTGCTTATACATGCATTGCATCTAACTAATTTGGTTGATAACTCTGTTTATATTTGATGTATAGTTTTAAGTCTTCATCCCAACTTACTGAGTGATTGGTTGCTCACATCCCTATAGATATTATTCTAGATACTAGCTAAGAAGCAGGCTATAATTACCTTAAAGTTAGTAACTACTGAATCTTGGGGAGTAAGGATATAGAATCGTAGAAGTTTAAGTCTTAACTTTAAATCTTTTAATATCAATTTACGTATTTCTTAAGTAAAGTAAGATTAGGCTCCTAAATCTTGTAAATATTACTCAAATTATTTAAATCTTAGTAAGTAATTTTTCATATTTTATTAGGTAATTAACATGTTTAATTTATGAATTATTTATTTTAAAGTAGGTTAGTCATGAACGACTTGTGTAAATCAGGTCTAAAAAAGTAGTTGTAATATCAGCTTCTATCTTAGAGTAGTTTACACAATGAGACTATTTGCTACTTCTGGGCATGATAGTTCTCAGTTGATATCAAGGCGTAGTTTTAGTGAGATTGCTTTGAAGTGTAATTATTAAAAGAAGTAGACATTATAGAAGGACATTGAGGATAGGTATAAATAAGTGGGTAGTAAAGTATTGTACTATAAATTATAAAGTAAGTAATGACTATAACACTGAACTAAGATAAATGTTAATTGAACTTAAATCCGATTATGGGATCACATGGAGAATTGGTATTTAGTTAAAGTGATCTAAGTAAAATGTTAGAATAATAGTTAGTTAAAGTGATTCAAAATGGAGGATTTTATTTTTTTTCTAATACAGAGCTAAAAAGTGAAGAATATTATAAAAAATGGTTAGTTGAGATATGTTAATACCATGGATGGGATTATTGAGAAATCTAATGATGGGTTATGTTATAGTTGATGAGATACATAAATGATAATGGAGATTTATTTGAGTCTTTTAATACAATAGAGATATTATGATATATGCCATTGATTAAAGACAAATGAAAAATAGGGGATTACAACTTAAGTAATACTAGTGAGATACTTTTAGTAAGGGTAGAAGAAAGAGACCTTATCCTATTAGTACGACTCATAATTTGACTAGCATATCATATATCTTTAGATGCTACCCTTAAAGGATTATTAATTGGGTTCTTATATTTTCTTAAATCCACTATAGTAGGTAAATAAAACCTTAAAGCTAAAAGGATCTCATTCTAAACTAATAGTTTGACAAACTGCAAGTGAATTAGAACCTATATTAGAGGTACAATCAGAACCTAATCCAAGAGTAGATCCTATACAAAATGAGAATGTAGAATATGAAATAATAATTAATAATGGCATTAAGGAGTTTGATAATGAGAAGGTACATGGATTGATTACTATTTCTGATTTTCCTATAGAAGTATAAAATACTGAATCAATAAGTGAAAATGATATTAAATTAATTGGAAGATAAATGTAGTGGAATTCTTCTAAACGAAGAATTATTATTGGTGATTTAAATTATAGATATAATATGATAGTTGGTTATGTTTTATTGGACATTAGAAATGATCCTATGTTAGTTATTCATATATGTGGACATCCTAATGATCTCTTAATGGATGTAGTTGTGCCTCATGATAGATGTGTATTCTTTTGGATATGTAAATATGATATATCATTTTATATATTTGTGGTTAAGAGCATAAAAGCATCAGATATGTTTTAGGTTATCAATATTAAAAGTCTTTTGCATATGTAAGAATGCTTATAGAAAGTTGAATATGAGGCAATAATCAAATTATGAATCGTTTAGGCCTTAATGAATAATGAATCTAAGACTTATATCTGTAGAGTTATAAGCAAGAGCAGGTAAAGAAAAATGAGAATGAAGTTGAAGGTAAGATCTTTATACTATATTGAGGCAAACTGAATGATATCATTATATGGTACTTATGCTTAACTATAGGGAAAATTTGGAAGTGAAGTAATTAAAAGGAAGGATTGGATTATTTAACAAGTGTTTGATAGTAAGTTAGAACAGAATATATTTTTATAATAGTGTTTAGACGAAGATGGTATGGAAACCATTCCTTATCAAATTTGGTTCAATTAGGTACTGTAAGTTGGAAAGTTATTGTTTTACCCCAAATAATGAAGTGATGAATAAGAAAATGCTAATCAAGGATTGTCACTTCAGGATCCAAGCTTAAAGGAGTCAGGAGATAAGTAGTGATTTCAGTAAAAGACTCTCACTCGACCTTAGCTAAATGATAATAAATCTAAACAAAAGGATTGGTTGATAATCATAAGAATAACATACAATTATTATAAAATATATGTATATACAAATGGATGAAATGCAAGTATAATAATAATATTGAGGTGTCCATTCTCTATAAGTTAGAAACTAGTGGACGGAAAGGGAATTAAGGTGATTAGGATTGTCATTTCCTATCAATTTAGAATTTATATTAGAAGAAGGATATTAATGAAGAAAAGCTATAGGATATGATTAAATGAAGTTTAGAAGAAAGGCTACTAATAGTAGATGATGAGAAGTTGTTGATATTCACAAGTGACAGACTAAGGAAAGTACCAACAAGTATTGGATCTACTAGTAATATATAAATGTTCAAATGTATTTCTAAAAATTAGTTTGTAGATATTTGAACTTTATGGTTAAGTTAACCAAGAATTGAACCTATAGCTAAAGTTCTATATTGGATATTGTAAATGGGAAACTAGGAATTAAAGGAGTGACAGCGTTTTTCTAAAATAACATTAGATTGAAATGTTACCAATATAGGATTAAGTTAGAGGAAGCTTTTATATCACAAAATGATACAGACATTATGAATTCCTAGCGATATCTTGTAGTTTAACAATGCATAGATTGTATTCACAGAATTTAGGAGAATTGCATACATGCTAACTATATATGAAGACACTTGTTGTGATAACTATCGATATTATTTTGATATACAAAGTATTTGTAGATAACATTACTAAAGTTAAGTGACCATAAGTGGTTTACCTTGTGATAACTATCACTATTATTTTGATATACAAAATATTTGTGGATAGCATTACTAAAGTTAAGTAACCATAAGTGGTATACCAAATTGAAGAAGTATAACTTTTAGATGGGACAATATTGCTTTCCTTAAAAGAGTTATCACTGGGAAAGGAACTTCTATAGATATTAAAAGTGTTTAAGTAATAATTGAGGAAAGATAGCTGATAATCATGGCCAAGAAAGAAGATCCAAGCAACCAGTTATATAAGAAAGTTATGAAGCAACAATACACTTCATGTTAGTAGTTGCAATAGGTAATCCAATAGAAGAATGGCAAATCTGAGATGGTTAATTCATTGTTGTTGAGTCTCATATCATGTAAACCTTATCAGTATATTCTATCATCTCACATCTTATCCAGTAGTAAGTTCTTGTTAATACTATCTCTCTTACAGAATCTATCGATCAAAAGTCACATTCAATCTTATCAAGTCGGGTCAAGTCAAATTGAGTTAATCTAAAATGTCAATCATCTCATTTGAATCTGAGATAGATGAAAGTCAAGATTTACTAAATTTACTTATGTTAATCCTATGCTAACCTTTATGAAGAAAGAAATGAGAAGCTACAGCTATGCTATAGTCATTATGAGTAAAAGATTATGGATGAGAGAAAGGGTGATGATATGAGTTGAACTTAGAATTGTTTATGATCACAAGTAAAACCTTGGAATCAACAAAACAAGGAACAAATGGATGATAAACCAATAAGAAAATTTGTAAGGTTATAGAGCTAAGTCATAAGATAATATAATACAATTAGAGAATTGCAATGATGAAATGAGATATGATTGATATTAAAGTATGGAATGCAAGGGAAGAAAATGGGATTAAGAATTTGAAAAGAAATTTTAAAGTTGTGAAGAAACCTATAAAAATACTGGATAATCGGGTTCATAAGTTAAGGAAGTCAAGATATGGAATATGTGAAGGTACGATGGGATAAAGGTTCAAATTTTGGAAGCCACTGTAGAACAAAACATAGTAAAGATGAAGCATTACTTATAGTCCTTATGATTTTCAAGATAATAAAAGAATGTGAGCTGTCATTTTTGGTTAATTAAGTATTACATAAGAATACAATAGTTTTGAGGATAAAACTATTGTAAGGGGGGTCGAAATGTAAGCTTTGCAATCAGGTGTTTAGGATTCGATTCATAAAATTTAAAACAATCGAGTAAGTTATTCAATCGAGCTCAAATTTTACAACGAAACTATAAATATTAGTAAAAATGATTCCGTGAGTTTGATTTTGGAGAATAAATAATAAAATAATACAATATTATAATATTGAATTATATATATTACCAATTATTTATTAGAAACACGTAAAACATGTTTCGATAATTAACGAATCGATAAAGATAAATTATATACATATTAAAAATCATAAAACAATATAAATAATATTTAGAAGTATTTATTTGTACTATATATATATATATATTTATGTATAGGTAAAAATATGTGAAATTACTTCAAATACCTAAAATATGCTAAAATAATGATAATTAATTAAAGAAAATTCATTAAAAAATTAAGGAAAAATCAAGAAAAATATAGAAAAGTGTAGAATGTCCTAAAAATGGGGTATGGTACGTTAGGAAAGAAGATTAAAGATCAACAAATAGGATTACGAAAAATAGAAAGTAAAAAGACAAGAGATAAGTGGCATGTGACACTTTTAAAATTAAAGAAAAATCCTAACCACTTCTATAAATACAGCAAACCTCCATCAAAACTCATTTTGGTCATTTTAGAATCTAGAAAAAATTAGGGAGAGGAGAAAAAAGAAGAAAGAGTATCTTTACAAAAAGTTAGAAAAATAATGTGCAAATTGGGCTTTTAAGAGGAGACCACATCCAACAACCACCTGAGAAGAAACCATATTAACCACCATACAGTGAGACACCCACGTAGGTGGGTTGACACACCTAAGGTAGCCGGAGGTGGTAGTGAGGTCAGTTTCCGATGAATGCTTAAATTTGATTCAATTTTTAGTTAATTACTAAAATAGTAAATTAAATTCGAAATTTATGAAAATTTGGTATTATAAGGTATTTTTGTATGTAGATTTAGGAAAAAAATATCAATTTAATAAATTTAGATTTCATGATATATGGTGCTTAAGAAATCCCTAAACATGAGCTAGTCTTTTATATTAAAATAAATGACCTTAATAGTATAGTTTTAACCTTAAAATTTTTGTGTAAACTATTTAACATATATATAGCAATACTATGAAGATTTTTTTTTGAAAATTTATTTTTTGAATTTTTACTTAATTTTTAAACCCTAAAATCATGCATAAAAGGCAATATTTGGGCTTAGTTTTGTAATTTAATGTTAATTTGATGAAAATTCTAGTTTAGTATTTGATTAGGTATTTTAAGATGTTAATTGCTAATATAGTATGATATTGGTAGTATTTGTAGTGTTAGAAGTGTTAGCTAAGTGATATAAGTGCATAATATATAATAATACATAATATATGTATATAGGAACTAAATAGGTAGAAAATATTAGGTAAAAATTAATGGTAATATAATATTAGGATTATGATATAAATCTGATTTAAAAGGTGAATTTAAGAAATTATATGAAAAATATAGATTATTCTCGCATTAAGAGCTAATTTGATAGTTAAATTAGGAATATAATGTACTGTATGGATCAAAATGCTAGTTAGGAGCTAAATACGAGATTTAGGATACCTAAGTGTAATGTGATTAATTTTATATAATAGTTCAGAATGAGTTCCTAAGGTTTATGTACAAAATTTATAATCAAAAATTGAATTAAAACTTAATTTAGAAATTGATTCAAAAATTGAATCAGAACCTAGCCTAAATTAAGAATAATTATAAAAGATTTAAAAACCTGATTAATTAGATATAATAAAACCCTAAACTATAGATAACATAAAGAATTACATAATAAAACTTATATAAGACAGTTATATGAGTACTAGAACAACATAAGTATTATAGGCACTATCGGCGATGGTCTATGTAAGTTGCACCTTGTGTAAGCAAGTGGAAAGTCTAGGTAAGTTAAGACCAATACTTTACTGTATTTTAGAGTATTGTTTCATAGTACTTAGAGGTTTGGGATTATACTTGAGTGTGTTTGTTAGATAGTTGACTATGCACATGCTTGTGTATATGTGTTTTTGGATTTGACTATATTATTGTGGTTTAATGTTATGGATTGAAAATTGTATGATTTGTATGAAATGCTCGAACACCTTAAACCAAATCTAACTAAATATTTGACTTGTAAGTCCAAAAAAATCTGCATAGCACCGCGTTATGAGAAACATTTAAGGTTTTCCTGCCAAACATCGACCTCTTCGAAAGGGTAGTATTGGATAGCACAATGGGTCCTTTCTTTATCCTTAATTGAATTAAGTGATCGGGGAGGAGGTCGCAACAAGAGTGAAGTTAGTGGTTTGAATGTAGTTATGGGAGGAGCAATATCTCCATTGCACAAGCCTAAGTTTGGTTATGAGCAATTGAAATGTGAGCTAAACTCCTCAACCCAGATTAAAGTGGGTATAATATCTCTAATATCACAACAAATCGAATAACGTCTTGCGATGGCATTTGCTTGTACATATATTGCCCCTAACTAATTTGGTTGATTACTCTAATTGTGTTTGATGTATAGTTTTAAGTCTCTATCCCTACTTACTGAGCAGTTGATTGCTTACATCCCTATAAATGTTGCTGCATGTACTAGCCAGGAAGTGACCTATAATTACCTTAAAGTTAGCAATTGTTGAATCTTAAAAAGTAAAGATATAAATCTATGGAAGTTTGAGTCTTAACTTTAAATCATTTAATATCAATTTATGTATTTCTTAAGTAAAGTAAGATTAGGTTCTTAAAGCTTGTAAACATTACTTGGATTATTTAAATCTTAGTAAATAATTTTTCATATTTTCATAGGTAATTAATATATTTAATTTATGAACTATTTACTTCAAAGCAAATTACTCATGGGCGCTTTGTGTAAATCGGCTTTAAGATAGCGATTGTAATGTCATTCCTATCTTAGAATGTTTGTACGATAGCACTATTATGACTACCACTTTAGAGTGTAACAAGTCTTACTATAAAACCCAACAAAAAGGAAAAAGAAATAAAAGATTTAAAAATAAATTAATGTTATTTTTTGGCAAAGGTTTGAGTTGGTATTATGAAAATGTGGCTAGGGTAGTTTAGGCATTATGAAAAGTCCATTAAATCCTAGTATATAAGTCGACTTATATAATTTAGAAAGCCTTTTCTACACCCACTCCTCACATACAACTCTTGTAGCTAATTGTTTATGTGCAAGACTTGAATTAAGAAAAGGATTTCAGTGCGATTTAGCAAGATCAAGAGAGAATGATCTAAGGTAAGTTTTAGAATCGCTAATTTGTTAAAGTTTTAGAGTGAACTTTATTGAAAATTCATTTTCTAGTCTAGATGGTGAGGAAAATGAATGGGTGGTGTGATTTGAGGACTTTACTACAATTGTTAGTGGTGTGGTATGAGCTCTCTCCTCACAAAAAGGTAAGCCTTGCTCTTAATCCTTTGTACATCTTGGTTTATTGAAGGTAGCCATTGAATTGTTGAATGTTGATTTGGGAAACTGATTTAATTTAGAGTATAAATGACGTTTTGAGGAATCTACAGATGAGTTTGTGGTTAAGAAACACTTTGGAAGTGAGGGTTTTCAAAGGGTATAGAAGGGGGTCAAAGTGAAGGAGGTGAAATGCTGCTGCAATCTATAGAAATTTGCAGGTTATAATCAAGCATCCAGATGCCCCCTCCTCTAGCATCTCAATGCTAGGGAGAAAATTGTCTCAAAATCTTAGCATCCAAACTCTACAAGAAGTAGCATCCTAATGCCAAATGTCCTAATACGTACAATGACATTTCTCTTTGGTTGTTGATGTTTTTCGAGCTTGTTTTTCTATTCCTAAACCTTTCTAAACTTGAATCTTCACTCAAAATGTTTTATAAATGAATCTATCCTTGTAATAATATTAGGTTCTTTAAGCGACACATGTTACATGCGCAAAGATTAAGTTGTTAAGTTTAAGGGCAATGTTAAGTGTAGACACTAAGTAAGAGTGTCTTAGTTTCATGTGAACAGGTTGTGAAGCGAACGTTTCTAAATCAAAACAATCTATTGAGTTAGGTATAGGGTATTGTGTGCTATCTATACTTGTAAGACTAGTTCATGTTAAATGAACTTAATGATTACTTAGCTTAAATTTAATATGTGTCAAGTGTGCATGGACTAGGAGGGCTAATGACCTTAGGGTGACAACCTAATAATCTTAGTGCTATCTTGATCGGAGCCTTGCTTTGAAATGAATGGATCGATTTAAGTAATCTTGGTAAGGTATTAAGGAGAACTTAATACCGATACTTATATGTATATTATATATTTATATATTGTATGCTGAAGTTACGAATTAGTTCAAGTTATGTGATTATGAATGTGTGTACCTGTATGTATATTGTATGATCACGCACATGCAATTGGTTATCCTGTTCTAAGTTTTGCTCACCCCTCAAGGATCTCTTTTTTTAGTTTCAAGAGCAAGTTATGGAGAATATGAATATTGTTATGGTGACTATCGGTATTATGATGACACAGTAGGATTTTATTACCATAATGATGGGAGCGACTCTATATAGTTTATGTTTAGACTTATTATTTTGGTTAAGTCATGATATAAAACTCTTTAGTTGTTTTTATACTGTTACTTAGGTTGTGAGAAGTCATCTAAAATTTCTCTTATCTAAATACTTGGTTTTATGTTATGTGCTAAATATTGCAAGAAAGGGGTTTTAGAATTTTTTCTATCTTGATTTCCTTGAGACAAATGTTGTTGAATAAATAATTGCATTTCATCTTCTTTGAATAAGAATATTGAGAAGTTGATCATTCAAAATTATTCATGGATTTAGATGTCAAAAAAATCTATGAATTTTGATTTGGAGTAAATACAAGTTATTAGTGCTTATAAACTATGTGGAGAAGCTAGCAAGATGGTTTTAAGATGCCTAACATGTTAATAGGCCATAAGAATACATAGTAAGCTATAATATCCCACATTCTAGGGCATTACACTTACTTATTTAAGTGTTGGTGCTGGTAATATTGGAATTATCTTTAGATCAACTCTCAGGAATTTGTTTTCATTTCTTTTTACTAGCATTACTCTTATTATGCTATAAATTCACTACCCTACTTTGACGTGTCTTAAAAGCAAAACTTAATGTTAACTATAAAACCTGGTTTTAGGAAAAAATAATAATAGATAATTAAATAAAAATAATAAGATGAAAATGAATAAAATAGAATTATAAAAATAGGGACTTATAGACTTAGTATGCTTATAATAGACTAGGGATAGTAGGGGCAATATTGTTAGGGGAAAAAATTCAGATTTCCTACTATTCCTTATCCGAAATAAAAATATTATTCAATCTTATATATTTCCCTTACCAAAATAATAAAACTATACTTTTTTAGATTAGAAATTGCACAAAACCCTTCTTAAACTCAAAGCCAAAATTTAGATTTGGAGGTTAGGGCATAAGAAAATTGATGAATCTCCAAGAAAATGCAAGGATACAACAATATTGAGTAAGTCATTTGCTTATCTAACATAGAAATTTGTTTTTCTTCAAAAGGATGTCATAAAAAAAAATAAAGGTTTTTGTTTTACAACTTCAATGCAATTATAATTTGAGTTTAGGGTGTTTCTTACCAAAGATTATGTATAAGTATAGTTTTCTTTAAAAAATTCCTAGTTTTGTTATTTTAGTGTGAGCTTAGTGATGGCAGTTGATAAAGTGGATGGGAATGGTGGTGATGCACTCATGGCATAATTGCGTATTGGTAGTGTTGTGAAATGATGTTGGTGTGTACGATGTCAAACTTATGCATATGCATGGTGAAGCATACATGAATTATGTGTGTATGTATATATGTATTTAGCTTATACCTGTACATAATGTGTGATGAGGGAGAGAAATGGAGGGAAGGGAGAGAGAAGAAGGGACAAGAGGGAGAGTGGCATGTGTATGTATGTGTGTGGCATATGGGATGGGGAATAGGGATGAGAGGAAGGGGGTGAAAGGGGGAAAGAGAAGAAGGAGAGAGAGAAGAAAGAAAGGGATAAGTGAGTGAGAGAGGAAGTGTTGAGAGGGAGAGAAAATAATATTATATTATTATATAATATATATATTATGAATGTAATGTATATATATATTAATTTTATATAATATAAAATAACATATATAATACGTGTTATCCACTTGTGTGCATAAGTATTGGTGTATATATGATGTGAGATATTGAAAAGTGTACAGAAGGATATCAAAAAATATACAGAGTGCAGTTTGAAAGCTTGGATGTTAAGGTAAAGGGCTGAATCAAAACGAAAAATGTATTGAGTTGAGTTAAGAATTAATTAACTGAATTTTAAATCTAATATTTATATTTGTAACTAGGTGCTAGGAGTTGATGGTGTTGAACCTCATTGAGATAGGAGTATTAGGTACAAAATACATGTTTGATGATTATTTGTGCTAGATTAATGTACATTAACTAGACTTAAATTAAACTCGAACTTAACTATTTACTACTTATGCTTGTCTTCAACCACTTACCGGTCAGGTCTAGTAGTGTTGGCGAGGCACCTGGCGATCTTTGTGCAATGCTATCCTCGATGAAGTCCCATACTGAAAAGACCTAAGTATATTTAGGATGATTTTAGCACTCAAGTGTTATGGAGTACTCAATACTAATACCTATGTAGTATTTATTTATTGTATGTGTAAGAGTTATAAGTAATCCTAAGTCTCAAGACACTGAGATTGTGTTGTTTGTGGACTTCAATGACAAGATTTAAAACCAATTATTTGTTGCATTTATAATGATACTTATGTGTATACTTAACTTGTTACTTATGTTTTATGCGCATGTGAGTAGTATCCTATACTAAGCATTGGCTAAGCTTACAAGGAATGCTGTTTTTCAACAACAGGTTTAGGTATTATTGATAATAAGGAGCATATGATGACATAAGATACGACTACTAATAGAGGATGAGGACTATTACTATTTTGGTAATAGGTCAAGATAAGCATAAATGTTAGGCCTAGGTTATGTTGAGTTATGAGCTCTTTATTTTAGTTATACAAGTTATGTTAAATATTTATTGCAATTAGTGGATTGAGTGGTTTATTATAGCACTTGTAGTCGTAAATTGAGGAAATTATTTATTATGAAAGTTGACAAATTTGTATTTAATTGTGGAATTTAAATAGGTTATAGGTTTTTAAACGTCTAACATGTCGCTAGAGGCTAGGGACACATAACAAACTATGGTGTTCTAGATTTTAGAGTGTTACATTGATACATTAGCCTATACAAGCCCTTATAAACAAAAGCAGTAACCATTCATGATGTATTCAACTTTTATAGCTTTATCAATGGCCTTCAATGTAATATAACTAAGGAGGGATAACTCTTGTAACAGGTCAACCTGCTTTAACCCACGAGCAAAGTAGGGCGTGCTAACCGCATTTAAGGGGATCAAAATTTTTAAGCCCATCCTACATATTTTTACAAATTAAATGAATCAGCTCGCATAAGTTGTCCCATTTATACAGCTCTACTTGTAACCCTTTGAGTTACCCCTGAGTTTAACACGTGTTGCATAGACCTATTCATGACCTGGTTCAAGAAAGAGGGGACAAGTGGTGGCTAGTTATAGACGGTGGCTATAGGTTTCTTGTGGTAGCTAGTTTGATCTATATTAGCATTGAGGTTTCTAAGTGTGGTAGAGTTAGAAATGAATAGACCATAAATTGTTATTTTAGGTAGGAAATGAGTTATCACTCAATATTTTACATTATCGGAATATCCTCCATGAAATAATTACTATTAAATACTTAAAATATAAGTGAAAGTCGTTACATCATATCAAGTTGTAATATCTGTTTTATAAGGATTATATTCCGATTCCTCCAATCAAAGTGTCAATGGAAATTGATCATCGCACATGTTGAAAATGATCTTAACCAGTGAGATTTTCTGTGGAAATTATTTCATATAGATAGAAAGAGTCAAAACAGAGAGAGAGGGGGAAAAAATATGATTGCTGATGTGTCAATTGCATAACATACCGCATCTGTATACAAATAATAGATAAAAATTACTTTGGCACAAGTTAAAAATGATTTTGGAAAGAAAAAAAAAAAAAGGAATATCTGAGAGGCAAAATCTAAACAATTTGTACTTCGAGTGCTGAGGAATCTAAATCGAATAGTAAATAAAAAGTGAAAATTATTTCACTTAAAATTTTTACCGTTATATTTCTATTTCGTTTTTTTTTTTTTCCAATAATCTAATATGTTATAATTTGTAATAAAACAGGAAAATTCGTACCTGATTCATCCATTTAAAAGACTAATATTCCTGTGATAAACTATAATAGTTTTTGCTACTATTTTACTTATTTTAAAGGCCTGGATCCCGTAAGGCAACTCATATCAAAGAAATTGATGGTATATAGCTATGAGAAAGTCAATGCTTTCCGATCATCAAAGTAAAACGCGTGACGAGGAAAATCGATCAAAGAAGAATTTCTGGATGCCTTTAAAACGGTGAATATACCATCGGGAGTCTATTTTATTAAAGATAAAACTTTACTCCCGCATGCATTGAAGCATGCCCGACCAAAAATAAAAAGCATTGAAACACGGTACTATCGGCCACGAATATAAGTTGATTTTCTCGTCGGAGGAGTGTAGATATATCCTTTATGTCACTTTTGGTGCGATGGTGACTTGAGATTTTATTATTTTTCTTTTTCAGTGTTTGAAGCTACGGAATTTGGGATTTTCGCTTTAAAGTAAAATTTGATTATCGTGTTTTCCTTCCTTTTTCTTTAATTAGGATTAATTAAAATTACTTAGTTAAACTTCGAACAAATTATGGCATGTAATAAACAAAGGTATTTTTTATAAATAATACTATTTACGCATTTAATATCATTTTATTCTATACCATGAATATTTTCAAATATAAAAATTCTGTTTCCTTTCACTCCACTTCTTCCTAGCAAATGTGACATTAAATTATCAATTAAGTGCAAATATATTTCATAAACTTTTAATATGTGACTTCTTATAGGGCTTAAAAAAAAAAAAAAAGAAAGCAAACTAGGAACCAAACTAAAAGAATCAAAGAATCGGTTTTTTGTCATTGGTTTGTTTCTATGTTTAGCTCAGCCATTTGTTACGTTGCTTCTTCAAACCGAACCAAACTATTAAATGTTTTTTTTTATAAAAAAAATAGAGTTGGCTTAAAGCTTATTCTATGACCTATTTATATTAAATAAAAAATTATATTTAAAAAAAACTGTAATATTGGGTTTAGTTCAATAAGGCAAGCAAACCATATTAAATCAAATCTTGCTCAACCATAACTTCTTATATTCTCATAATTTCTAAAAATATACAAATAAAATTCTCAAATAATTACTAGAATCCTAAAATTTTTCCCAATTTGATGCTAAAAGTGATGGTTTTGAGTTTAGCGGTAATTTGGGATGTGAATTTATATATACATTAAAACTTATGCGCTAAAAAAAAAATTAATGTTTTGGGAATTCAAAGATTGTTCGTATTTTCAAGAAAAAAAAAAAAAAGATTGCTCGTATTTGGTCAATGCAATAGCGAGTGCATTTAGAATTTACTCTTTTTTCTTTATAAGGGAATTGTTATTGATGTTTACCCCACAACTTTGACCTACCTCCACTTGCAAAATCACCTAGAATTTCGGAAAGAAGCCCTTCACGGTAATTATACCGTTTGCAATAATTGAACCTCAAATTAAGCAAACAACCGAAAAAGTACAAAGGAATGATTATGATTTATCAATCAATTTTATGCGGATAATACGGTAGTTGCATCCACTCACCAACCCGCTTTTGGCCACTCCACTAGGCACTAATTGATTAAAATATTTAGAAAACCACATTGTTTGTATCGTAGTCTTCATGCATGTGTCACGGGCAGATTCCATCGCTCGACCCCGTGCGGCACTTAGCGTTCCTGACCTCACTAAGGAAGGCTAAGTCAGCCTGTAATACGCTCACAATGTTAGAGAGAGAAAGTAGAGAGAGAAACTCTGATAGTATACTGTATTCACTCAAATAACTTGTGTGTTACATCTGAGGGGAATACCCCTATATATACAGAAAGCCTTTACAATCTAATGGTTAAGATCAATTCGATCTAATGGTTACAATTGATTCCCAACTACTACCTTCACCTACCTCCACCTACTACTATACAAGATTCTGGACTCTTCTGGAACCTTCTAGAGCTTTTCATCATCTATAAGCTTTTAGTGGGCTTGGGCTTTCGTCTTTGGGCCTTAGGAACCTCCTAAGAATGGCCCACTT